>OY804599.1:58549962-59027462 GCA_963680895.1 Fragum sueziense | reverse complement strand
GAGACTCAAAGAACATTCTTGCAAAGTCTGGTTCAAATTGGCCCAATGGTTGATTTTTAAAGAATTTTCTTATGATTTCTGAAAGTCTGATAAGCCCCTTTCTCCCTGCCACGGCCATATTTTTTGACAAATGTAAAAATTTGTGAACAAATTTTGAAAAGAGTGACTCAAGGAACATTCCTGCAAAGTCTGGTTCAAATTGGCCCAATGGTTGATTTCTAAAGAATTTTCTTATGATTTCTATTAGTCCGATAAGCCCCTTTCTCCCTGCCGCAGCCACATTTTTTGACAAATTCAATAATTTGTGAATAATTTTTTAAAAGAGTGACTCAAGGAACATTCCTGCAAAGTCTGTGTCAAATTGGCCCAATGGTTGATTTTTAAAGAATTTTCTTATGATTTCTCCAAGTCTGATAAGCCCCTTTCTCCCTGCCACGGCTACATTTTTTTGACAAATGTAAAAATTTGTAAACAAGTTTTGAAAAGAATGACTCAAGGCACATTCCTGCCAAGTTTGGTTAAAATTGGCCCAATGGTTGATTTTTAAAGAATTTTCTTATGATTTATCTAAGCCAGATAAGCCCCGCCCTGCCACGCCCACATTTTTTGACGAATCAAAAATTCGCGAACAAGTTTTGAAAAGGGTTACTCAAGAAACATTCCTGCCAAGTTTGGTAAAAATTGGCCCAATGGTATAGGAGGAGAAGATGTTTAAAGAAATTGTGAACGGACGGACGGACGGACGGACAGATGGACGGACGGACGACGGACAAAAAGCGACCACAATAGCTCACCTTGAGCACTTTGTGCTCAGGTGAGCTAAAAATGGCCGAAGTAGTCTGGCTAAGTATTTAAGAGCCAGGGCTATTTTCATCAAAATATCTTTAAAAGAAGTATGTTTGTCTTACCAATGGCTTACGAAATCTTTAGAACAAAATCGCATTTCCTAGGTTTTGGAAGAGGATGATACACGAATTATGTCCTAACGTGTTGTAAGGCAGTGCTTAGACAAAGATATGTCATACGTCAAAATGCTTCTGGTGAGACTGGCCTAATTTTATGACCTGTTTCATCCTGTCCCATCTAAGAGGTAATCGACCGATTTTTTCATTTCGCTTTAATATTTTCTGTGTGATATCGTACTTAAATCATATCAGTATTACCATCCATTTCCGTGTGCAATATCCTTCATTTACTTACAATTTTGTCGTTTTGGGTAAAGGGTTAATTAAAGGTACAATTTACCTGAGTTTTTTTCTCAATTAGAAACCCCTCAAACACCGTATCTTTAGAACAAACATGGGGCAGGAAGATCGGGGCGGGCGGAAGTAGTCGAAACGTCTCCATGACGAACGCTTGCAGGAAGTGACATTCTCCACGATCACTAACTGCTGGTTCCCTGTCAGGACCGATAACTCTGTCTATTTCCGCTTGTATTTTCTTCTGGTACCCGGGATGATTCATCAAACACAAGAAGACGCTTGGTAAAGCTGCTGAGGTTGTAATCAAACCTAAAATGATTAAGATGTGTTATATCAAGCGATTGTAATGGTTGTATACCAATCTTTTTACTCAATCAATTCGGCCATTGGTTGAAATTGTTTGGTTTAATACCACGTGACTTTTTTCCAGTAATGTCGCATTAGCTGGATAGCATATATCCCAATAGTAAGAAAACGCAATTACATATTAACCTATATATCTAAACTATTCGCCAATCGGTGATATGTCGATAAATTGTCGGATCGGGACGAACTTGTGCATCTGATGCAGTTGATGTCTTTAATTGTGTTTATGTGGATACAAATAAAACATTTACAGACATAAATGAACGAGTGTTACCATAACATTCGCGCATAAAATTAGCATGGCAAGTTTTACATAATAACAATACCTGCTATAAGAATATCTATAATCATCGCTTTAATAACTTCGTCCGTGAGAAATTGAACACCTCCATTTTGTTTTTCTTTTTCTTGTTCCTCGAAGTACCAATCTACAACACCTCGATATTGACCAGGCACGTGCGCTTCCTAAAAATGATCTTCAATTGTTTATGTATTTGAAAGTGTATAAGTATAGAAAACGAAGATCCTCCAATCAAACGAATCTTGACTTAAAATTAAGAGACAAAAAATCTATCGAAAAACTGAAATGTTTCAAATAAAAAATATATTACTAAAACAGATAGACACTAAAACTAAATAATTGGACTAAAAACCTGTAAATCAACATTGTGAAAGACAGGGTACGAATTAAATCATTAATTTCGCATGCTTTACATGTAAAATCTTTCTGTATAAAGATAGATACCTAATTTTGAACAGATGATACTTGTCTAATAGTTATATTAACATAAAAGGGGATCATAATGGGAAAACGATTTCTAAAACATCATTCTTTAAAAACGCATGGCACCATTTTGCTGTTTCGTGTTTTGAATTCAGATAAATAATTCAAGTAGAAAAGGTCGTTGAAAAAAAAACTTTTAAAAAATCTTATTTTTACCTTCATTCTGTGAAACATTTTGTCCATGATTTTCTTGTACGTTTTCATTGATGTGTCGTAAGGCGACTTGAAGACTGGAGAAAACCTCATGAACGGCATTTTTGTGAGAATCAGGTTGTATAAAGGATTCAAGAAGAAGTCCGTGGCATACGTGTATTCGAAGAATGTTGTGACGTCATCGTCTGTGGCTGGCTCCCCGATTAACTGAAACAAAATATGGGTTGTTTGGGGGGTCGAAATATTAACTGAAAAATCGTCGTTGTAAATGCAAAACCTCGTATCTCGGTTTTGGAAAAAATTTCAAAGGGGAAGTATGGAAGCATATTTGTGCCACAACTTAACCACTCAATATAACGTGAAAATAATGTAGGATTTCGCAAAAAAAAAAAAATTTTTTCGCGAAAACAGATAAATTTTCACGATTTTTTTTTATCTTTACACGAATTCATTCCTGTTAATGCTCTAAACTGCCACAACATAAAGATAAAGTTTTCATGAAAATAATGGGGGATTTCACGAAAACAGATTTCTTTTCTCGAAAACAGATAACTTTTTCATGAAAATATTAGAGGATTTCACGATTTCTACTCCAGTGCTGTTGAGAGACATTAGTCTGAAAGGATGGTTTTGCTGTGTCCTGTGATCGAACCCGGGACCTCATCAATGAGAGTATAATGCGCTACCGACTGTGCCAGGGCTGTTGCCATATAGAGGAGAACCGGGCTATTGAAAACATCAGGAGTTAACCCTTTCCCAAACTAGAATTGTCGCAAAGCGGACTAATACCCCCACTAGCGCCTTGTCACTCGAGTTAGAGCACAGAAACTGATTTTAACAAAGTCCGATTGTGACCTTGACCTTCAACCTTTTTTACCCAAAACAATAGGGCACCTCCTTGAGTCAAGGGCAACAACTGTGTGAAGTTTGATGATCCTAGGTCAAACGGTTCTGGAGTTGGAGCACGGAAACTGATTTTTAACAAAGTCCGATTGTGACCTTGACCTTTAAACTTTTTGACCCAAAAACAATAGGGCACCTCCTTGGGTCAAGGGCAACAACTGTGTGAACTTTGATGATCCTAGGTCAACCGGTTCTTGAGTTAAGAACGCGGAAACTGATTTTTAACAAAGTCCGATTGTGACCTTGACCTTTGACCTTTTTGACCCAAAAACAATAGGGCACCTCCTTGGGTCAAGGGCAACAACTGTGTGAAGTTTGATGATCCTAGGTCAACCAGTTCTTGAGTTAGAGCACGGAAACGAAAAAGTCTACGGACGGATGGACGGACGGACGGATGGACGGACGGATGGACAGACAGATAGACATGGTGAAACCAGTATACCCCCCTCTACTTCGTAGGTGGGGGGTATAACAAGACCGGGTTTTGACGTCCCTAACAGAAAGGGCTTCGGAAAACATTGAGGCAAAAGAAGAAAATGCTGATAATCAGCATTTTCTCCTTTTGCCTCAATATTTTCCATGGTATTTTGTACACAAGTTCAACCTTTATTAATACCAATTTTGTCATCTCCAGCAGCTTTCAAATTGGACTGGTTGGTCTATTTGGGCTGTTTGGGAAAACAAAACGGCAACATTTTAGGGTGGTCCAAATTCAGAGATGTTGCAGACGACAATTTCAAGTGAATGAAGTTTTGCATTTTTTGCAAACATAAACAAATAAGCGAAGCTATGGAAGCAGGGATCTATTTTTAGATAACTGGCATCTTTCGCGAAATTTTAAGTTTTCTTGAAAAGTTATCTGAAAAGAATATTATTTTATCTTTAAGTTTTGGCAATTTAGAGCACTAACAGGAATAAATTCGTGTTAAGATAATTGTTTTTTTTTTTTTTTTTTCATAAAAATTTATCTGTTTTCGCGAAAAAGTTTTTTTTTGCGAAATCCTCCATTATTTTCACGTTATATTAAGTGATTAAGTTGTGGCACAAATATGCTTCCATAGGGAAGGAACAAAGTGTTATTACTTTACCCAAACTGAAAGGTTGTACTTTTTGACATATTGTTCACAAATAATGTGTCATTAATACTGATTAGTGAAAATATCTCAAAACCTGCAAGAATCTTCTTAACTGGACACACAAGATTTTACTTTGAAAATTGCGAAAATCGACATACATGTACGTGTACGAGGTTTTGCATTTACACCGACGAAATGTTCAGAGACTGTTTTAGATATATCATACCGGTATTTAAGACATTAATTGTACAACTCAAAAATACTCAGCATTTTCCTAAACACATTCCCGTTTTCAGAAACTAGGTTCATGTTAAGTAGAACAGACTTTCGATAACAGAAACATTAAGTTTTAACTTTAATCTTCCTGAAAGAAGACCTGGTCCCGGTTTCTCGAAAAAACTTAAGTATATTCTCATGAGAACATGCTCAACTTCAAAGGGATACTCTCCAACGTTGAAGGGTATTCGATTGAAGTTCACGTGGATTTCGTGCGATTTGAGCACGGTGCTCAGGTTTGAGCATGAGAACGTACTTAAGTTTTTTTCGAGAAACCGGGGCCTGGTTTTACGTCCCTATAATGGAAATATAGGAAATCATTGAGAAACAAAAAGAGGACAATGTTAATTACCAGTATTTTCTTCGTTGTGTCTCAATATTTTCTTTGCTAGATTAGAAAAATATTCACCTTTATCAAAATCTATTTTATTGACCGCGGCAACATTCAAAATTAATTAGAAAAACTCATTTTGATCATATATTTTCGTTTAAGAAAGGCTAAATTAAAGATAGTCCACCCCTTATGAGATTCTCGCGACGTCAGAACGATTTATTCTAGCGACGTCGTAAATATTCGCCAAATGTTTACGACGGCGCCCGAATAGGCCAGATACGTAACGAATGTTAGCGGCATAGCACGAAAAATCACGTCGTCGCGGGAAACTCATCAGGGGTGGAATACTTTTAACTTTAACTTTATCGTAGTGAAAATTGAATATCATAACGCATCATAAACTATTCCGACGTCATAAACATTCAGTGGTGGAACGTTCCAACGGCGAATGTATACAACATCACCCGAATTATTCCGGCTTGGCGTGAATCTCATTGGAAGTGGACTTCCTTAACTTAAATTTTACGTACCAAAATGGACATCACGTTACTAAGCGACCTCTCTGCGAGCGCGATGACCTCAAACTTCCCGCCATCACATTTATCAAAGTACTCCATAACACGATGAATCTCATTTCTCATGATGTTTTCAAACGCCGGAATTCCATCGCCATAAATATGCATGGCTCTTGTAAAACTTTTCCTCAGATCAGAATGCATTTTGTCCCGATTTCGCAAAGTTATGTTGTTCCGTCCCATTAGGAGATTCCCCATATAAAACCCCGGTCTATCATTGAAAACATCCTTAAAATGTTCCTGGCTAAACGCTTTGTTCACGATTTCCACACTGTTTAATACAATATTGGTCACTCCGAATAACCGAAATTGAAAAATATCTCCATGCTTTTTGGCTAAAGCCGAGAATTGTTCGTGAGTATTGTCGGGCTTTAACTCGAATAAAGACCCAATAACCGGATAGGCCTTTAATTCGGGTATGGTTTTATACTGATGTTTGGGTTTACCAAAGATGTATCTATATAGGAATGAAAGTCCGACTAAGATGAGAATTATCGTGACAAACTCCATCCTCTTTGTGGTATATGATCAGTCAGTTCTGTCAATACAAAACGTGTATCAAATCTGCAAAAAGAAGCATAAATAGATTATTAAAAACATAATGTGTTTTAGATGTGTTGTTTAACAATTGTTAGCGAGTATGGACCTTAAATCCAGAAAAGGGAAGCTTGACATAAGTGTTACAGCCCTTATGTTAGCGTTGCCATCGATTACGTAGACAAAAACTTTACATCCTATCCTGTAGTTGATGCATTATTACAAACAGAGCTTTGGTATAATATCAAACATGAATATTGTCCGCCAATACCTTTCATTGACCTAGTGGTCTTGAGCTTGGTGTTTGACTTACTTTTCCAAATCTTTTACCATATCCTATTCATGACGGGGAATCACGTCCAGCAACAACAACAACAACAACAACAACAACACTTGGAAAAAATCATCAATAAATCTGTTAATTATACGTGATCGATAGATTTGCAAATAATTTGAAGCAGGGGTGGAAAAACTTCCGACGGCCGTGAGATTTTATTTCTGTGAACGTGGCAGTTAAAACGATAAACGGAGTGACCCCAGTCAACCTTTTGCTTCTGGGTCGTTGTACAATAGAAAATAGTCCTAGAAATTTTTGTCTCTGCATGCAGAGGGCTGTTTGGAGTGTTAAAGAATAGTTTAAGTACTGTTTTCTTTGATAATTTAGTATTTTTGCATCTGCTCTTTGGTTTTATAGCATATTTTTTGCATTACTTGCAGGACTACTTTCTGTGGATACTTCCCAAAAATGTACATGTAGTTTGGCGGAAAACAGCCATTCTAAAGTGAAAGTAAATAGTGGTCATATTCTTTGTTGGATATGTTCAGATTTTCCTTCTCAACCTATATTGAAACCACCATAAAAAGAGAGTATAGAGGCAGTAGATGAAGCAGCCTAAGTCACGAGTGTCCGCGAATGTTGTGGAAGGTGCTGTGACAGCGGTAAGTTGACCATTTCAACATAGGCTAAAGAAGGGAAAAGTTACGCCGGTGTCACCCCAAACACACACGTTAGTGTGCTCTTCAATGTTTTTTTATCAGCATTTGACGGAAAAAGTTCACAATGCACTTACCCCTTTTTGCAGTTGCTCTGGTCTCGTTAATGTTAAAAGTTAAAGTAATGTCTTATTTAACCCTTTCGCAAAGAAGGCCTGTCCCCGGTTTCTCGAAAAAACTTGAGTATATTCTCATGAGAACATGCTCAACTTCAAAGGGACACTATCCAACGTTGAAGAGTATTCGATTGAAGTTCACGTGGATTTCGTGCGATTTGAGCACGGTGCTCAGATTTGAGCATGAGAACGTACTTAAGTTTTTTTTCGAGAAACCGGGGCTTGGTTTTGAGGTCCCAAAAAGAAAATGCCTGGGAAAATGTTGAGGCAACAGAAGGAAATGCTGATAATCAGCATTTTCTCCTTTTGCCTCAACAATTTCTTAGTTGTACTGTACACGAATCGTGCCTTTGTCAACATCTACTTTGTCGTCTGCAGCACCTTGAACATTGTTTACCCTATTTTTGCCGTTTAGGAAATGCACTGTTGGGGAACTTGGCCAAAGCGAGGGACGTTTTTCGCTACAACTAGGTATAGATATTTTGCGATTAAATTTGTTCTAAAAATAGACCGAGTTTACCGTTATGTATTGACAAACCATCGGTGTTGTTATAAAATCTCGTAACTACGGCTTCGATAAAGCTGTAATTACGAGATATTAAAACAACACCGACGGAATACAATGATCGTGAAAAAACATTCCTCGCTTTGGCCGAGTTCACCACCAGTGAAAGGGTATGGACCATAGCATACGGCCAGTGGTACATGCAAGATTCGAATCGGCGATACAAATGATACAAATGTTCAAGCTAAAGCATGGACCTACCTTTTTTCTTACGTTTACAAAACACAGAAATTCCGACATAAATGTCTTTTGTCCAAATCTCACACCTCTAGCGTTATGATAGGGTTAAAGTTCGTGATCTCACATGAAATTTTGGAATGTTGTGTATGTGGGTCAAGTTAATTTGTTACACCCTTTCCTAACCACCCGTTTGCTTTTAAGTCCTAGAAAAACATTTAGAGTTGAAACATAGAGTGAAAAGAAAGAATTAAGAAACAAACTGCATTTCTCCCTTAATTCAAATAATTTTCTATGTTAAAATACACAAACGGCCTGTTTTTATCACACATTTTTATCGTCTGCAAAAGCATTCCATTTAGACCATTCTAATTTTTTGTGTCGTTTGGGAAAGGGTGAACTATAATACATCCTTAATCTAGTGATAACAAAAAGTCTACACATTTATCATTTTTTTGTTTACTGTTGTTATGTATTTTACTTTTGGATTAACTTCTTTACACAGGTAAGTTCATTTTTAGATACATGAACAAAAAATTACAAAAATCGCTAAACACGACAAATAACTTTTCTAAAACGCACAACGTATCGATCTTGATCAGAATGCGCGATATGTGCAGTCTTGTCTATAAGATGACGTTTTGTCTCTGCATTATGAATGCAATCAATGTCTTATGCACTTTGGTTCATGTTAAGACAATTCTCTGGTGTCAATGCAAATCCTCGTAACTCCAGCTTTAATGAAGCTGGAGATACGAGCTTCTGCTAATTTGATTTCAATGTAGTACAAAGGTCAGCCTATCAGAGGTTATAATCCATTTTTATTCACCTCAAAGGGTGTGGCTAAGCGAAGAGGTTATTCCACGAGTTTACTTCTCGATATCTTGGTTGATAAAAGAGAAAAACGTGCGGCACGAGCATGAACACATTTCGAAATCTACTGTAAATGAGTTGTTATAAAACCTCGTAACTACAGTCTCATTCACGCTGTAGTTATAATGTTTTGCAATAATACCGACGATGTACCGCTAAGCGAGAAGGCTGTTTCTCCTCAAGCTTAAATGTAATGAACCGTTTACTAGGCTCCGCCCTATCTCCCGAAAAAAATCAGAATATAAGAGGTTGATCCGTGTTTAGAGTGGATGGTCAATGTTATGCTGATGATAAAGGTGATTGATATTTTTATCATATATTGCACACGTGTGGATGGTTTTTTAAAAGAACACATGCCCACATGTGTTTACACATTTCACTTTATCTTTTTTCTATGTTCTAGTCTACTCTTGATTGTATCCAAAGACGTACAATTCTGTGTCCATATCACGCCCACACCACGCCCAAAACTATACTTCATTGGTCCCCTGCTTTAGATATGCACAGACCGTGATGTGGACATGGAATGGCAATGTATTTTGTGCTAAAAATAAACAGGATTTACCGTTATGTTTTGATAAACCGTCTGTGTTGTTATAAAATCTCGTAACTACGGCTTGAATCAAGCCGTAGTTATGAGATTGTATAACAGCACCTACTAAATACTATTGTTTGTCCGAAATTACGTCACGATTCACCATACAAAATCGTTCCCTATTGTGTATGTGACCAGGCCTTTATGACGTTTCGAGTACATGTATACATTGTATACCGCTGACTTTCTTCAAGATATCGGAGGCACTACTTGTTTTAAGCTTACGGGCTTGACAATAAAAAAAGTCGACTGATATCACACCAGGTAGTCCACACTGGATGAGATTCAAGCGACTTTCGGATTTTTTCATGTGACGTCGTTAACATTCGTCACGCATCCGAACCTAGTCGGGCGACGTCGTAATCATTCGGAGACGGACGTTCTACCGCCGAATGTTTGCGACGTCACCAGAAAAATTCCGACATCGAATCTCATTAGGAGTGGACTACCTTAATTTCAACTCTCCAATCTGTGACACTGAATTCTTATTTTTTCCTCTTTTAGCAACATTGATTTCAGCAATGGTGATCGCCAGCCGATTCTGCTGAGGAAAGGAAAAGAAAAAGACCGGATTGAAGTAAAAGTGCCCTTTACAAAGTATAGTACGGTGCATTGTGTAATTCTGCTTGATGTAAGTGAAAGAGGTTTAAATCAAATGGATTCGTAAAAAGGATAAGTAGACATCACCAAAAAAGTTTGATGGACAGCCGTGGGCCTTAAAATAAACTTTATATACTCAGCGAAAGAGCTAACGCATCACTTTTTAAAATTGCATAACTTCTTTATTGTCAAAGATTTAGATTTATAATTTGGCAAATGTTTATCCCACAAGTTTCTGCACTCATTCATAAGACTATTTCTAAGTTTTCTTTCTTATGTGACCGCGTCATACCAAAGGGGACCAAAATAGTTTTTCGGCTCCTGTAACTTGTGATCTTTTTCAATCATTTTTGTTTGAATTGATTTTGAAAGCTGGTTTATTGTGAAATTAAAGTCTGAAAAAATCAATTTTCTATCTAATATAACAAGGGCTGTTCCGGGACAACGTAGCTCGCATAGACGCACCTTTTTGAAAGAAAATGTCAATTTTTCAAGGTCAAGGTCACAAGGTCAAATTTTATAGTGTCAGGTAAAAGGTCTTATTGAGGCCTGTCTATGTTAGAAATATCAAGACTGCATCTTATACAGTTCATAAGATATAGACCGATACGTTTTTGTCTACGTAACCTACGTCGCCGTCGACGCAATCAATGACACCAACGGCACTAGTGATGTAACAATGCCTCTGTGGGAATACATTACGCGACCATAAAAATGTTAAAGCCGTCGGTTTGTTTTTTGAAGGGTAACTTGTATAAACAGAAACTCTTTCAGCCAATACAAAGGGTTTGAAAGTTATGCGTGAATTTTCCATTTCAATCAAATTTCAGACCTTATGAATTTTAGAATTAAGGGTGTCCTTATTAAAAGTTCAATATTTTACAAGATACTGTAACATTTACTATGAAATTTCATAGATATCTTATCAAATGGTGGTAGTCAGCATGTGCAAATTTTGAAGGTATTCCGTAGATTCGTTAAAAAAATTATTAACAAAGATCTGAGTGATGCGTTAGCAGTTTTGTATATATAACGTCATAAAAGTTATGTTTTTATTTAACGCGTTCTTCTTTAGTTTCCCCATATAATTTCGTGTTCACCTAATTATCACATCAATGGAAACTTTTATGATATGTTGTCCGTATCTAATCTCCCCACATTACATATTTGTTGATTGATTGAAGCAGAAAATTCTGAGTTATCTGCCCTTGAATGTAAAAAATAAGTGTTTTGTCTTTTTGTTCACTATATCATCTACAAATTTTGAAACGTCTTGACAAAACCCTGATAAAACATTGGTCATGACAAGACCTTGCATGGATGTATCTTTCAGCTTGATCTGAATCTCACATCTAGAGTTATGTGCCCTTGAAATTGACAAAAACTACCGTATTTCGCTCTATCTTCGCCATAATAGCAACAAATGTTGACCAATTATAGCAAAACTTTTTACAAAATGTTGGTGACTGTAGGACTTTGCTTCAGATAATATTTTTGTTCAATTGCAATTCCATGTCTAGAGTTATGTGCGACAAAATTTCCATTTTTGACTTTATTTTCCCTCTTTCAGCGACAAATATTGACCAATTGAAATAAAACTTGGACAAAATATTTGTGACTTTAAGACCTTGCATAAGTGGAATATTTGCTTGGTCGGAGTCTTACATACATAGTTATGGCCCCTGGAATTGGACAAAATTTCCTTTTCAACCATTTTTTCTCTATAATTACCACAAATATTGATCAATTATGACAAAACTTAAACAAAATGTTGTTGACCCTGAGACTTTATGTGATTCTATTTAGCTTGATCTGACGCAAACAGTCGGAGTTATATGCCCTTGAATTTATCAAAATAACAGGTCTAAACTTTCTGTTGCCTCTTATATCCACAAAATTTATGGACGAATTGAGCGAAATTTTGGACAGAAATTAGGGTACTATAAGATCTTGCATCAGTGTGATTTTTAGCTTGATCGAAACGTAACATCCTGAGTTATAAACCCTTGGATTTGACTAAATTCGCTTTTCGGTCTTGTTGTTACTATAACAGCCAACACTATTGACTTATTAAGACGAAATTTAGAAAAAATATTGGGGACCGTGGGATCTTGCTTAAGAGCGATTTTTAGCTTGATTGGAATCAAGCATTCAGAGTAATGTGCCTTGGTTTAGACAAAATTGCATATACGGCTTTATTTTAGCCACAAATATTGGTCAATTATATAAAAGTTAACTTTAAGATCTTTCAAACATGTGATTCTTTAGCTTAATTGGAACATCACAGCTAGAGTTATGTGCCATTAAATTTGACAAAATTGCCTTTTCGAGCAACAAATATTTACAAATTTAGACGAAACTTATAAGAAATGGGTAGCTTGCGTACGGGCGATTGTTAGCTTGATCAAAATCAAACATTTAGAATAATTTGCTCTTGAAATTTTACAAAATTGCATTTCAGCATTTTTTCAGTGTAACAGCCACGCATATTGACTAATAAAAAGAAAACTTTTATACATTATGTTGATGACTATAAAAGCTTGCATCAGTGAAATTTTCATCTGAATAGCAATGTCACGTCTAGGGTAATGTGCCATTGAATTTTTCAAAATTGCCGCTTTCAACAAAATTTTGACAAAGTGTTGGGGACCATCTGATCTTGCATATGTGCATTTTTTATTGATCGGAATCACACATCTAAAGTTAATATATGCCTAGAATGGGAAATTATCTTTTTTTACTTTTCTTTCACTATAATAGCTACAAATATAAACCAATCAAAACAAAACTTTACCGAATTGTTTGTGCATGTTTTGTCATTGACCCGTTTAATGTTCTGATTCTTAAAGTTCGGTTTATTGAATAAGTATAATGGCCAAACGTTATATAAACAAAAAAAAAATATTTACCCCACCCACCACTTTCTTCCTCTGTGATTTGGTCATGCGCATTTTTAAATGTCATGAGATTTAGTTTTTCATCAAGGTCTAGCCTTTGTCTTACATTTTGTGGGACCTAGAGTATTACTAATGCAATATCTTGAGCTCTACGTGGATTTTTTTCGTATGATAGAATAAAACAGCACGATTTGCCCACCCACCAATCTTTTTCTCTCTATTGCAGTCTTAGTACAATACACAATGTCTCGATTTTTTGTTTTTTCTATATTGTCCGGCCTTTGGCTAATATTCTGTGACAATTCGATTATTTCAAATGCAATATCTCGAGCTCTAACTCGAATTACAGCTTTTTGAGCTTTGCTTATAGAGAAACCTCTAAATATGAAAATTGTCGAAAAATAATTATGACAATCGGTGTGTACTATTCCTGTAAATGTACATGTAAAATTTTATAAAGATATGATGATTATTACAAAAGTTATGCCCATTTGTAAAATTACGGGTTCGAAATTTCGTAAATTTAAGTCACCATTTTTCCTATTATTATTAATTTTACAGCTGTCCATCAAAGTTAAATGATTAGAGCAATGTCTTAAGATCATGAAACCGTATGATGGAAACCTCTTTCACTTACATCAAGCAGAACCTAAAAAATGGACATAACGCACCATACTAGTATGTCAAAGTTTATATATCAAATCGTATTTGGAAAGAAAAAGGTATCTCTTAGAACTAGCGTGGCCAATATTCAGTTTATTGAGTTTTACGTGACATCAGTATGGGGCTTCTGGATCAAGTCGTTTTTTTTTCTCTTTTTTTTATTCCCATAATATTGCGATATCTAGCGTTTATTCCCTGGCGCCAATAGGGAGCATCTTGGCAGATAGTTGAACGACGTTCGAATGTAGTGCAATGCATTGTGACTTCACGTTTGGTAGCTTTCTATACTTGTATATCTATATGATTTCATCAAATTGTGATTTGTAACCTTGTTAAACCGATTTTTTTCTTAGAATTTTCCCAAATCACGATGACCTTGATACTCATCTAGGTCATATTTCGTCGGTGTTCCTGCAACACTGAATTTTTCTTTAATTTTTAAGTTCTACTCCAGCAAGAGATGGTGACATAAATTTAACCTACCACGAATCAGCAAATTACATAAAAATTAAAGATGGAATTCATCACAACAGCGATTCTCATTGTGATTGGAATTGTTCTATTCTATAAATATTTAACGAATTACTCAAAACAGCCACAATCTACGTTACCTGGGCCTAACAGACTTCCATGTTTTGGATCCGCATTACAGCTGAACCCAAACAATCTTCACGGACAATTTACAGACTTCGCCAAAAAGTATGGAAACATATTCGAGATAAAAATATTCGACACAACCAATATTGTTTTAAACACGACTGAACTTATCACAAAAGCATTTCAATCGGAAGAATATAAAGACGTTTTTCATGACAGACCGGTTTTCACGACACCGGCGCTTGCAATCGGTCGCCGCAATATAACTCTACGAGATTTGGATGAAAAGCATAACCATATGCGGAAATATCTAATCAGAGGACTAAATGCAACTTGTGAAGGAATAACACCGTTTGAAGACATAATGAGAAAAGAGGTTCGTCGAGTTATGGACGAAATTGAGAATAAAAATGGATCAGAAGTGGAATTAGTGACCTTGTCGAAAAGATCTGTGAGCAACGTCATGTCCATACTGGTTAGTATTATTATTTTATCCCAAAAATGATTCAAACTGGACTAATATGAAAACTGCTACAGACAATAGGGATATTCGTCAGCATTCTGTCCTCTTTTTATTTTCTTCTGAAGCTGTCTTCTTAAAGGGCGTCGAAAACAGACGTTACCTTGGAAAGTGTTAATTTATTTTTCAGCTTATCGGAGAAATGACGTCCCACAATGACGTCACAAATTATTTCGATCTGATCGAGTCCCTCGACTTTTATATGGATCCTCTGACGAACCTGTTTGTCTCTAAAGTACCATATCTGCGATTTGCTCCTGTCTTCAGACAGAATTTTGACAGAATTAAAGAATCTTACAGGAGGATTATGGACAAAACGTTTTATCGAAGCAAGGTATGATTTCATTTATTTTTATTGTCAAAAAACTAAAACGAGAAAATTATTAATACAGGTACCAGTACTCGTATTTTTCACGAACACCAGCGATGAACTCATAGTAGACCATTTTTTCCGAGTTAAATCATTTCAACATATGACATCTTAAAAGGATTAAATGCTTATAGATCTAATAGACGTTTTCTCTAATTTCCTTCTATGCTTTTATTGGTAAATATCTAAACGAATTTCCGATTTTGAACAATTTATGTTACCGCAGAACTACAGATACAAGGTAGTCAAGACTTTTCAAAGGGCACCCTTTTAAATTGTATTGTTCAACAAACCCTATTTGGTGGGTACTTATTGAAATCGAAAACTCACAACCCATGGTTTGGAATTGGAATAATAAAAATAGAATGTCTTTACCCAACACATACTCTAGATTATATTTCTAGGACACGTGGTTGACCGGAAAATTCTGGGGCGTTGTAGACTGGTATTTACAAGAACAACAAAGGGGGCTCACCCTTCACGACGAAATTGTCTTCACTGATGATGTCATCAAAGGCATCACTTTATGTTACCGGCTGATATGCATATGAATTGAGCGATGTATAAAACGTCTGTAAATGAATCAAGAATCTTTTTCTAGGACACATTGACGGCCGGTGAATTCCGGGGCGTCGTAGACTGGTATTTACAAGAACAACAAAGGGAGCGCACTCTTCATGACGAAATTGTCCTTACAGATGACGTCATCAAAGGAATCACTTTCGACTTTCTTACTGCAGGTAACATTTTAGCGTAGATGTTACTTTATATTTGATTTCGTCTTTTGCTTAATTTTCTATTTCGTTTTTGTTTTATAACTTGAATTTGCCAAGAAATACCTGGTATTAACAGTACAACGTAGTTTTTCAACAAAACCACCGTATCTACTGCTTTAAAGAATCAGTAAATGGAAAGTTTTTGTAAAAACAGAAATAACACAAATGAGGAAAAACTTGGTAGCCAGAGAACATGGAGTTATTATATGAGTGGAGATCGTTTTATGTATTCTTTTTTCTTCTCATTTTCTTGAAAATTTCATATTGATGTGCTTTCAATTACACACTTCAGGAATAGTAACAACGGCCACAATGTTTCCCTGTGTCATGCTGTGTTTGGTTAATCATCCCGGGTACCAGCGCAGGGTCCAGGAGGAACTGGATACAGTCCTTGGACGAGATCGGGAACCAACCGTCAACGATAAAAATGGCTGCCACTTCCTGCAGGCGGCCATCTTTGAGACGTTAAGACTGATCACTCCAGTGCCTTTCTTGTTACCACACTTGACCAGTAGAGATGCGGAATTTGATGGTCATTTTGTAAAGAAAGGGACACAAGTAAATATTTTGGTTCTATTTGGATTTGTGTAATTATATATCTTAAATAAGCTGTAGGAAAGACGTCACGGATCGAACAGTTTATATTTTAATGATTAAATGGGGTCTAACGTCTGTGGTCATATATCGGCGGCTGGAACAACTACCTATGTATTCATGTCGTTAATTTCGCCAGCACAACCACAACATCTTTACCGAGCCTCCCTGTGCTCGCTCTCTTAGGTTTACGATTATCTAAGCTTTGATCGGAGACAAATGTCAGATATGATGTTTACTGCGGCCGGGGGTTGACCCCGGGACTTCAGTAGAAAGAATTGGATGCGCTATTTCTGTGTTCGAACGAAGCCGACAATATGATATCATACAAATACTTTATATGAAATCAATTATTAAAGAAAATTTACTTCCATGTGCTTATCAATTTCCTGAAAACGTTTCCTATTGTTTGTATACTATTGCATGTTACGTGATCCTTTAAAAGGGATAAACTTTCGATAATCAAACAAAAGCTTATTTCGGTTTACTAATTCACATTAACAATTCTGTTGTAAAAGTTCCGTTTTCTATTGATAAGAGCAGGACCAGATTATCACTTCGACAAAAGAGAAATTCTAATTAACCGATGCGTACATAAAGATGAACGAATGTACTCGTAACACTCATCAAATGTAGCACATTGCGTGTTCTTACAGATTATAGCAAATGCATGGTACGTCCTACACAATGAAGATATCTGGAAAGATCCATGGGTGTTTCGTCCTGAACGATTTCTAGATGACGAAGGAAAATTGCTACCCAGTACGCACGAACACATGAAAAAGTAAGTTACGTTTGTTTATATTTGGTTTTAAGGTAGTACACCCCTGATGAAATTCATCCGACGTCGGAATTATTTGGGCGATGTCGTGAACACCGCCGAATGTTTACGACATCGTCCGAATAAGTCAGATACGTAACGAAATGTTATAACGTCACATGAAAGATTCCGAGGTCACATGAATCTCAGTAGGGGTGGACCTTGATTAAGGTAATTTTTAAGAATATTTAAAGTATCAAATGTCTTTTCATACTTATCCATGAGTGTGTTTTTCGTGTTATCGCCGGTACAATGCAAGAGTATTGAAATGTCTTGCCCAAGTGGCCAAGTGGCCAAGTAGATATCAAAATGACTTGCGGTGGGAACGAATCCACGACCTCAAAACCTCTCTTAAAATTAAGACTATAATGTCCAAAGCTTTCACTCCTTCCCAAACAACAAAACTTTTGATCTGAATAGAATGCAGCTGCTGACAAATTACCGGTTCCTCCACACGAAATACAAATATTCGGGTGGAGTTCTAGCCCCGGTTGTCAGGGTTTTTTGCATTTTAATAATAAATCTAAATTTTAAACATTAAATAAATAGAAGGACATACGAAATTTCCTTTCCTATCTTTTTTTTTCTTTTTATTTCTCAGTTGGATACCATTTGGAGTAGGCAGAAGAAAATGTCCGGGAGTGAATTTAGCGACGACGAGGATATTTCTGTACGTCGCTTATCTTCTACAGAAGTGGCGTTTTATACCGTCCCCGGAAAATCCTGTGTCACATGACCCAAGACTTGATGACTTTGATTTTCATTTTCTTCTTCGTTTGAAGAAATTCTGCTGTATGGCAAGGGATAGAGAGTAGCTAAAACACGTAATTGCCTTTCTTTATTTTCTTCTCTTTTCCGTCCCCGAAAAATCCTGTGTCACATGACCCAAGACTTGGTGAGTTTGAATTTCATTTTCTTCTGCGTCTGATGAAATTTTGTTGTATTACGTAGGAGAGGCAGTAAATGAATAAATAATATCGCCGCTTTTCAACAAGAACCTCGTAACTGCAGCTTGTTAAAAGCTGCAGTTACGAGGTTTTTGTTGAAAAGCAGCGACATAAGACATTATATTTAGACTGTTTCAATTAGAAAACGTCTCTACACTACAAAACCGTTGATGGAAAAACAAAATGTTTGTCCAATAAGTACAAAAAATATCAAAACAAAAGAAAAGCATGTAATGCTGGTTAGAAGCATTTTTCCTTTTGCTTCATAAAGCTTGTCACACACAGATTTTGGCGGAAAATTCAAAGTGGAGAATTCCTCCTTCAAAATATTACATTCAGAACGTTTTTCCGGAAACAAAACAATTTGTCTTTTTTCTCTCATTTTATTTTTTCTATGAATACATATCGTAATATACTGCCTTCAAAAGTGCTTCGCCCTAACCCATTCTACACGTAGCTTAATTATAAACTTGCATTGTTATATGGACCTTGCAATTTTGCAAAACATACATTACCAACAGATGAGATGCTTACAAGAAATATCGCATGGATTGGCCAACCTGTATTGATAGCTATAATTTGCAATACGTCTACTGGGTCTTTCTAAATGAATTCAGTATCTTTTTTTTTTTTTTTTTTTTTTTTTTTTTTTTTTTTTTTTTTTTTTCTTTCTTTTTACAAAATCAGGGGTAAATTCATTTCATTTATGGGCTTCGATAATTCGATCCCTATAACAACCTACGCATATTATATACGCCCAACGTTGTTCTGTGGACTAATTTATCATATACGAGGGACGGTCGGAAAGTAGTTGGACTTTTCGTGCTGCTGTCTCTCCATTTGCAACTGTATAAACACATTATATATTGGTGGAATCTACATCCATTTGCCAATAATGTGGTCAGTTTATTTTTGAAAGGTAGGTGTATACAATATACTGTCCACTTATATGTGATAGGGGTTTTATGTATCATAGGCTTTTTGTTTAAGGAACAACAGGGGTAACCAAAACAAAAGAACATTCTAGTCATTTTAATCGCGAAGAAGTTAAGTTTTTGAACTACATTATCACTGAAGATTAAATAATGGTTCATAATTCCGAACTTGGGATAAAAACTCAGTCACAGCAGTCATAGAAACGAGCTGGTTCCCCACCTCTGAAGAGATTAAGCTTTTACATTCGGCTGGTAGACATGTTTTTTGCCTTTGTGAATTCACGAGGATTGATAGTTAGTCATTACATGTCAAATGGTAAAACTGTCATTGCTAAGTACAAATCTGAAGTTATTCAGAAAAAAAACAAAGAATAAATGCTGAAGTAAACGCGTCCCAGATTAGCAAAGAAAAATGTTTTCTACTTCACGATTACGCACGCTCCCATACTACTGCATCTACAGTGGAGATTATCAACTATTACTCATGACAAAAGTTGTTTTACTCTTTTTATAACCCAGACCCTACCCCATATGACTTTTATTTGTGTCTAGGACTGATGAAAATGCTTGCTGAGAAGAAATTTGAGACCAGGGCGCCTTTGATACCGGTGGTTACACAGTACCTAATACAGTGGGTCTACGTCATGGTTTATAGTGGGAATAGTAAAGCTCCTACGAAGATGGCAAAAATGTATAGACATAGATGGACAATTTGTTTAAACAGTGTAGAAAGAATTTTGTTAAAAAGTTGAATGGTTTTAGAGAACTAGTCAAAAGTCCAACTACTTTCCGACCGTCCTTCGTATATTTAGCACAAGTCTTTAATATGAATGGGTAAATATGAAGAATCATTTGTACAAATCACTTTATCCCTCCTTTTCTTTTATTGGAATTTCCGTCGATTCTATAGGAGGGTACATTTGGGAACCAGCCTTTTCCGTCATTGGGATTCCCTCTGCGGAGAGATGCCGGTAACCAGGCACGCTGGTTTCCATCTCGCCAGTACGCTTGACCCACATGTCATGGACAACGTCGGAAACCAGCAGCTCGGATGAATTCGCCCCAATCAACTTTAGTACCATAACTCCGTCTTCGCCAATCCAGTCTGCAAATCTCGAAAGATTGTTGTCGGTTTCTGGTATGGTTTGGTCTTGGGAAACTTGGATACATCGACGAATATATCTGAAAAATTAAAACATAATCAATGGTCTACATGTATGTTGAAATAAATATGCCCTCTTGTTACATTAATTTTGGAACACCCCTCGTATAAACATTCGTATCATACCCTCCAGTGAATATGTCTTTTTAGATGGTTTATATGATATGAAGTGCAACGCAGAAAACATGCACAAATGTTAAAATCTCAATGCTGTTTAATAGTCCAATTTAGGGCTTCGTTGCACAATCTTACCATAATATTGCAATAAAAACATTTGTATATCGCACCAATATTAACCCGGAACAACTTTTTTCGCCGGTTAAGTTCGTTAGTTCAGCGTCTTAAGAAAACATTGCCGAAATAGGGTTATTACATTATGCAGATGAGATGTCTGGGCTTAATCTGAGAGCATTATATCTTACCCTGCACTTATAGCGGACGAGAATTGACCTGACAGAGCTTTCCATTCGATTAGCATTGGCTGCTCTGCCAGGTCATTTCTCGTGAGATATAACCTGAAGCTATTTGTAGATGATTCATTGTTATTTGTTTTATTTGACATGGTACTGGCCTAAATGTACGTAAAGTAAGACAGATATTTCATCTGAAAGGTCCAACACAAAACTATTTTCTATACACCACAAAACAAGTATCGGCCAAAAGTCCCTATTTGTCTGCCGGATTATAAACTAAAGCATCTTAGCCCGGAACAACAGAAAAGAAGGGCAGGTAGACATCCTGTTATTTGAAATCCTGATCCAATGTTGTGGGTACTCATTTGAATAGTTTCGAAGAGACAATTCCAATGAGTACCTTCAACATAGGAGATAATGAACAATAAATGAAATATTGTATTTGTAATAAATACCTCTTCCTGAAGAATGGCAGAACAACCCGGAGAATCCAAATGACGAAGCTGGTTGGTGTTACTATGGCAACGAACAGAAACCACACCCACAAAAACTGGTACGCCACTTCCGTGAACTCATTCATTGGTAGCTGACATTGGACCGTCCATCTCTGCACGTTTTGAAGTTGCATTATCGAGAAAAAGCAGAACACTTTCCTGGGGAACATTGGCGAGTGTTTCCATAGCGATCCGTTGTTGCTGAAGAGGTTGTCATTGATGACGTCACCATATGACGTAGAATTGTCATACGGCGGATCGGAAGTGCTCAGAAATTTGTTCAAGTAGAACATTTGAGTAACGATGTTGATGAAAAATAATAATTTGGTAACAAAACAAACACAGGTCAGAAATCGCCATGGCAACGGGCATTCCCAGTCTTTGCACCACAAGTAAACGTATCGACTAATTCGTTTAGCAACAGTCTTTCTCTCTTCATCATTTCCATTCTCATACCCATCTGTTAATCCCGCAATCTTGTCAAAGCTAATTCCAGAATATCCATGACAAATATACAAGATAATGTTTGGAAGCTTGAATAGAAGCGCCTGAAACACCAGGTATATCGGTATCCATTGGTAGTAGGTCGTCGTAGCGGACGCTTTCCACAACAAATCTTTTTCCTCGTCAGACTGCATCCCGTTGTCGGTCAAAAACGGAACATCAGCTTCTAGAAGGCCAGCAGATAAATACGAACTCAGATTTAAAACTTCGGCCGCCCTCGCGATATCTCGAGGATATTGAATCGTGTGTTTGTTCCAACATTCCGCGTGCGTGTAATCAACAAAGGTGCGCGTGAATTGCGCTGGTGCCCAGCATTTGATAGACTCGCTGATACTCTGCTTCCAGCTGATAATGGCGGCGAAGAGCAACAAAAGGCCGACTGTCCACACGTGATTTAGTCTGTCTGCGAAGTCGTCTAGACGGGCACCTCGCTGGAATATCCATCGATAAACACCACGTGATACGGTCGGCATAGTGATTCTTAGACCTAGAATGAACATACATGTGTATATCGTTAGAAAGATATCAACAAAAGTGTTTTGTAGTTAATGATGGGTTGTAATCCTTAACAGTTATTGGAGAATTTCGGTAATTTTTGCTGTATCACGTAATTCACCTTCGTGAGAAATGATTACGATTTAGAATGATTCGTTCATACAATATTTATGAATTTATTTTTAACCTTTTTGTTGTTGAAAAACTACCATTGGTCCCTTTAACAAGTTCAGATTATTAGAAAACAAGAGGGCCAAGATGGCCCTGCATCGCTCACCTGAGAGGACTTTGAGACAAACAACTTGCAAACTTCAAACTCGCATGACCCACTTTTAACATGACATAGATATTATCAAGATAAACATTCTGAACAATTTTCACAATGATGAGTAAATATTTAGGTTCTTAAAGCAAAAACAAGATTTGACCTTTTGACCTAGTTGATGACCTTACATTAGCCATTTTCTACATGACTCATTTATCATCAAGATAAGCAATTCTAAACCATCTACACAATGATGAATAAAAATTTTGATTTTTTAGATCAAAAGCAAAATTTGACCTAGGTTATGACCTCTCATGACCCACTTTATATGTGCCCCAAATATTGTCAAAATAAACATTCTGAACAATTTTCACAATGATTCAGATATCATTATGGTTCTAAATGCAGAAACAAGATTTGACCCTGTGACCTAGTTTTTGACCTCACATGGCCCCCTTTTTACATTGACCAGATATCATCAAGATAAATATTCTGAACATTTTTCACAACCATAAAGTAAATATTTTGGTTCCTAGAGCAAAAACAGGATTTGACCTAGTGACCCAGTGTTAGACCTCGCATGACCCACTTTTCACACCAAGATATCATCAAAATAAACATTCTAAACAATTTTAAAAATGATAAAGTTAATATTTTGGTTCTTAGAGCAAAAACAAAATTTGACCTAGTGACCTAGTTTTTAACCTTGAATGACCTGCTATTCATATCACCAAGATATCATCAAGATAAACATTCTGAATTTTCACAAAAGGATTTTAGAAGATTTGACCTTGTGACCTAGTTTTTGACCTTGTATGACCCACTTCAAATCATTTCATAGATATAATCAAGATAAATATTGAGGACAATTTTGACAAAGTTTGGACAAGAATTGGCACTTCCAGAGCAAAAGAAAGGATTTTGTAAGATTTGACCTCTTGACCTAGTTAATGACCTAGCATGACCCACTTCTTGACTTGACCTTGATATCATCAAAATGAACATTCATGACAATTTCTACAAAGTTTGGACAAAAATTGGCACTTCCAGTGTAAAAAAATGGATTTTACAATAATTGACCTAGTGACCTAGTTTTTGACCTGGCTTGACCTATTTTTTTAAATGACCTTAATATTATCAAGACAAATATTCTGACCAATTTTCACAACGATTGGGCACCAAATGTGGCCCCTAGAGCAGAAAGAAGATTTGACCTAGTGACCTACTTTTTGACCCCATTATGGCCCCGATTCAAATTCTTTAAAGTATTTTGAAAAAGCATGACCCATAGATCATATGTGTGAAATATGATTGAATTCTGCCCAGTACTTTAGGAGGAGAAGATTTTTTTGTGAAAAGTTGACGGATGGACAGATAGACAGATAGACAGATGGACAGATGGACAGATGGACAGACAGACGCCGGACAACAGACCGATCACAATACCTCACCTCGAGCACTTTGTGCTCAGGTGAGCTAAAAAAGGATATTAACAACATAGCATACCTGTTATCCGATTTACATTTGAAATAATAGTCTTTTTACACGATTTTTCCCTTTTTTATCACAAATAAATAAAAAAAAACTTATTATTGGTGAGAATTGGGTATCGTTGTAAAAACTTAAGAGAAAAGGAAAAACAACCGATAAAATGCTGCACAAAATGAGAATGTGGATAGCTTAAAGTAAGAGAAATATATAACAGCCTACCTGGCTCCGCTGTGTACTCCAGACTCTTTGATAAATAAATATCAACGCGGAAGTTTGTACTCTTTATGGGTCGTTCAATAAACACATAAAAATATAGTGCCCCAATATTTACCCGGGCTATCTGTATAATTTATGCAATGATCCCACTTCGGCAATGTTTTTAAGACGCTCAAATAACGGACTCTTCCGACGAAAACAAAATTGTCCCGAATTAATATTGGTGCACTATATACATATTATCTTTTAAATATATCCTTTCCAAAAACAACAAAATTGGTGAGTCAACAACAAAATGTTGTGCAATCGACAACCTTGATATGAAGGTACATTTTTTTTTGCCTAGGTATAAGATATTGTGGAATGTCGCGAATATGCTGGTATTTAGCTTTCTAAGAATGTTGGTTTTGTTTCCTTTCTTTATATACAGCCCTCTCTTTCCGGCCTACTTCAATGAAACATGCGTGGCATTTTATAACATAAATAAACGAAAATGTTTATATCCAGCCACTTAACTCTCTCCCGAGCAAGGCCTGGTTTTGACATGTCATATAATTCATTCTTGGGAAAGATTGAGGCAAAAGAAGAAAATGCTGATAATCAGCATTTTCTTCTTTTGCCTCAATGTATATTGCACCATATTGTACTCAAATTCGTACGTCATCACCGCCCATTTTATCGTCTGCAGCAGCTTTCAAAGACCACCCTAGATTTTTGCCGTCTGGTAATGGGTTAACTACCGGTTAAACGTTTTATCTAGGGGTAGTCAAATCGATACCGGGAGGTCAAACACTTCTAAAATTTGAAATGAAATTCCAAACGACGAAGAAAGGTGTTTAAGGTGCGCATTTAGCACATCATAACATTGAAATTGCTGAACGATAGGTTGCAATGCTGATAATGAGTATTTTGTTCTTCTGTGTCTTAGTTTCTTCTAATCTTATTTTGATAGAGATGTCAGAAAAAGTCTTGTTTTGGTTTGATTGGAGGCATATAACGCTGCGTTTATCGAATTTCTAGTCATATTGTGTCGGCCGGTACATCTGACCATATGCTCCTGATATTTCTAGCTCTAGTAAAATAAGCAAGACAATTCGACCCACCACCTTTTCAGTGCTCTGACATAACATTCAGGTAATTCTTAAACAATGAACAAATTAGTTAGAGACAAATAATTTTGTCAAATGTCAGAAAGGATATTGATTCGAAACTGCAACCCCTTGGTTGATAGACTCTGACATTAACGACTGAGCTATCCGGGCTGGCATGTCTTGTTTTGGGAAATGTTAAGATGCGTTTCCCGATAAAATGATGTTTACAATGAAATAATCAAGTGTTTGCGTATTCATTTGCGTATATAATTACGCAAAATTTAAGTGTTTTAATTATCCTGTTTTCTTTTCTTAGTTTGCATGCACTTTTTATCAAATAAATCCAACGGAAAAACGTCAGTATAGGCCTACCTCTCACTTTAACCGTTTCCAAAACAAGACCTGGTTTTGGCGTCCCTAATAGAATAGTCTTACGAAAACATTTAGGCAAAATGAGAAAAAGCTGATTCTCAGCATTTTCCCATTTTGCCTAAATAGTTTGTGTGGTATAACTATATAATTAAAAAATACCTTTAGTAGCATCGTGTTTTCTTCCGAAGCAGCATTCAAATTGGACGAGACCTAGATTTTGTCCTTTGTGAAAGGTTAAGATAAAATGGCTGTGATAAAAGATGCACCAAAGAATGTGCAGAGAGCGAGTTCGAGCCTTGAAGTAGATTAACCTTTTCCTAAACTACAAAATTCTGGGGCGCTACAATATTTGATGACTCTGGCAGCTCTTTGTCCTTAGAACTGTTTATTTTCCTAGATCGTTTAAGGCGCGTTCCCATTGCCGACCAAATCAACTCAATCAAGTTCGATCAAGCGATCGAGTACTGATCAAGCTTGGTCGGCAAGAGTGATCGGGACGATCGAACGTGGTCGGCAAATATGATCGGGAAATAATCTACAAGAGATAAAGAAGAAGTCGTGTAAATACATTTGATCGAGTTAAATCGGGTTTGATCGGGGAATTTAGGCGATCGAGTTGATCGAGTTGATTTGGTCGGCAATGGGAACGCGGCTTTAGAAAGTGTGGGAAACCATGGGTAGAAAATAAGAAATTGCTGATAATCAGCAAAATATTTTTAAGATTTTTTGTCGTTTGTTACTCATTTCAATCTTTCGGGAACGGGTTAATCTTACAACGATTTTCAGGCTAACGGAATGAATGCAATGCAATGTGGGGAAGGGTTAAAGGGTGTATACCAAAATGATGCCCTAGTCAGTAAATACTATCCTTGAACTTGCCATTAGCGAGTTCTTATTCTGCTTTTTTCGGTACTTGTTACCCATTACCACACAGTGAGTCCTTTTATTTTGACCCCCCACAAGAAATGGATTTGGAAAACATCGTGGAAAATGAAAAAAAAATCCCACATTGTTTTCTACCCAAAAAGTCATACAATTTCAAAATTTCATCACATTGAAAATGTCGTCTGCAACTTCTTTGAATTTGGATAAGTCCAAAATTTTGCCGTGTGGCAATGGGTAAAGCATCGGTTTATTTACTTAGAACTCAATTTTAAGATAAAGGGTGTTTCAAAAGTATGCCCTAGTCAGCCAATTCTGTCATTTAACTTGTTATCATCGAGTACTAACTATTATGATTTTGACAGCTGTTTTTTCGGTGTGAAATCTTAAAAAAATTCTCTCGTTAATAAAATGAATGAATACTAGGAAGGGTTTGAAGTGAGTATCAAAATGATGACGTAGTCAGCAAACTCTATCTTTAAACATGCTATCAGCGAGTACTTATTCTACTGTTTTCGGAAGTTGTTTATTTACCTAGAACTGTACTTTAAAGGTAGTCTGGCCCAGACCCTAGTATTAAGATTATAGTATAAAAGCAAAAACCCTTTTTAAATGACATCCTAGTCTAGAATACTAGGGTTTCTGTCAGCAATAAAACATTGAAATATGGATTAGAGAGGCAAGTCTTGAAAACAATAATGCTCCCCTTTACAAATAACGCAAACAGAAACGACTAGGGCTAGTCTACTTTAAAGGGATCAAAGCTAGGTTGTCGTAGGTAAAAAATATAACCATGAAAATTTTGTATGAAATAGCCAGTCTGCATAGCTAGATTATTTCTGTCCAAGGAAATTTCGAATGAAGTTCATTTAATCTATTTAGATCAAATCTGTATATAATTGACCTACCCGCCATTTATTTGATAGATATGGAAAAATTTAAAGCGTTAATATTCCTTTCTTTTTGGCCCTAGATAATGCAATGCGCCACACAACAAAGCAAACTCTGATTGTCCCCATGTTGTTTTGATCCTTGAAAAACATAGCATTGACCCCTTTAAGATAAAGGATGTATCAAAACTATACCTAGTCAGCAAATTATATCCTTGAAATTTGCAATGATGTAGTACATATTCAAATGATTTTGGCAGCTAATTACTGGGGGAACTTTGGAAAACATTGAGATAAGATGAGAAATTGCAGAAAATAAGCATTTTCTGTTTTTCTCTATATATTTGTTGTGAAAATCCTATTTAAATCCTTGTAGTAGTATAGTAGTCTGTAGAAGTTTTCAAATAAGCATTGCTTTTGTTTTAAAAAGGGTTAAAGTGTATATCAAAGAATGAGTGATGAGCGACATATCATCGCTTTTCAACAAAAACCTCGTAAATGCAGCTTGATTTAAGCTGCAGTTACGAGGTTTTCGTTGAAAATCAACAAAATTCTATCCTTGAACTTGTTATGATCTAGTACAGATTCTACCTTGATGAATCTGACAGCTGTTTATCGTTGGGAACTCTGTTTATTTTTGTAGAACTGTACTTTAAGGTACACCCTTAATCTTTAGCTAATTTTCTAGTGCAAAACTCATTTAAAAACATGGATACGGTAGGTAGCAAAACTTAGCATATCTCAACGTAATAGAAATGTACTAGAATTTATAAAAAAAAATCTTTATACATTTTTCTTTATCGATAATATACTAAGGGAAAAAAGAAACGCAACAAAAAAATTATTTGATCATACGTTTTGTTTTTTGTTTTCTCAAAATCACCCTAATTCGAGTACTTTTTTCAATGCATAGTAAAACTTCATCATTTGACTTTCTAATGTCAAAATTTCGCCTAGGTCACAGATTGTACGTGTCATTAATATGCGTTTAAATGAGAGCGTTTTGGAGTCAACATTAATTAAATGCGTTCTGGCACGCAATCCAAACTGACGTTACCGATTCCTGGCTGAAATTTGATTGCTGTACTGTCCATAAATAGCATCAACAACTTTTTTTTCGATAAGACAATTTGTTTCCGTAGACAAGAGGACCATGATGGTCCTATATCGCTCACCTGAACCAAAATGATATGAGCAACACTTTTGTTCAATTCAATTAATATTTATGACTTTAAGACTGAGAACGAACTTATGGTCAATAGCGTTGTGAAAATCCAACTTATACGAGATCTTATGGTGCCCAGCTGTGTCCAAGTTTTGTCTTGATTGATAAATAATTGTAGATTCTAGAGTATAAACAATGTCGAAAGCAGCCGAAAAAGCAGTTTTTTCCAAATTCAAGGGCACATAACTCTCGACTTCCTGATCAGATCAGACTGAAAATCGAACTCATCTGAGATCTTAATGATCCCAAACATTGTGTCTAAGTTTTGTCTTTATTAATTAATAATTGTAGATTCTAGAGTGCAAACAAGGTCGAAAACAGCCGAAAATGGCAATTTTATCAAATTCAAGGGAACATAACTCTCATCTTTCTAGTAAGATCAGACTGAAAATCAAACTAATTCAAAATATTATGGTCTCCAACATTGTGTCCAAAATTTGTCTTGATTAGTCAATAATTGTAGATTATAGAGTGTAAACAAGGTCGAAAACAGTCAAAAACGGCAACTTTGTCAAGTTCAAGGGCACATAACTCTCGACTTTCTGATCAGATCAGACTGAAAATCAAACTCATCCCAGATCTTATAGTCCCCAACATTGTGTCCAAATTTTGTCTTGATTGATTCATAATTGTAGATTCTAGAGTGTAAACAAGGTCGAAAACTGCCAAAAATGGCAATTTTGTCAAATTCAAGTGTTAACAAAGTCAAAAATAGCTATTTTTTTACGTTCAAGGGCAAATAACTCCAGACTTCCAAGTCCGATCAGGCCCATAATCGAATTCATCCGAGAACTTATGACCATACTTGCTTTGACCAAGTTTGATTAAGATTGGCCAACTTTTGTGGATGCTAGAGTGTTAACACCAAATTGTTGACAGACGGACAGACGGACGGACGGACGACGGACATTGAGTGACCACAATTGCTCAAGGTGAGCTAATAAAATAAGCCGACGTTATGGTCTTGACGTCGTGACGTTAGACGTTGACGACCGCTTTTTTAGCGACCGTCAGTTGTTCTGTTGGTTCTAAGACGTTATCTCAGGCAATATCTTGTCATTTAATGTACACCAAAGTCAGCAGCAACTGCGGATTTAGATGTTCAATTCGTAAACATCACAATTGCTACCGGCCGACGTCTTTAGATAGATCTCAAAATGTTATGAGGGATTAAACCCAAACGAAAATTATTGCCTTTTGTCGAGTCGACGTGCATCTACACAAAGTGAAAGAGTTTTTTGTTAAGTTTGGATATTTAAAGGTTTGCACGCGAGAAACGTGTAAACGTCTATTTTGACGTTATCTCATAGGTAAGACTGGTTCAAACGTAAACACAAAGATCACGATCAAGGTATAGTTCCCTGTAATAATCAGTAACAACTTTGACTCAATGCCAAAAAAGAATCAAGAGAAATAACAAAAAATAGTCGTTGCGTTTCTTCTTTCCCCTAGTATATTTACAAAATGTTTATTACTGCTATAATATTGTAATAATCATACATTATACATGATATAATTATTATGTAAATACGACAATTTTTTCATGACTTATTCGTAAAATTACAATAACTGAAAATATTGAAGTAAATTAGATCGAACAAATCGTAGAATGTCTTATCTGTAAATGCATTTGAATTAATTAGTGTATCAGCATATACTTGATGTAAAACCATATTTAAAAAATGCGCAAGCTATACTTATTTTCCATTGATGCATTCAAACACTGAGACAGATTATATTCGACATACATAATCGTTTATCTAGATGGCGATCATCATTTATACAATTATATCTATTCACACTTTTTCTCGTCTTGCACATCTGGATACAATGGCGGCGCTGCTGCAACAACTTCCGGTTGTACTTGAACATGCGCAGTCGGGACCGGCCTGATTTCCGCTTGCATTCTCTGTCGCCACATATGACAGACGACATCGCTGACAATCAGGTCAGATGAGTTGGAACCAATCAGTTTTAGCGCCATTACGCCATCCTCGCCAATGTAGTCTGCAAACTTTGTTGTTTCGTAGTTCTTCAGGTTAGAGTATTCGTCCGAGATGTTCAGCATCTTTAGAATGTATCTGTGGAAAATGGAAGTAAATAATTGAATAATTTTTAAAAAAAATAATATTAAGCGTGTCTTTAAAATTCCACCGTTTATTGAGAGAGTCGAAATATAGGATTCGAAAGCAAGTCAGCCAAGTGGTCTTTGCATCCACTGAAACACATAAATACAATACTTAATTACGAAGAAGTAATTATAAGACATTATTAACCTTATGCTCAAACAGGTTGCAAATATTTGTTTAATTACAAGGGGTATGTCAAACAGAATGCAATTTTTCACGAATTTGGGAATTGTGTTAACATCGAAAATACGTATTTGCCAACGCCAGAAAACCACTTTTTATTCAACCATTGCAAACTGTATGTATTTTCACGAGTGGTTGTTTTCAAATATAAGAAGATATATTTTAATATTGGTACATAATGTATTTTATTACTTTCAAACAAACTTAGCGAACTCACCGTTGTCGAAACACCGGGACTGCAACTCGGATCACCCAGACCGTAAGGCTGATGCTCGTAACTATGGCAACTATAAGGAACCATATCCACAGAAAGATGAAGGCAATCTCAGAGAACTCGTTCATCGGTAGATCACACTCGACCGTGTACATGTGAATGTTCCTCATCTGCCGGATCTCAAAATCGCACATCACGTGCCTCGGAAACATCGGGGACGTCCGCCATATTGATCCGTTATTTGTAAACAAGTTACCCATGATGACGTCACCATATGACGTAGAATTATCCAACGGGGGATCTAAGGTACGGAGATAGCGGTTTAGATAGACCATCTGCGTCACGATGTTGCAGAAAAACAGAATCTTTGTCAGTAACCAAGCAACCGTAAGGAATCTCCATGGCAACGAGCTACATAATTCTCCACACCAGTTATAGACATACCGTCCAATTTGTCGGGTTACACCCGCCCTCTCTGACAAATTTAGATTCTCGACTCCTTTAGTTAAACCGCTGATTTTGTCAAAATTCATTCCGGTGTAACCATGGAAACAATAAAACAGGATATGCGGAAGCTTGAATAAGAGCGCCTGAATCACAAGGATGAGCGGCAGCCATTGATAAAGCGTTGTTTTAGTAGAATAAAGCTTCACTGGACCTGGATCAAGTGGAAAGTTGAATCCTACATATGGCGTATAACCACCACGTCCAAATCCGAACCGCATAAACGCGGACGATGACTCGTTTAGCATATCTTGTGCTTCCAGAATTTCATCAAAGTACTGAATATAATGACTGTGCCAACAGTGCGTGTGTACATATTGCGTCATCGCGTGAGTGAATTCTGCCGGGCACCAGCATGCTATTGGGTCGCTGATTCCCTGCTTCCAGCTGATAATGGCGGCAAATATCAGAAGTATTCCGACTGTCCAGAAATGGTTGAGCCGGTCTGCGAAATCCTCGAGACTGGAACCCCCGTGAAACAGCCACCTGTACACGCCTCGCCCTACAGTCGGCATCTCGCTATAAAAGTAAGGCAACATTAAAAACCTTTCGGAAAGGCAATAATGATAAAGACTGGTACATAATGTAACGTGTTAAAGACCACGAAAAGATGTGGTCCAGATATGAATTCTTCTTATTAACAGTATAAGAAAAAACCAAAGAAAGTAGAAAACCACTGCTCCCCCTTTTTTTAATGATTCACAAACCATATCTGCTGAAATGGTCAACGTCAGAGATTGCTTTTGTTATAAAGGGGTAAATTGGGAGAATCGTAGATGTACCAGATGATGCTAAATAGCACACAGTACCACCGGTAGGGGTGATGACAAATCATCTTCGAGGATGCTGGACAGATTCGCATACTAGTATTTATGTCCGGTGTATGATATGGCAAACCCTTTTCCTCGTACATGTATAGGACTGGACAAAGTAAAGACTTTCTTGCATTATCATTGCTGATGAAAATTGTACAAGGGTTCAGAGCTTCTGCAGAAGCAGCCTTGCCACAAGTCTTTCTCACGATTCAATTTATAATTTATATTGCTTATTTCGTCATAGTCGTTTAAGCGGTTTGAATACATGTGATTGGAATTATTTAAAAGCATGAAATGAGTGAAACACTATCAAATGAATAACCAGTGAGCATTTTACGATCAAAAACAATTTCTGGTGCCTTTAGATGATAAGACGTTACTGATGAATTTATCAAGAACGTCTTTGAAAGATAACATAAATGCTAAGGTAAAGTAAATCTCATAAATTCTGTTTGAATCATTTACCGCTGAGACTGGATTTCGTCTTACTGCTAGTTCTAAAACTAAACTAGTTGGTAAACTTGGAAATGAGCTTTTGTCGTAATTCAGACCTACATTTAAAGAGTGTATGCAAAACAGCTTGCGTATACACGCCCTCTGATCAAAGTCACATGCTCGTCAATTTACATTGAGACATCCCTAGTTGGACACAAAAGTGTTAAAAATAGCATTTAAAAACACAAAAAGTAGTGTCCGAAAATAGATGAAAAATAATTCATTGGAAAATGAGACAAACTATCTAAATTACTTCCTGTAGATGAGTATTTCTACAGTTATGACCTTCTACTACTTTTCTGAACCCAGGCTGCAAAAAAATCCAAAAACTGTTTCAGGCGACAAAACGAAGTTAATTCAAACAACTGAAAGCGTGTGCATCTATACGCTCAAGCACATAATATATTAAGAGAAAGGGAGAAAATGATGGTTATATATTTGCTTCACCTTCCACAATGTTTTCCGGGAAATCCTTTACTAACGAGATCAAAACCAACAATTAATAGGAAAAAAATAATATCCATAACAAATAAATGTGCTCGTTTTTACTTACCATTTTGTTCAAGTTTTCAGTTTTTATATGCACATTCACATGCAGTAATCAAATGAAATATACGTTATACAGATCTAGCGCAGAAAAAAAACAGTAATATAGCAGCATTGAACCAACATACTTTGCAGAAAATAAGGAATATTGTAAAATTTTAATCTTATTAAAATCTACAAGTACAACGTATTTGCATCATTCGTTACTCGTTAGAATAGTTGAAATCGTTTTAAAATGCCATCCCATATTCATTCTTCGCTAGCCAATTTCGGAAACACTTTGGGTTTTTTTAACCCTCATCCTACTAACTGTGGTCAATCTGACCCCACGCGTCATTTTTTGCGTGTCATATATTTACCGCATGCACTCTGGTGTCCAAATTTTAGGAGTTTGTTGGTCTACCACAACCTTCTTCATGTCACGCAACATTTACAGGATTTAGCATAATTTGAGTTTGATATTGATTTTTTTTGCTGGGGTCCGTTTGGACCCCACTATAATTACTCTTTATTACAACTATTTAAACTTAAAGAAAAGTTAGAAAAAAATCTTCATCTAAAAAACCACTGGATGCATTTCAACCAAACTTCACAGGAATAATCCTTGGGCGACACTCTCTAAGATTCCTTCAAGGAACTTTGATTTAACAAAAAAATACGCGAGTTATCTGCCATTGGTTGTCCAAAATTGCGGGTTTGACTATTTTTTTTATTATTTTACTCTCACATCATCAAATTTTGACTAATCAAAACAAAACGTGAACACAATGTTGGTGACTATAATAACTTGCCTGAGTGCAATTTTCAGCTTGATCAAAATTTTAGATCATGAGTTATGTGCCCTTGAATTTTATGCAAAAATTGCATAATGTAGTAAAATGAATACATGCCTAAGATCATTTTCGATTTACGAAAATGACAATATGATTAAAGGAAGACAAACATATCAAATTGTTGTCTGCTAAAACAACATCCATTCTACACTATTGTAGATATTGTTTGGTAAATCTATACAATCTCCTATAGAATTGACTTTTATCTTATGATTATCTAATGTTGGTGACTATAATAACTTGCCTGAGTGCAATTTTCAGCTTGATCGAAATTTTAGATCATGAGTTATGTGCCCTTGAATTTTATGCAAAAATTGCATAATGTAGTAAAATGAATACATGCCTAAGATCATTTTCGATTTACGAAAATGACAATATGATTAAACGAAGACAAACATATCAAATTGTTGTCTGCTAAAACAACATCCATTCTACACTATTGTAGATATTGTTTGGTAAATCTATACAATCTCCTATAGAATTGACTTTTATCTTATGATTATCTATACATTGTTTATAATTTGTAAATATGTTAAAAAAAATTACATGTGAATTCGTGGAATTAAATACATCGTTTACCAACAGGATCCTCTTTGTTCATTTTAGATCTTGAGAGAGATTCTCAAATAATACAACAACAACAACAACAACAACAACAACAACAACAACAACAACCCGTAAGCAAACGGCAGTACACTATGGAGCGAGTCAAGCCCTTTAGGGCCTTCTAGTTTTTCATTTCCGTATGTTTTTGTGCTATTATCATTTGTTAGTAACCAATATAACATTTAAACAAAGAATATGTCTTTTGTGAAACTTATTTTTGTCATGAATTTAAAAATTACGTGTGGGGTCCAAATGGACCCCAGTTGGTAGGATGTGTATGTAAAATATGTTGGTAGGATGAGGGTTAAGAAAGAAAAGAGGGCTAGAATCATTGACTTGCGAATAGGATCATGCCCTTGCAATTAATGTTCACCATTCCAATGTAAAAATATTGTGAAATATATTGTATAAGTTAATATATAAAAGTACTCACCGAGAATTTTTATAATTTATTTCCAAATCAATCACAACATGGAATCTGGCTCAGCAACGTGTTTTCTGAGTAAATCCGTATTTCCGCTCTAGGGCTCGAATATTTTATCTCAAAAATAAATCAAATTATGCCTGTACGGAAAGAGCCCTGCCAAATAGTGATGTGTTTTGAGTGAACGTTCGCGCGAGAAATTCCTGTGAAATTGGGTCGATTCGTTGTTTGACTCAGCTAAACTCTTACTTTCCTTAGCATTACTCGATTCTCAAGGCTTTGTGTTTTCATAATTTTGTTATTTTTGTTTTCTTTTTTTCATGTTATATGTTTACACCATATTTCTCAAATCAATGGTCTCATAAAATATGTGTTGGCAGATCTGGATAGATTTATATCAGTCACGAATGCCACGAGGGTTTTATTCCAGATCCCGTCTCACAGTGTGCTTAAAAAGGTGCTAGGACATTACGTCGGGGAAACTAATGTCAAAGCCAATGTCTCAGAGTCGACTTTGAATGTTTAGACAACGATTTGAATATTTCAGCCTGAAATCTCTCTTCGCCCAACGTTTAAGGGGGAATGCTCCAGTTTCCTAAATTTTTTCCCAATAATAGAATTTATTTACATTTTGTATGTTGAAATTACATGTTATTACCAATTGAAAAATAAAATAAAAATAAATGGTCAGCGATCTTGTTTGAATTTTATGTAAATTCGTATCACATACCCCTACATCGAAAAAATGCACAATTTCTTGCACCTGTCCAAGGTCACTAAAATGCTAATAAAATGCTGTATATTCATCGCTTAGTCCCGAAAACTGATTCAAAGTAACGTCTTACATTTAATAAGTACAGAAAACCCAAAATATGTGCTATTATAAACGCGTAAAAGTATAAAACAGCATGCTCACGTGTTCGGTTAGATCAACGAAGCTGGAGTGTTTTATGTCAAAATTTGCATATGTTTGGAAATATTCCAAGTTCTACATAATAGAATTTGATAAAACTGCCTCGTCGTATTAAGCAACATGTCCTGGTAATAATCCAGAAAGAAAATGTATAGGTCATCGCACTTATTATTGAATTACAGCATTTTTTTCAGCTACACATAAATAAAATGACGCAAAACATTGGTAACTGTATACATGTTGTATACCGTTTTGAAACCCGAGCAGTTTTAAAACTGCATATACGTAACTTTATTCATTCTCGAAACTGCACGTGCAGTTTCGAAACTGCTCATGCAGTCTTAAAACTGCATATGCATGAGTTCTGTATGTCATGCAGAACTCTTCAGACAGTTAATTTTCACTGAATTATTGTTATTTAAATCAAACAACGACCTGAAATGTTCGTTTACGTGTTAATTTCGATTTCTTATCGATTTTAACTCTAATTTGCCAAACTGCGTCAATCAGAAATAATAGCTGCACTTTTGAAATCGATTATCAAAACGGTAATTGTTCTGGTCTATTTTAACCCATTTCTCACGTACTTTGGTTTGAAAGATGGTTTGAGCAAACATCGTGGAAAATGAGAAATTATCAACGACGGACTCAATCGTCATTTTCCACGATGTTTTCTGTCTCCAAAAAAACATTTCTTTTTGTTTTGTTCACTTAAGATTGTCGAGCTCCAATTTTTTTTGGAGTTTTTTTTCTCGTCTAAAATATTCCGTCTGTTGAAATTAAAGTAGAGCTAACGTTGTACAAGTCTCGGGACAGTCCACACACTCACTGAACTTCTGATATAGGCTATGGGTAGCTAGCGGATCCAACTCGGTATACAAACTGTTGCTTGATTATTTTTCACGCAGAATTTCTGTTCAATTTGTGCCATCAACGAACGCCGTTTTTATAGGCGTTTTTGATTTCCTGGTAGTCTATTTCACAATTTGAACTTAATTTCTTCGTAAAATGAAACAATCGAGCTATAGAGGGAGTTCGTTTCAACCCCGACCAATCTGTACCCCCTTCCCCCAATCTGGATCCGCCACTGCCTTTATGTATGTTTGAACCACAAAAAATCTAGGATCCGCCGCAGGGTAAGTAAATTGTTCTGGACTTTGAGTGAACAAAATTAAGGCATCTAATAATAAATGTTACTGCCCAGGGTCTCTAACGAACTCGCCCTTTCTAAGAAAAATTCCTATGTCTATTTAGGAGTATGATTAAATCGAGTTAGCCTACTAGACGAGATGTCAGTAAGTCTATATATTTGGCTTTAAATGTGTACGTAATGCTAATGCATCAACATTTCTAACCCAGATCACTTATTTTGTATGTTTCTTTTAATTTACAGCTTTTTAATCGGTGTTTTTATATTCAATGCGACTTGTCATGGGTTTTCGTGGTTTAGGTTACCCACCTTCCCAAACAGCAACAGTTTAGGTCCAATTTGAAAGCTCCTTCAGATTTAAATTAATACAGGCCCGTAGGAACAGGTGGGGGGGGGGGGGGGGGCTAAGGGGGCTTAGCCCCCCCCAAAGTTGGCCAAAAATGCCGAATATTCAGGACAAGTGCTTTAGCCCCCCCCCAATATGAAATTGCTTCCTACGGGCCTGTAATAACATAGTATGCTGCATCAACTTCTGTCTTAACTCATTTTGGAAAATTTAATCGACAAAACACTGATTTGGGGAAAAATTAAGTAATGTAATCATTTAGGAGAGCTACAAACATATAACGGGGCTTATTTAAGTCTAATATCCTTGTTTTCCAGTCACTAACTTCTTTACAAAGTTATTCCAGTATTAGATCTATATTTGGTGGGTTTTGAAGATCTTTTAAGCATTGGTTTGGGATTTTTTTTCTAGATTGGGAAAAAAATTGGGCCTTTTGCATTGGGAATGGGGCCCATACAGGGCCCCTATGATATCTAGGCGAAAAATCCCTGTAATTCCGAGTGCTTTGAAACAACTCACGCAAAGTCTACTCAATACAAACACTTGTTTTTCGTGAGAACAACAGTACACTGCAGTACCGGATCCAGGATTTCTGTGAGGGGGGTTCGTTTTTACAAAAAGGGGGGTTCGTTTACAAGTATCAAACAATTTTGGCTGAATTTCTGCATGAAAATGGAATAATCAGGCTATCGAGGGGGGTTCGTTTGAACCCCCCGAACCCCCTCTGGATCCACCACTGCACTGGAATCAGCTGCCGGATGAAATTGTCTGCACAAAATCACTAGGGGCATTTAAATCAGCCCTCGACAGTTTGGCTAAATTTTAATTGCGCACTCACCCGTCGCGTTAAAACCAGAAGTGGGATCTGCGACGTAACAGATACAGCCTGTGAAAATTGTAAATCTTCTTCAGACGTTCCTTTGAACGTATTTATTTTACATCGATTGGGAAGCAAGTTTCTTCAACTTATTTTATTTTCCCTCGATTGAGCTTCCTGGAAATCCAACAGTACTCACGCTGAAAGTGTGGGCCAATGAGAAGCCTTGATCAACCCCCTGATACCAGGATCGAACACGGAAACCCTTAGTCGCAAGGCCGATGCTCTACCTCTCGACTACGAATGTAGGACGTTTTGGACACAGACCTTTTGACCAAATATGAATATAATTGAAATATTAATAATTGAGCAGTGACTGGGAAAGGCCTGCACCATGCGCCATAGTCACATTGAAATTCCAAATGTCACATTGTTTTAGCTAATGAGTGGGCCCTTGTCCCATTGAATTTTGCTGTATATGAGAATGGAGCAATTTTACCCTATAATTGTCACATCAATTTTCATAATGTCACATTGATTTTGTAAGTCGAAGCGACATTGTCCCATTGAAGAAATGTCTTTCCCAATCACTGATTGAGACCATTTATTCTTATTTTTCTTCATAATGAGCTTATGTCAAGTTTCAAAAGCGCAAAGACAAGATAAAGTAACATAATGTAAATTTAATTGGTTCAATTCCCTTTTTCCTTACTTTTTTTCTTTTTGGCCAAAATGTCATACCTTGTAAAATATTGTGGCCAAAACGTCTGTGCCCAAAACGTCCAGGCCAAAATGTCCTGGCCAACTGGCCAAAACGTCATAGCCAAAACGTCCGTCCACCCTCGACTACGGACACCACACAGTAAACATTGTTATAAATCAATTCAAAAACAATTCCAACTGATCCAAAGGGTTGAGGGGTTCAATAACTTCCCTCTGTAGCCAAATTATTTCATTTTGATGCATGCAGAAATTCAGTAACAAATGTGTAATACTAGAAAAACCAACTCCCCTCCCCAACCCCCCCCCCCCCCCTACACTGGGTTGTCAGAAAAATGTTTATGGATACACCGTTGTCAGGTATCATTCTTACTTCTTTCAATAGCTTTGTTTTGAAGTTTGACTTTTCTAAATTTGCTGTAGTGAATCACGCTTTAGGCCCTGCTCCGTTGCAACAAATATGAAAGCATTGTAACCAAAACCCAGATCAAGAATCAACCGGTTATATGATTTAAACTATCTGACTGGATCCACAACCCATGTGTTTAATCAATAAATCAGTTAGGAAGCAATTTTCTAAATCTTTGCCGTTTAGTAATGGGTTAAAAATAAGAATACTAGTAACTTTCAAACTGAAAGGTCTATATTTGTATAATGGAATGGTTTAACTATACAAAACAAATAGATAAACAATGAATAAAATTTATTGAACAAACAATTGGTCTTGAATTAATTTCTTTAATATTCAATAAATTGAATGTGACTGCAAAGGTATGAATTTGGCTTCAACTAACATCCTGTACAACAGTATTGTATGTTAATGGACCCAAACTTAAGCTTTTTAGCTGAAAAAGTAGTAACTGTTAGAAGCAGGTGATTGTAACATGTTTCCAACTTACCAGTCCAAAGAACAACAAAAAGCCCAAAGGGAAATGGCAAATGGCTATTATTCATTTACATCAATGAAACCCTTCTTCATTAGACAGTCCATTGAACACATTTATTTTACATCAATTGGAAAGCAATTTCTCCAACTTGTTGTAATCCCTCTCGATTCTGCTGCCTGAAAATACACCAATACTGGCCCAGAATGTGAGAAGTCAGGAACTACATCCGCTACCAGGAACGAACCCAGAACCTCTTATTAGAAAGGCCAATGCTCTACCTCTTGACTACAGACACCCCATCGAACCTTTCCCAAACAACAACAAAAATTAAGGTGGTCAAAATTAAATCAGGTTGCAGACGGCAAAATATATTATATCAAAAGGAGAACATATGTATGTTATTGCCCAGAAAATCTTGAGGGGAAAGGAGAAATGTGCTGGTGACCAGCTTCTTCATTTGCCTCAATGTTTTCACAAGCATTTTCTATTAGATATGTCAAAACCTGGTCTTGTTTGGGAAAGGGTCAAGACCATTTAAGATCCCAATTTGATAAAAATTATGTGATAATTGACATTTACATCTAACAGGCTGGAATTATTAAACTTGAATTTGGTTTTCCAAGGATAAAGGAAGATGAACCCAAACTGTTGCTGTTAATGTAAGTTAAAATGGAATTTTAACCAGATTGTAAAGACACCATTTATCTGTTAAAACAGACTGATCAGGGTTAGCAATGGTATAGCTTACAAAAAATGACCTGGCAGAGCATTCTCTGCCATGGGGGAACAATTTTCAAAAGATCATATGGTTGCCATTCCAAAAATCATGTGCATATTGTTTCACTCATATCTGTTTGGCATATGCTTGTCTGTCTAAACTGAACATTTGCCATTCCAGGGGCATCCATGTTTCACAATCAAATCTTGTTAAATAAAAAGCCTTACTGTACTAAACGTTAGGGCCTCCTTATCGAAAGATGTAGACTGTTGTTTTAATTTTGTCAGTCGAATCAACACTCTGTCCATCTGTCATCATGAAAACTAAACATTTTCCATATCGGGGGCATTCATGTTTCAAAAACACATCTTGATTCTCTAATTATACCCCCACTTATGAAATAGAGGTGGTATATTAGTTTCACCATTACTGTCTGTCTTTCTGTCCATCCATCTGTAGACTTTTTTGTTTCCATGCTCCATGATACTCTACAAAATTGCTGCTCAGGGCACAAGGAGGTGCTCTATTGGTTTTGGGTCAGGAAGGTCAAAGGTTAGGTCACAATTTGACTTTGTTATGCTCCCCAAAAAAATTACGGGGGAGCATATAGTCGCCATGCTGTCTGTACGTCCGTCCGTCTGTCCATCCATCTGTCCATCCGTCTGTCCATCCACGGCCAGATCTCAGCAACCCTTGGACCAAATTCAATACAACTTCACATGTGAACTCCCAGGGATAATCCCTAAGGACCCTTTTCTCCGAATCTTAATTTGAGGACGCGCCATGGAATAAGGGGCCTTAATGTAAAAATTAAAAGAATAACTTGAAGCAGCACTTGGAGGGGTCCCAAAAGATTATTGGACGGTGAAACAAGAATTCAATGTGGTATTTTTCATTTAATTAACAGCAGGTTAACAAAAATGTGTAAAAAAATTATCATATTTCATTTACATGAGAATGTAGATCTATTTAAGGGGGAATGCTCCAGTTTTTCGGAACACTCGGTCATTACTGTAGTAAATTAAATGTTTAAATTTGTACCAATATGTTTCGCTAACATATTTTCAATAATATAACACATCATTACAATTTACCATTTTCGACGGAAAAGGTGTATTTATTATGCGAAACTGATTTCCTCCAGAAGAAAATAGATTTTTAGAGCAAAACAGTCGTATGTGTGTATGCAGTTACCACTGTTTTGCGTCATTTTATTCATGTGCAGCTGATAAAAATTGCTGTAATTAAGTAATTAGTGCGCTGACCTATACATTTTCTTTTTGAATTAATACCAGAACATGTTGCTTTACACAATGATGGAGTTTTATCAAATTCTATTATGTAGAACATGATATACAGTCGACACTCGTTGTGTCGAAGATGGAGGGGCCGTCAAAATATCTCGACATATCCGGAGTTAGACTCATCCGATTTTGATCGGCTTCGATAAAGTTGATATTTGAGCGTGTTTGAAAGTAATCAAGAGCAATTTTTATTGAAATATAATAGAAAAAGAAAGAAATTGCTCGTTTCGATTTGAATTTGAACTTCGACTTTTTCGACTTATGCGATGTCGACATAACGAGTGTCGACTGTATTTCCAAAAATATGCAAATTTTGACATAAAACACTCCAGATTCGTTGATCTAACCAAACACGTGAGCATGCTGTTTTATACAAATACGCGTTTATAATAGTACATATTTTGGGTTTTCTAAATCCGTTTTCGGTACTAAACGATGAAACAACAGCATTCTATTATCATTTTAGTGACCTTGTGCAGGTGCAAGAAATTGTGCATTTTTTCGATGTAGGGGTATGTAATACAAATGCATATAAAATTCAAACAAGTGCGCTGACCATCCATTTTTAGCTCCACTGGCCTTTCAGGCCAGCGGGCTATTGTCATGGCGGTGTGTCCGTCGTGCGTCCGTCCGTCCGTGCATCCGTCCGTGCGTCCGTAAACTTTTTCTTTAAAAATCTTCTTCTCAAAAACTACTGGATGGATTTCAACCAAACTTCACAGGAATGATCCTTGGGTGACCCTCTCTCAGATTCCTTCAAAGAATATGGATTGAATCAGTATAACCTGAGTTATCTGCCCTTGAATGTCAAAAATAGCAGGTTTTGACTAGTTTTCTTCTAAAATCTACAAATATTGAACAATCAAGACAAAACTTTGACAGAATCATGCTTTGGTAAAATTTTCAATTTGATCTGAATTTTACATCATGAGTTATGTGCCCTTGAAATTGACAAAATTGCCATTTTCAGCTGTATTTTGACTTTGTTTTCACTCTAGCAACTACAAATATTGACTAAACAAGACAAAACTTTGACAGAATAATACTGACTGTATGATCTTGCCTTGGTAAAATTTTCAGCTTGATCTTAATTTTATAGCATGAGTTATGTGCCCTTGAAATTGCCAAAAATTGCCATTTTCGGCTCTATTTTGCTGGTTTTGACTTTATGTTTACTCTAAAATCTACAAATATTAACCAATCAAGACAAAACTTGGAGAGAATATATATAAGCATTATATGCTGCCTGGGTGTAATTTTCAGCTTGATCGGAATCTTACATCATGAGTTATGTGCCCTTGAATTTGACAAAATTGCCAATTTCGTCTTTGTTTTCACTCTAACAACCACAAATGTTAACCAATGAAGATGATACTTGGAAAGAATCTTGTTGACAACAAGGTCTTGCTTATGCGAAATTTTCAACATTATCACACTGTTACAATCTGAGTTATGTGCCCTTAAAATTGACAAAATTTCAGTTTTTCGACACTTTTTCCACTCTTGAAGCCACAAATCTTGACTAATATAGACAAAATTTGAACAGAATGATAGTGACCATAACATCTTACATATGTTTAATTTTCGATTTGATTTTGAATATACATACTGAATTATTTGTCTTTGAATTTGGCAAAATCACAGTTTTCAATTTTATTATCGCTCTAACATCCCTAAAATATTAGTCAATCATTTACTTTCTTTTTGCATTGACCACATGATTGCTGCTTTTGACTTTGTTTTTGCTGTAAGAACCATAAGTATTCAAAAATTTAGTCAAAACTTGGATTTGATATTTAAAGAAATTCAGGGCTGTGGAGCGACTCAAGACCTTCAGGTCTTTCTAGTTATTTTATTTTTCAATTGGTAATAACATGTAATTTCAACACACAAAATATAAATAAATTCTATTTTTGGGAAAAGATTTAGGAATCTGGAGCATTCCCTCTTAAAGAGTGAAAGGTTCCGTAATAAAACTTGCTTACTTTAAAGGATTTTTTTTTTCAAAATCTCAACTTTGTCAACTAAAATTTCCTATTAGACCTGATTACATAAATTTCAGCTTATTTTAAAAAATCCTATAGATAGGTGGTTAGGATGCTCATAAAAATACATATAATTAATCGTAGTTCACAAACAGAATACAGACATTTACAATCTGTAAATAATGTTACGAAATGAAATAGTAAGAATTACTACATCATTTTCCAATATCATTAATGAGAATCGAGAAACCATATCACCATTATGACAATATTGTCTATAAATTGGACGATATGCATTGTTTTGTACATGTAGACGAACTAGTAAAATTAAGGTACGAAATTTCTAGGGTACGAATCATTTTCGGTAAACCGGAAGCTGTTTTTCGGTTCGGTGCAGAACTTCGGCTGTTCGGTACCGAACATGTTTTCAAATAAAAACAGCCTAATATGGTTTGTTTTGTGATCTGATAAGTTTCCTTCTCAAAAGGAATATGTTTAAGATGAGTTCTGCATCGAGAGAACGCCGTTATACATCAAAATATCAATATAATCGCTATATTACGCAGTTTCGAAACTGCATAAGATGAGTTCCGTAACATCTGTGCAGTCTTAAGACTGCATAGTTTCAAGTTTGCATACGACATACACACTTACGACTGTCTTGCTCTAATAATCAATTTCCATCTTGAGGAAATCAGTTTCACATAATGAATACACTTTTACCGTCGAAAATGGTAAATTGTAATGATGTGTTATATTATTGAAAATGTGGTAGCGAAACATATTGGTACGAAACATTTAATTTACTACAGTAATGACCGAGTGCTCCGTAAAACTGGAGCATCCCCCCTTATGTACTACGTTTAACTACGGAGCGATTAAGGTAAGGCCTGTGTAATCAGTTATAGAACGAAATCTGTATGGTGCGAATAGATTTTAAACGATTCTAAGACGATTTTAAAGGGAAGTAATTTTCATTGCTCTCAACATTTGAATTTTTGACTTTTGTTAGGCTTTTTGCCTACTCTTCATACAATTTAGAGAAATTTTCAAAAAAATGTTTAGAATATTCCCCGGAAATCTGAGCACGCTCAATTTTTTTCGTTTTTACGAAACAGGCGATATTACATCTAACAATATTTTAAAAAGCGTGGAACTACTATTGGCCATTATCGGAAATGTTCGGCCTTACGAACGTCACGGAATATGTCGAAATATAACGATAATTCGGGGAGTGCTTTACGCAGGCCTTACCTTAATGGGGAATGCTCCAGTTTCCTAAATTTTTTCCCAATAATAGAATTTATTTATATTTTGTATGTTGGAATTACATGTTATTACCAATTGAAAAAAAATGGATGGTCAGCGATCTTGTTTGAATTTTATGTAAATTCGTATCACATACCTCTACATCGAAAAAATGCACAATTTCTTGCACCTTACCAATATCACTAAAATGCTAATAAAATACTGTATATTCACCGTTTAGTCCCGAAAACGTATTTAAAGTAACGTCTTACATTTAATAAGAACAGAAACCCCAAAATATGTGCTACTATAAACGCGTAAATGTATAAAACAGCATATTCACGTGTTCGGTTAGATCAACGAAGCTTGGGTGTTTTATGTCAAAATTTGCATATTTTTGGAAATATTTCAAGTTCTACATAATAGAATTTGATAAAACTCCCTCATTGTATTAAGCAACATGTCCTGGTAATAATTCAAAAAAAAATGTATAGGTCAGCGCACTTATTAGTGAATTACAGCAATTTTATCAGCTACACATGAATAAAATGACGCAAAACAGTGGTACCTGCATACACACTTACGACAGTCTTGCTCTAAATAATCGATTTCCATATTGAAGAAATCAGTTTCGCATAATAAATACACTTTTACCGTCGAAAATGGTAAATTGTAATAATGTGTTATATTATTGAAAATGTGGGAGCGAAACATATTGGTACGAAACATTTAATTTCCTACAGTAAAGACCGAGTGTTCCGAAAAACTGGAGCATTCCCCCTTAAGCTTTATTATTACGATCGCGAATTTCGGTTCGCGGAATTTCATAGTCCCAAAATTCGCGGGAAACTACATGACAATATAAAAATCCGAATCTTATACTCTTCGCATGAATATTCAATTTACCGTCACAAAACAAAATAGAATTGACGTCACTTGCATCGGATAATTATCATTGATTGGGTGATGGACCGAGCGCGTGATTGCTAGTTTTGCAGACTTTTATTGAATAATGCCAAAATGATATCAGTGCCGCACTAAATGACCTAACATTAGTGTAGTTGATAATCCAATTCAATAGTTGTAATCGATCGATGTGGGCCATAAACTCTGAGTAGAGAGTAGTCAACTGTTTGATTTTTCACAAATGGTAACCTCCAACCAAGATCTTTCATTTGGGACATTTACATTTTCTCTTGAGATCTTCACTTGTTCATTGATTAACTACCGTATTTTCTACAAACAAAATCCCATTAGAAAGGGCTGAAGAAAGAAAATAAGACAACACCGAGACAAAATAAGAAAATGCTGGTCACCAGAAAATGCTGGTCACTAGCACTTTCTTCTTATACTTCGATATATTCTATGCTATAATGTACACAAACCCAATTCTTATCAACATTCATATTGTCGTCTTCAGCAGCTCTTGCATTGGACCACCCTACAACGTTGTCGTTCAGGAAAGGATTAAAGATTGTGTGGCGAGCCAAATTTTAACCTTGAATTTGTTAGAATCTGGTATATTTTGTCTTCTAATGATTCCGGCAGCTGTTATCTCCTGAGAACCAGGTTATTTTACCTGGAACTCTTTTTTAAGATGATTTAAGATATACCCTTAATCTTCGAAATGATTTTCTTTCTAATGAAATTAATGACTGTCGTTTGGAGGAAGGGTGAAGGGTGTTTAAAGTTATGCTTAAATTAGGCCCTAATCATCAATTTCTATCCTTGAACTTGTTATGATCTAGTACAGGTTATGTCTTGATGAATCTGACAGCTGTTTATCATTGGGAACTCTGTTTATTTTTGTGGAACTGTACTTTAAGGCTTCACCCTTAATATTTAGCTAATTTTCTAATTCAAAACTCATTTTTAAAAAAATATTGATACGGTAGGTAGCAAAACTCGGCATATCCCAATGTTATAGAAATGTTCCAGAATTTATTTAAAAAAGAGAAAAAAAAATCTCTATACATTTTCTTTATCGATAGTATTTACTAAAAGTTTAAGTTTATTACTTCTATAACATTGTAATATACATTCAATAATATAATTATTATGTAAATATGACAATTTTTCTCACGGCTTATTCGTAAAATTACAATAACTGAAAATGTTGAAGTAAATAAGATCGAACAAATCGTAGAATGTCCTATTTGTAAATGCATTTGAATTAATTAGTGTGTCAGCATATACTTGTTGTAAAACCATATTTAAAAAATGTACAAGCTATACTTATTTTCCATTGTTGCATTCAAACACTGAGATAGATTATATTCGACATATATATTATGATCGTTTATCTAGATGGCAATCATCAAAGCAGTATTTTCTATTCACACTTTTTCTCGTCTTGCACATCTGGATACAATGGCGGCGCTGCTGCGACAACTTCCGGTTGTACTTGAACATGCGCAGTTGGGACCGGCCTGGTTTCCCCTAGCATTCTCTGTCGCCACATATGACAGACGACGTCGCTGACAATCAGGTCAGATGAGTTGGAACCAATCAGTTTGAGCGCCATTACGCCATCCTCGCCAATATAGTCTGCAAACTTTGTGGTTTCGTAGTTCTTCAGGTTAGAGAATTCGTCAGAGATGTTCAGCATCTTTAGAATGTATCTGGGGAAAATGGAAGAAAATAGTTTTTCATTTCCGTTTGAATAAAGATATGTTGAAACAAAAAGGACATGTTTAGTAAAAACATTGGGGAACTTAATCTACATTCGCCAACATCACGAAATCTTATTTTAGCTTTTTTGAACCAGTGTAAAATATGATACTTTTCGTGTAGATGTGTTCACGCACGTCATTACTTTACAATCAGATAAATGGGAGTGATGGCTTTTTAAAATACAATATTCCTTTTATTGTTCACCGGAATCTGTATGAGACGATTCGAATGAGTACCAACAGCACCGGGTTTGAATTTAGCATTTAACAAAATTGGAATGCCTTCACCTTTTCTTATCTGTTGTTTAACTCTATAACTAATTGTGTGAACTCACCGTTGTCGAAACACCGGAACTGCAACACGGATCACCCAGACAGTAAAACTGATGCTCGTAACTATGGCAACAATCAGGAACCATATCCACAGAAAGATGAAGGCAATCTCAGAGAACTCATTCATCGGTAGATCACACTCGACCGTGTACATGTGAATGTTGGCCAGCTGTCGGATCTCAAAATCGCACATCACGTGCCTCGGAAACATCGGGGACGTCCGCCATATTGATCCGTTATTTGTAAACAAGTTACCCATGATGACGTCACCATATGACGAAGAATTATCCAATGGGGGATCTAAGGTACGGAGATAGCGGTTTAGATAGAACATCTGCGTCACGATGTTGCAGAAAAACAGGATTTTTGTCAGTAACCAAGCAACCGTAAGGAATCTCCATGGCAACGAGCTACATATTTCAGCACACCAGTTATAGACATACCGTCCAATTTGTCGGGTTATACTAGCCCTCTCTGACAAATTTAGAGTCTCGACTCCTTTTGTTAAACCGTTGATTTTGTCAAAATTCATTCCGGTGTAACCATGGAAACAATAAAACAGGATATGCGGAAGCTTGAATAAAAGCGCCTGAATCACAAGGACGAGCGGCAGCCATTGATAAAGCGTTGTTTTAGTAGAATAAAGCTTCACTGGACTTGGCTCAAGAGGGAAATTGAATCCTACATATGGCGTATAACCACCACGTCCAAATCCGAACCGCATAAACGCAGATGATGACTCGTTTAGCATATCTTGTGCTTCCAATATGTCGTCAAAGTACTGAATATAATGACTGTGCCAACAGTGCGTGTGTACGTATTGCGTCATCGAGTGTGTGAATTCTGCCGGGCACCAGCATGCTATTGGGTCGCTGATTCCCTGCTTCCAGCTGATAATGGCAGCAAATATCAGAAGTATTCCGACTGTCCAGAAGTGGTTGAGCCGGTCCGCGAAGTCCTCGAGACTGGAACCTCCGTGAAAAAGCCACCTGTACACGCCCCGTCCTACAGTTGGCATCTTTCTGTGTTCTGCCTTTAAAAATAAAGACATATTGATAACATTAAAATCAAGTAGCCTACATGCGCGGAGCCAGGGATAGGGCCCAGGGAATCGGGTCATCTCCTGTACTTGTGAAAAATGGCTATCAAAGTGATTTTTTGAGGAATTTTGCATGCACTTTTGCTCGAAAATAATGGTCCTTTCTGTAAAAAAAAAATGTCTGGGTCTGCGTTTGAAATAAACATAATTTTAGACAAGTTTTACTCAGATATGGAAGGTGCTACAGACAACAAAATGTATGTAAATAAAAAGATTTGTTTTTAATTTACATCACAAAATATTTACGCTAAGGAACACAAATGCCTGTCTGTCAGTATATTTGTTTTCCTCAATGTTTCCTAAAACTTTCTCTATAGGGGACGTCAAAACCGCTGTTGTTTGGGAAAAGGTTAGACGACAGCAGAGAGCGAAACAGATTCAACGAATAACCAGTGCAACAGCAGTGAGCCTTTTAAGATCAAAATTATCATGATTACTTTGAATGATAAGGACTCACTGATAAAGTTATCAGGTACTTCTTTGAAAGATAAGATAAATTAATCTCGAAGATACTGTTTACATCCTTAACCAATGAGACTGACTTTCGTCTTATTTGTTATTCTATAACTAAATCAACCGGGAATCAGGGGGAAAGATCCTGCATAATATTATTTTGGTTAAAATAAATGGTAAATAAAGAAATCCTTTCTTTTTGGCCCTGTATCGAAAGATCGGGGACATATTGTTTTACCCATGTCCGTCTGCCTTTCCGTCTGTCCACCTGTTGGTTTGTGTGTCCGTCCGTCCGTTCGTTTGTCCGTCCGAAAAGTTAAGATCGGCCATTTCGGGGCATTAGTGTTTCACAAACACATCTTATTCCACAATATTTTCCAAAGATTTTATCTTTTGAATAGTCAAAAAGAGTTAAAAGGTGGGAATTGGCATAAAATGAGCTCCAAAATATATGTCGGACGCGAATAAAGGTCTAGATAATAACACAAAATGATCTTAATCACTTCCTGTAGCAGATAATTTCAACAAAAGTGACTTTGGTCGTGTTTCTAATACAATGCTTTTAGTCATTTTCCATTCTGCAAAAATCCTGAAGCTGTTTCGGGCGACAAAGCGAAGATAATTCAAAATGAAAACTTGTATACCTTGTAGTACATAGCATACTAAGGGAAAGGGAGAAACATTGACTTTGTCTTCTTCAAAGTTTTCTGGCGACTTGTCTATCATATGTCTTTGATTTGTTTGGCTAGTGCAGTTGACTTGAGAAGACGATCATGTCCTTGCAACTTGTTTCGTTATTTTTAACAGCAATATACATGTATTGCGTAAATAACAACACAGTATTATGAAATTTAATTACATTGAAGAAGTAAATATTCAAGAGTACTCACCGAGAATAATGAGAAATCCTTTTCAAATCAATCCAAACGTCAAACTTGGCTCTGCGACGTATTTCCGTTTTAAAGAGTAAAAATTAGGCCCGAATATTTCATCTCAAGTAAATCAAATTATGTTTGTATGAAAACAACCCTGCCGCCTGGCGATGTGTTTTGAGTTAGCGTTCGCGCGAGGAATTTTGTGAAATTGGGTCGATTCGTTGTTTTACTCAGCTCAACTCTTTCTCCCCTTAGCAGCAGTCGATTCTCTATGCTCTATGTGTTCATTTTTGTGTTATTTTTGCTTTAGCCCTTTCTTTCACGTAGTCGTTTTACGCCAGATTCCACAAAGCAAAAATCTAAAAAAAACAAGAGTTGTCCGCGGACAACGTAGCTCGCCTATACAGCAGCTTGTCACAAAAACAGCTATGTTTTAAAAGTAGGTCAAACTCCAAGGTCAAGGTCACAAAGCCAAGGGTCATGGTCCCAAATGAAAGGTCTTGGCAGGAGGTATCCATGTGTGAAATATCAAGGCTCTATCAATAATAGTGCATGAGATATAGGCCAGGTTAAAGTTTTTCAAAAGTAGGTCAAACTCCAAGGTCAAGGTCACTAGGTCAAAGGTCATGGTCCCAAATGAAAGGTCTTGTCCATATGTATCCATGTATGAAATATCAAGGCTGTATCTCTAATAGTGCCTGAGATATAGACCAGGTTAAAGTTTTTCAAGTGAAGACGCGACGGGACGGGACGGTACGCGACGCCGACGCCGACACTAGGGCTGTGACATTAGCTCCCCGGACATAAAGTCCCGGCTCGCTAAAAAGGTGTTTTCAGATCTAGAATGGTCCATTTTGGTCACGGATACAATTTTTTTTTTTTTTTTTTTTTTTTTTTTTTTTTTTTTTTTTTTTTTTTAGTTTCCTGTTAGTTTGTTTTCTTTAGGAAATCCTTGGTAACTTGGTAACGTTCTTTAGTCGCAACGACATGGCTTGGAAACCCTGTTTAAAATGACGTTTAGACCGAATTTGGAGTTACTGTACCACGTAGATTTCCTCCCACATTTTAGCACTTATATAAGGTATTTCATCCACCGTTAAATACCAAACACTTTGTGCATCTTCGGGTGTCATCCGTAACAACGGAAATTGACGATGATATCCGACATTTAAAATTTTCGGATACCCTCGTCAATTTCCGTTGCCATTGACGAAGCCGAAGTTACACGAAGTATTTGGTAGATAATGATGGATTAGATCATTTAACCCTTTCCCAAAAAAGACCTGGTTTTGACGTCCATATCACTGAATAGCCTTAGGAAAACATTGAGGCAAAAGAAGAAACTGCTGATAACCAGCAGTTTCTCCTTTTGTCTCAGTGTTTTCTATGCTTTATCATACACAAATTTAATCAAAATCAACATCCATTTTGCTGTCTTCAGCAGCTTTTGAATTGGACCACCCTAAACATTTGTCGATCGGGAAAGGGTTAAAGCATCATCGATTCTAATTCAGCCTTGAACATACAGTCGACACTCGTTATGTCGACATCGGATAAGTCGAAATGCCGCTTAAGTCGAAGTGAAAGTCATGTCCCGTCCTCAAAAATGAATTATCAAAAAGTTTAATCAAAATTATTTCGAAACAAATACAGCCATTGAAATTTAGTAGGAAAAGGATAGAAATTGCTCGTTTCGAGCAATTTCTTTCCTTTTCCTACAATATTTCAATCATGGGCACATATGATGCCCATGAAAAATGGCTAAATATCATTTTCATAAAAAATGATCAAAATCGGATGAGTCGAACTCCGGATATGTCGAGGTATTTTGAAGACCCCTCTGACTTCGACACAACGAATGTCGACTGTACATTCATTAACCTTTTTCCCAAACAAGCTCTGACTTTGACGGTCCCACAGTATAGATGCCTTCAATGAAAAAAGAAGAAATTGTTGATAACCAACATTTCTTTCTCATTTACCCTCCACGCAAGGGCGGATCTAGGGTTGGGGTCAGGGGGTCATGACCCCCCCCCCTGGAATTGGCCGAAAATTGAATTTTGACTATATAACTTCTTATCAAAAGCTGTCATTTGGGCCCTGACACCCCCCCCCCTGGAAAAAATCCTAGATCCGCCCTTGTCCACGCAAATGTCTTTTTATGAAGTGGTTGTAGTCTATTGTGTATTTTTAATGTTCAACCATAACAAGTTTTGTTCGATAAATAGGGCAGAGATTTAAACCAAGTCAGGGAAAGGCCCAACTAGAAAACTTCGGCCGTAATTTTCCAACAAAATATAAATGTCTAAATTTTAGTATAGATAGAATTTAAGAAATTCCATTAGACTCCATCAAATTACAAAGTAAAACTGGTACACTAAAATAGGTATACAAGTATAAGATGAAATGAATAAATGGGACATATACCGTAGTACATTATAAATGAATAGATTCAAAATATTAACATGATAAACACAAAATTTTTGGACGTGGAAAAGAGGTCGTAAGGCATCATAGGCCCATGAAACTAGATTAGTCTGTATATGAATGAGTTTTTGATTATGATCCACAAGGCTCATCTTTAGTACCTATCCTTAACCCTTTCCCAAACAAGACCTGGTTTTGACGTCCCAAGTAGAAATGGTTTGGGAAAACATTGAAACAAAAGAAGAAACTGCTGATGACCAGCAGTTTCTCCTTTTGTCTCAATATTTTCTGTACCATATTTCACACAAATCCTGTCTTTAATAACATCAATTCTGTCATTTGTGGCAATTTTTGTAGTGGATCATCCGAAAATTTTGCCGTTTGGGAAAGGGTTAATGATATTATGTATGTGGATACTGATATATCTGTATGTATACACAGGCTGATCAGATACTGGATTGATCTCAAATGCCATAAAATTTATCTTTTTTCAAAAATATATTCCACATGCCTCAAGAACTTGAGCTATATAGTCGAAATAACGAAATAAAAATACATTTGCTCCATAGTATTTTCTCTAACGTGAATTGAGTTATCAATTAGAAGATCACACTGGGAATTAACATTTTTTCTTTCAAAAGTCAAAAATAACATATTTGAAGCTTCAGTGCCACGTTTGATCAAATGTTTTGCACTGTAATCATCTTCTTGTGTTCTTATTTAAACTCATTATATGACGTACTGTGAACATCTTTACATCTTTGATTCGCCCTGTAGACCGGGATACATCGGAGGGTTATCGCTGATTGGCTGTTGAGGGGCACCTGCTTCAGGGACTGGTTCCTGTCTCACTTGGCCCGAATATCCCTGCGCCGGGCCCTGATTCTGAGGCACGAGCGTGTAACAAGGCCCCGGATGTGTCATGGTGCCCATTTCCTGTTGCCGCCTTTTCCACATATTGCAGACGACGTCACTGGCAACCAAAATGGACGAGTTGTTCGTGATAATTTTCAGCGCCATGACACCGTCCTCTCCCACCCAGTTGGCAAACTGTGACACTTCGTACAGTTTTATTTGCGAGAAGTCTTCGTTAAGATGTAGTAGACCCAGCAAGTACCTGAAGATATGGGATGTTATAATTATAATTGTGACTCATCACGCTAAAAGGGACCTTATCCAAACTCCAAAAATCCAAATTTTGACAAACTTGTCAGACTCAGCACAGGTCAACCAGATCCCGTATGCGAAAAATTAACATATAGATCTAGTAAGAAAGGGAAAACATTCCGGGTTTAGAAAATTACATTAGAGTGAAAAGTGTCGGCTCTAGTCTGGCCGCGCGTACTGCGCAGACTGACTAGGGTCGATATTTTTTACACTTCCTATAAGGTTCCTATTAACGTGACGGGCCACATATGAATGAGAAGTAAGCGTTATTCAATCCATCATTGGATATACCAAGTAGTCAAATACCGTGGCCTTAGTAGAAAAATAAAACTACAAACGTGTTGATAATTTGACGCATTTCGAATAATTTTAGACTCTTTGACAAAAATCTTTTGAACAGCATCTACACAACCTATGAGCTCTAGTGCCTATACTACTGTGTTGTCACTCACACGGTTCTATCAATGTGACATAGAAAAATAATGCGACTTACCTTTGTCTAAATATGGGGACAAATATCCGAACAAGCCAGGTTACGAAGCTCAAGCTGGTTACTATGGTAACGAAGACAAACCATATCCATAGAAACATAAAGGTCACCTCGATGAACTCATTAATTGGAAGGTCACAGGTTACCGTGTATAGTTGGGTCTTATGGAGCATAAACATTTTGAAGTCGCAGAACATCTGCCTAGGAAACACGGGAGATATCTTCCAGAGAGTTCCATTGTTTCCAAAGAGATTACCATTGATGACGTCAACATATGACGTAGAATTGTCGAATGGCGGGTCAGTGGTTCTGATGAAATTATCAAGCTTGTTGAACTGCACGGCGATGTTTGTGAGATACAAAACCTTGATTATCAGCCAAATAATTGTAAGAAGTCGCCATGGTAATGCAAAAGAAAGTTGATTACACCAACTGTAAAAATAACGGCTTATTTTACGAGACAAAACGCTTCTTTCTTCCATATTTAGATTCTTATACCCATGAGTCAGCCCTTGTAACTTGTCAAAGTTTGCACCAGAATATCCATGAATCAGGTACAACAACATGTTTGGTAATTTGAACAAAAGCGCCTGTAGGAACAAGATCAATGGAATCCATTGATAAACCGTTGTTGTCGTCGATTCGAGCGTTTGTTCACTCGGATCAGCCGGAAAATCAAAAGTAACGATTGGTAATTCTTTCGCCGATTCGTCGGATCGTCTGCTCGGAAACACATCTCGCAGGTCACGTGGTAACTGGATAAAATGGCTGTTCCAGCAATGAGATTCCGTCCACCTGACCATGTTATTGGTGAATTCTTGTGGTACCCAGCAATGTATTGGTTCCCCAACTCCCTGCCGGAGACCAACCAAGGCCGCGAGAAAGAGAAGGATCCCAAACGTCCAGAAGTGGCTGAGCCTGTCGGCGAAATCTTCGATTGTGGCTCCACTACAGAAGACCCAGCGAAAGAGCCCTTTAGAAATCGTCGGCATTTTGTTTGATTATCTGAAAGAAAAATCAATTTCTGTTAAAATCTCAAAACCTGGTTCTTGACTGTTGAAAAATGGTTCACTCTTACGATCAATGGGGCCAAACATGTCTAGTATAGTTCACAATATGTTACAATAAACTCTTCGGGTCTCCAAATTCTCAAATTATGAATTGTCATAAAAATCACTAGTACGAAACCTTAGTACAAACTCAGATTCTATATGACTTGTACAGTACACAGGATTGCATTCATAAAAAACGGAACTCAACGCCATCTCCAAATCGATATTAATCTACGTTATGTCCTAAATAAGCAATGACAAAAAGGAGCATGGCGATATTTCTTTTCTCCATTCCGATACAGAAATAGGCCACAGGATAAATGACGCCATCATGATAATGGGACGTCATACTGTAAGCGGTGTGAACCATATTAGAATGAAAAAAAAAATGTTTAAGGTTCAGGTAAATTCGGTATCTACACAAAATTCAAATTTATTTTTTGCATTTATTCTTAACATGTATATGCCATATTATATATCAAATTAAAGCTCTACACGAGTAGAAGATGTTAAGCAACTTAATTCTGATTTACCTTGTATAGCACAATCAAAACATTGCGAAAAAGGACGACTTCTAGGAAAACCGAGAACATAGTTATCCTTGAATGAAGTTGGCTAGTTTTTCACACAAACATACACCGTTGTATAAACTTGGTATTACTACTACTTACATGAAGTTACTTTCTTCGAAAAACATGCATTTACGAAATAAACTTTGGACATTTCTTCATTTTTCATGTGAAATTCAAGGTGGAACTATTTTTTAAACACTATGTATGGTTAAAAAATTTGGCCATATTCTCAAGCAGTCAAAGTAAGTTTTCTAATAAAATTGTTATTTTTCTTTATTTGATGAACTGAAATAAATCAATGATGACTCCTACAGTGAAGACATATGTCACATGATAATAATAACCATTCCCCATTTTTCTATTGACACACCACTTACATTTTTCATATTGATTCCAAAAGTGTAAACATATTTTAAAGGTATCTTGTTATAAGAATTGTGTTATAAGTTAGCATAACATTCCCTTTGTTGTAATGTTGTATTGCTCGGTAATTGCAAAGAAAATTAACAAGAAAAACATGGTACATTATCCGGACGCTACTAATTTGTAATGGTCGTTGCTCTACACCATACATTTCTTAAATTATGCTACGATATAATTTTATTTGTTATGTCGTTTAAAATATTAATTTGTGTAGAGACTGAATGCATATTGTATTTAGTATGCATGCACGTTTTATCTTTGCTAAATAAAATATTTTTCGAAAAATTTTCAGATATGAACAGAGTCTATTTCCGGTGCAAATTATTTCATATTTATGAATGGCATAGTCCAAATTCTTTGAAAATCGAAGGATTGTAATAAGCACACCACCTTTCAAATATCAATTCTTATGTTTCTGACAACTCATCATTCATTAAATATGTTTTTTGTACGCCGATCTGTTCGATGTATGCAGTCTGTTTACAAATTCGAGGATGCTGGTTCCCGGCACAACCAAATAACGCTGAAAACAGTTCCGAATTTTGCGAAACTTTTTTTGTTGATTTACCGATCGAAATTTTATAGATATTTGTAAGTATAATAAATAGGATAATTACAACTGAAAATCTTGATGATAGTCACGAAAAATAACTTTTATCAAAGATACGAATATGCGCGTATTAAGCCACTGTTTACAAGATGTCTACCCGAAGATGCCGGAAACTAAAGACTGACATTTAAATCGACGATTATATGAAGGTGAAGACGCGGTCGATGTAATGTATCATACTCGAAGATCAACAATGAATCAGGTTTAAAGGTGCACTTGATTTCTTTACGCTGCCTATTGTTTTATGCCTGCAAAACACTACTGAATAGGAGTCGATGGATTTTGCAAATGGCGTCCGATGAAAAAGCATGGGCGGGAATGGTCTTTGGGGAATTTTATGAAAACCGCTGTGATATATTGACATTTGAAGGTAGTACTACCTGGATTAGAATGTGCACATTAATTTGGCATATCTCAAAGAAGAAAATTTGTTGTCTAGAGAAAGTTGCTGGTTTTGGGAGAAACGCCAAATTTTCGACTTGTCTTGTTGATTTTGGTGCTCAACTTTGTTCTTTCTGTCAAATGAACTATGCCTATGGCATGTTATAATCATGATGTAACAGAACATAAAACAAATTTTCATTGAGAAACTTGTTTAACTTGGAGCCAGCAATGGCACAAATTCACTGTCAAACTGTTTAGTTGACCCTTAAGAAATTTCGAGTAAAGTTTACAATGGTATTATTCAATACTTGAGTATTTATCAAATTTATTCCTTCGATATGCAAAATGGTAGTATTTTCAATAATTCGATTTTCCCTTGTTTATTCACTCTAAGGCAGCCGGAACTAGACCCAAAATTCATTGTTTAAATTACACAAAGAATTAGGAGAGACAACTCAAAATCATATTGCGCTCACCTAAATATACTTCAGTCCCTTAGATTATTCTAAAAAAGATTACACAAATGTATGCGAATAGAAATATGTCCCTGCATACAAATAAAAACTAACGACCAACACGAGTCTTAAATGTATAGCTTTGTGAATAATCAGTCGATAAAGCCATTTTCTCAATTGGAAAAAAGACAGTCACAAGTCTAATATTTAGCGCCTTGCATTAAACAGAAAATAGATGTAAACAATCAACATACCTTTAAAGTTCACCGCACATGTAAAAGTGTCCAAGCCTTCAGCCACATTGACAGTAAAATGATACAGTAAAGTACATTAACATCAACACTTACTGTGACATAAATAACAAAGGTCAGCTCAGGGTAATGGATACAAGCTAGAAATGGAGTAATTGGCTTTTTACTGTGAACATGAATGAACTCGGTTGACAAACGACGTACGATCAATACGTGTGTAGGCCTACTTTTATCAAGCATGCATATCTAACCTTTAAAAGGCCTGAACAAACGGCAAGATTTTATACGGTTGTACTTTACGCAAGAACAGACGATAAGATCTCAATAACAATTGAATTTGTGTAAAATCTAGCAAATATTGAGGCATTAGGCAAAAACCATAGTATCTGCATTTTTTTGTGTTGCCTCTATGATCCCCCAAACCTTTCTATCGGGGATGTCAAAACTCGGTCCTGTTTGGGAAAGTGGTTTTTAAACGAGTGTTTGTTGTAAAATCAATAATCAAAGCAACGACCCTTCCGGACTTAGTGCCGAGATGTCGCACGAGGATTTAAGACTGCGATTAAAAAATAACAAACAACTCTTCAGAACACGTTGCTCAAACTTGAACAAAACGATGAAAAGATTTAAAAAAATAGAAATACAAATCTGCTCCAGGTGAGGGTCGAACTCACAGCCTCCGCATATCCAATCCCTCGTAACAAAGGGAAGGTACTGTCTATAAGTACGGCGCGCTAACCGATTGCGCCACTGGTGCTATATATCGATGCTTTTCAACAAAAAACTCGTAACTGCAGCTTGTTTTAAGCTGCAGCTACGAAGTTTTTGTTGAAAAGTAGCGAGATGTTGACGAGAAATGTTTCAATGCCGTCAAAGTCTTAGTAAGAAAACAAATTTATGCAAAAATACATTGTTTCAAAAGGAATCTGCAATTATTGATGAAAAGGGGGAAATTGATGACATTCGATGTTTTCTCTTTGCCTCAACTATTTTAAAGAATGAGTGAAATGAATAGAACTTGTTCTGTTCATGGAATGAAAGATTTTACACGGCGAATTTATCCCTTTTAGCAGGTATATGCCGCGATTTGGGTTTCTCCAAAACGGTAGGGTCGATTTTCCTGCAATCCCCAAGAATCGCTAGCCGCAACCTCCATCTAGGTCTCCAGATAGGTGTTATATCTGGGAAAAATCTATTTCTAAAGATTTTGCTGTCTTTCAAAAAATTGCTCCAGGTGAGGCTCGAACTCACAGCCTCCGCATTTCCAATCCCTCGGTAAGGGGAAGGTACTGTCTATAAGTACGGCGCGCTAACCGATTCCGCCACTGGAGCAGAGAGGTAATATACACCAAATATATCGTAACTGCAGCTTGGTTTAAGCTGAATATATGAGATTTTCGTTGCAAAGCGACGATATTTGATACCTTCTAAAACCTAGGGACAAACGGGTATTATTGGAGCTGATCGATTGGTAGAAACATAGAGGGAAATGGAGAAAAAGACCGAGAGTCTCGAACTGTAAACATCGCCAAATATTGTTGAAAGTTGTTAAATCAACAAGAAAGGAAGCCCTACCAAACATGCTCAAATTGCCACAAAATTAAATGAACCCACAAAAAAACTGCTCCAGGTGAGGCTCGAACTCACAGCCTCCGCATTTCCAATCCCTCGTAACAAGGGGAAGGTACTGTCTATAAGTACGGCGCGCTAACCGATTGCGCCACTGGAGCAAGTGCGTGCTATATGGTGGTGCTTTTCAACAAAAATCTCGTAACTGCAGCTTGTTTTAAGCTGCAGTTACGAGGTTTTTGTTGAAAAGTAGCGAGATGTGTAGCATTGTTGAGCGTGGTTTAACCAGTAATGACAGAAACTCTTTGAAATATGTCCGAGTTACAAAAAGAAATAAATAAAACAAATTAATCCCCCCCACACACACACATACCGCATCCCTCCCCCAAAAAATCTGCTCCAGGTGAGGCTCGAACTCACAGCCTCCGCATATCCAATCCCTCGTAACAAGGGGAAGGTACTGTCTATAAGTACGGCGCGCTAACCGATTGCGCCACTGGAGCTAGACGTTCGCCATAGGCCTAAATAGTGGACCAATTTCTATATACGGTATTGTTATCTTTGTATACTTCAATCATTTGTAGGTGAAATATTTAATACAATTTTATGCTATCATTTCACTGTCCAAACCCTATGTTGTGGGTACTGATACAAATCGTCTCATCGAGACGATTCGTATGAGAACCCACAGCATAGGGTTTGGCGTAATATTGTACAAATTTGGCATCTGAAAATGTTATTTTACCTATTATCTGAAGCCTTATGTTGGCTATCTTTGGACACCAAACACTTTACTTTGATCTAAGTCTTTACACTTTACAAACATTTTTTCGTCTCATCTTTATTTTATTTTGTAACTGGTGGGTCTAGTCAATCTACCTTAACCCATCCCCAAACAGTGACTTGTTTTGACGATCCGCTATGAATGGGTTTAAAAAGAATTGCAGGAAAACAGCATGCCATTTACTCCTTTTCCGTGACAGTTTTTCTTCTATATAACGTGTATAATTATACATGGATCATCATTGATTGTGTCGTCTCGCGATTTTTGAGAAAGAATAATGAAATCATGAATTGTTTAAACAGTGTAAAGTTGTCCTGTAAGATCTAAACAGAAAAAATTCTAGATTCGGCAAATCAGCTTAAGTCGAAAAGTTACTAGATCAGATCTAAGGACTGTGCAGAGCCGCAGACTGACTGGTGTCGATATCTTTGGTCTTCCATTATATTCCGTTTTTACAAGACGTGACACATTAACTACAATCATTACAAAATGTTCTTATATTGCGATCGTTGTAAATAAACCGATCTTCAAACATTAACACTATTCTGAATATAACCTGGCTTTGGCGTCATTTTAACCCTTTCCCAAACGACAACAATTTCGACAGTTCCAATTTGAAAGCTGCTGCAGATGACAAAATAGATGTTAAGAGATTGAATTTGTGCAAATTGTAGCACAGAAAACAGTTGAGGCAAAAGGAGAAACTGCTGATTATCAGCAGTTTCTTCTTTTGTCTTTATATTTTCCCAGGCCATTTCTATTAGGGACGTCAAAACCTATAGGTTTTGTTTAGGAAAGGGTTAAAGGATTTTGATGATAATCAGAATTTCTCCATTTGCCACATTTTTTACTACATTTTACATTAATCCTATATTTCTTTACAGCCATTCGTCATCATCAGCAGCTTTCAAATTCAACTTCAGATCAACTTTTAAAAATGTTTGCTGTTTGGGAGAGTATAAAGGGACATAACTACGTTTTATATTAGTGGATTTCATATCACAGTTGCCTCCCTTGATTTCCAAATAGATGGACGATTGGGTGTTTTCTATTCTCTTCTTCTTCTTCAGACGTTCCTCTGAACGCATTTATTTTACATCGATTTGGAAGCAAGTTTCTTCAACTTATATTAATCCCTCTCGATTGAGCTTCCTGGAAATCCACCAGTACTCGCGCCGAATGTGTGGGCCAATGAGAAGCCTTGAACAACCCCCGTTACCGGGAATCGAACTCGGAACCTCTTAGTCGCTAGGCCGACGCTCTACCCCTCGACTACGGACACCACACTCTGTCGTGTATATAATAGTTCCAAACAACAAACTTGTGGTTTGCAAGTCATAAAATATGCTTCTTCTTCTTCTTCTATACACGCAGGCTGATCATGAACCATGCTGGTCTCCAATAGCTTCTTCGTGACCTGAATTCACTGTAAGACAGTAGCAGGAATCACGGTCAGACTGCAGTAAGGCACGGACTGATCTTGAAACATGGCTTTCTCAAATGCTTTAAGGGACGTTTTTCCAGATCCTGGCTCAAATGCAATTTATGTACCATAGAGCAATTTAAACATTGGCGCAAAAAGAGAAAATGCTGGTAATGAGCATTTACTTCTTTTGTCCCAACGTTTTCCCAAAACCCTTTTTTTGTGGAAGTCCAGGGTTTGTTTGGGAAAGGGTTAATGTAAGATTGAGTAATTATCAATCTTCCACCAGAATGTCTATATGTGTCGTTTTAATGAACCTGTTACCATGGCAACCACTTATTTCTCGTTTTACGGTGCGAAATGGTGTAAGACAAAAGAAAAGACGACAATTATAGAAAAATAGAAGCCCCCAAGATATTGTTGAAATTTTATAATAGGATGTCTTTTATAATTATTTGCCTTGCAGGCGAATATAAATATTTCCCAGAAATGGCTTTTTTATGTTTTAAAGTTTTGAAAACATAGAAACGAAATGAGAAAATACTGATAGGCAGCATTTTATCGTTTTCGATCCATGCTACCATGTTTAATTGACTTTTGGGTTTGAAGACTTGATTCTGTTAAATGTTAAGTCTTTCCCAATGGAAATTGTCTAATTTGTCTTCATGAGGTAAAAACGAACAAAGACTATAATCTGCTAATCATTATGTGATGTCGACGTTACGCACAAAATACATGGTTTCATAAACATTGTTGAAAAGAACTTTTTGTTTTACCAAAAATGTTCTCCGCTTCCTTTATAATTTCTACCGTGTCATGTAATTCTCGTCTGCGATTAGTGTACATTTGAATCATTCTAAATTGCATTTGTCCTTGAAAAGGTTTGCTTTGGTTTATTGGGGTTTTACGCCGTTTTCAAGGACTATGTCATTGAAAAGTTGAGAGTATACTTTGCTGTACACGAGAAAATAGATGAATAACAAACTTTAATTCGTGTACAATATAGCACCGAAGATAAACGGAGAAAATGCTGGTAACCAGGATTTTCTCCTTTTGCATCAATACCGGTATTTCCCAAACGTTTAGAACTATGGTGCTCAAAGCCAGAACTTGTTTGGGATTAAAGGTGGTCGAATCAGCAACAATGCCCACTAATGAGTAGGACAATTAAATGATTTTACTTTGTTAACGACCTTTCATGAAAAATTCTGTTGGAGAATAAAACGGACTAACTACGGCTTGAACACAATACAGTTAAAGCTATTTAGTAAAAAGCTCACGGAAAATTCTTTCAATAACATATTTGTTTTGTTTTAGGCCATACATCGATTTAGTTAAAGTGATAGCATTTAACTTTGCTTCGATTATTCATATTTATATAACAGTGACACAGATTTCCAACGTATGGCTATTTTTCCTATTAAGATATGCAACCCATCATTAGTACTAAACAGCTAATGAGAAATTTGAAAAGTGCCAGTAATTCTTAAGCTGTGTTACATCTCCATTTCAAATACAAACATTAGCATTTTGAACGGTTTAGAATTTAGAATTAACCCTTTCCCAAATGTCAAAACTTTAGGGTAATCCACTTCAAAGACTGCCACAAATGACAAATGGATGTTATTATAGATAGGATTTGTGTAAAATATGGCACAAAAAATATTGAGACAAAAGGAGAAACTGCTGGTTATCAGCAGTTTCTTCTTTTGTTTCAATGTTTTCCTAAGCCTTTTCTATTAGGGTCGTCAAAACCAGGTCTTGTTTGGGAGAGGGTTAATGCATACTTATGGAAATATTTGACAAAAATGTTTAAAATTACCTCCCTTGCATATGAATAAAGAGTTAAATAATATTTGTAAATTATTTCTTCTTGAAGCATAATATTAAAATCCGGCACGGTGAATCAACTTACGTGAAGTGTATGAAGTTTATAAGTGTTTGTAATTTGATGCATTTCGTATGGCTAGAAAGTGTCATTTTCATTCTCAATTAGTAGGCTTTTTCGTCGTTGTTATGGTTTGTAATTTTGAAGAAAAATTACTGACCCTTTTCAATTCGACATTGATAAACCTTCCTGTATGGTTCAATTATGAATTGTTGGTAAAACATTAAAGATTAATGTTTATCATGCAACAAATGGGTGATTCGCTCACAAAATATTTGTATTTGTGATGTATGGTCAATAACATTTTCGCTATGTCCGCGAAATAATTTATCGTCGCTTTCCTTCGAAAACCTCGTAACTGCAGCTTAAAACAAGCTGCAGTTACGAGATTTTCGTAGAAAAGCAGCGTTATGCAACACCAAAGACGTGCTCTATATACTAAAAGATAAATAAGAAAAGAAGATCGCGTTTTCCCCCGAGCTAGGTTAAGATGCATACAATGATATAAGAGAAACGGAAAGAATACGTTGACTGAATCCTTATTGGAATGGAAAACAACTTGGACTGTTCCAATCTGAAAGATGCTCAAGACGATAACATGGGTACCGATAATAAAAAGATTTATTTACAAAAAAAAACATAGAAATAAAGGGGAAATGGGGGGGGGGCAATAAAAGAAAGTGTTGGTAATCAACATTTTCTTCTTTTGATACACTGCTGCTGTTGTTGTTGTTATCTTTATTGGTTGCAATACACCTAGAATGGCTCCTATATAACTCTATGTAAAATCCCATTTTCCAACACATTATTACACAATCCACAACTTAGTTAGAGTCAAACTGCGCCTAGACTGGTACAGATCCACCCTTGAACTCTTGAATTTCTGAGAAATGAACCCACCATCATGCAGTGGATTTTTCAAAAAATTCAGTCAAACAAACAGACCGTGTATTTTTCCATGCAAAAATGGAGACATCGGAAATGGTGGTCACGCGTATCCTTGCACCAAAACACACCAAATAGTCCTGAAAAGAAAGATGGATTCTGGCTCAAAAATGAGAAAACATGTCACTCAAAAACATCCAATGAAAACCTTAGCTCAAAACCATTCATGCAGATAGCAAGGTATCACCAGAAAAGGGGCCATTTTTTTTTTAAAGAACTATTTTAGCCCCCCTCCGACCTAGGAAGTACTTGCCCAGGTGACCTTACTCCTATTGTTGTCGTTGATCTTGTTGTTGTTGTTGTTGTTGTTGTTGTTGTTGTTGTTGTTGTTGTTGTTGTTGTTGTTGTTGCTGCTGTTGTTGTTGTTGTTGTTTACTAAGGTGACCCTGTTATGGACGTCTAAACTAAGAAAATATCGAAGATTTTCAACGAAAACCTCGTAACTTCAGCTTAATTTTAGCTGAAGTTACGAGATTTTTGTTGAAAAGCGACGATACTAAGAAATGAATATTACCTACTCTTCGTAAGCCAGGTCACAACGTAGACTAAGATGTAAGAGAATCGGATACAAACCACGGACTTCTAATTAATTGATAGAGTTGTTTCCTCGAAAAAGTAAAAGAAGGCCTATATTACAGAAATGCTAATGGGTCGTACGCACGCCTAGTTAAATATCGTCGCTTGTCCACGAAAACCTCGTATCTGCAGCTTAGTTTACGCTGCAGATACGAGGTTTTCGTTGAAAAACATCGATATCATGAAGTTTTCCTTTTTCGGGTATGTTAGAGTAAGGTTTTCCATCCATCATTAGATAGCAAACACTTCGGGCTTCCTCTGTGCCAACGGAAGTTCACGAGGGTATCCGCCGTCAATTTTCATTGCCACTGATGACGCCCGGATATCAACGTGGGTATATCATCTTCAATTTCCATTGAGTAGCAGGTATGACGCCTAAAGTTGCACGAACTGTTTGGCATAATTATGACGATGGATGGAATACCTTAATGTAGTATTTTCGGACCTCGACTCGACCAATATCCCGTAGGCGTTTGTCTCTCACCAATGGCTGTAAAACATCCAAGTGAGGGATCAGCTGGAAGCTCGCATTGTTGGCCTAATGGTTAGAGAAACCTCGGGAATCCATTATTAAGAGCTTCGACTGCTTCGATATGATAAAATGAAGGTATAAACGGATGTTAAACCGTTTATAATTATTCGATCAATCAACATGGATGAGGCTACATATGACAAAATAATAGATCACGCACACGGATAAAGGCATAAGATCTATAACATATTTCTCTATATAACTATACCGGATATAGAAGACATTATCACGTCCTACTTCCAACAGATTTCTGACACCAGGTTCTGGACAAATAATACCTTATATGGACAAATCTTTGATATAGTATGAATGGTTTGTATACTGTACTGTATAGTTGGCTTGCACTAGCTTGGCCCTATTTCAAATTTATTCAAGACAAATCCGTAAGAATCTTTGACATAATGTATAAAATGTCCAGCTTAGTATGCATGCACTTACTCGGAAAAAACTTCACCGATCGAGAATCCAATTCCGTTCTACTTATCCCTTTCCCAAACCAGACATGGTTTTGGCGTCTCTAAAAGAATAGTCTTGGGAAAACATTGAGACAAAAGAAGAAAATGCTGATCATCAGCATTTTCTCCTTGTTTCTCAGTATTTTCTGCGTTACGCCATCAACAAATTCTACCTTTAGTTAAACTCAATTTGTTGTCTGTAGCAGCTTCGAAATCGGAATAGTCCATAGTTTTGCCATTTAGGAAAGGGTTAATTGTTTGTCTGATGATATCGGTCATAAAAATATGTTAAAATGAAAATGATTAAAAGAACAAATGAAATATTTCAAAGAACAAACTTAAATATAATTAAAAAGAAACATAGTTTTATTTGAAATTAAAAAATCATGGTGAGTGAGATTCCAAGTGGTGTATTTCAATTTTTTGTCTGTCTCTATGGCTCTGGTATGCCGTTGTGTGCACATTTCTAGCATTACGCATCCGTCGTTCATTCCACACCGACAAACATATAACTATGACCTTTTGTGGTATTATTCATCTAGTTTACGCTTCAGAATTACAAAACTTGAATAAGACATTCACCAAAAATATTTTTATTCTCTCCTTTTTTATACATAGTTCCTCCACCATTTTTATTTACGATATTCACACGATGGTTGGTATAACTCCATTATTTACCGCTTCTGCATTCCGCACGACCAGGTCGTCTGACGTGTGATATCTCAGTCGTAATATACTTATTACCTCCCTTTCACAAAAACACAACAAAATGCCCACAGAGAATCCCTTCAAACTTTGAATAATCATCAGCACCCAGTCTGATCCACTTTCATTAAAAGCGAAACGAATCGTCACACCAACATAGTAGCAAAAATATACTCCACAAAGTGATATTAATAGATTCATTTTGTGTCTCAAGTTCAATAACTCTATCATTACTTCCGGTTGCCTGTTGGTGTGTAACATGAAAACTTGTCTCTGATTGGTCCATCGAAATCTCGCACACACCGAGAACACGAAGGCAAAAATGAATGGTATGACTTCATTTCCGTACGTTAAATAGAAGTGGATTTTTCCTGTAATTTCACTCCAACAGTCTTGAATGTATTTTTTCGAATATTCGGCTTGAACCAGATAGGCAATGATGAGATAGATCAGACAGCTCGTGCATGACCACACCCAGATGGCGCAATTTGAAAGAAATTCCACGTGAAACGAATAACATTTGGATGGTTTTACGGTTATCATTAAATAAAATCCCGCCAAAACTAAAATCCACATCATTGAAAATGTAGAAGTAAACGATGATAAAAACCGTAAAACAATACAAGAAGTTGAATCGTCGAAATCTGTGGGTAGATAGTGATATTTTAGATGAAATGTAAAAAAGCTGAGTTGATCTAGCGCCACTGAAAGGTGTATCCACATTTTCATGACGACTGTCCGACTTCTAGGTTCTGTCCGGTTAATTATCCTCATAATAAATAAACATACGCACTGGAATATAACGGCGATCCCAATCAAGACTAAACCAGCAATATTGCCGAGATCCATCTTATCTGCGCTTTTTGTTTCAACAAAGTCGTCAGCAAAGTCTAACTTTGAGTCTGAAGATGAAAATGAATACGCCATTTTTGGTGACACAAAGTGCAGTAGCAACTTTAAAATAATACATTTATTATCTGGCGTTGTTAGATTCCTCTAAAAGTGTTAGCACTCAAATGTAGGTGGATAACCATATATTTGCTGTGACGATTAATTTACACAACTGTTTTATTGTACATTACGTAATGTTAAATTTTGAAACTCTGGTATACGATGGCAAGGAAAGTCTCAAACCATCATCATTCCCCAACATCTGCCGTATAGTGAGAAACGTCTGTTACGTCACGTCACTGGTATGTTTATTCCAAGATCGTTGGCTTGTTTATTGGACTTTTCGCAAGTAATGCAATGTCCTGAAACAAAAACGAAAAGTTTGAAAGGTGTATACCACCCCAGTTTTCCATATTTTTTCAGCTGATAAAGAGTTCGCTGAGTCTAGAATAGAACTATTAAGCTAGCCAAGTCTCACATAATAGCACGAATTATTCAGCACTCATTATCATCATCTTTTTATCAAATTAGAATTGACGGATTTTATAGCTTCAGCTGTTGGTACGTAAATATTTTGGCTGCCAGAAAAATGATAAGTGAACCATCTATAATATCGTCGCTTTTCAACGAAAACCTCGTAACTGCAGTTTAAAACAACCTGCAGTTACGAGGTATTCGTTGCAAAGCAGCGGTATTTTGTATTTTGGAGCCAGCTTACTGAATGATAGCTGGTCAAGTTTTGCATAAAAAGCTCGAACTATTCAGAACGCGTTAACATAATAGTCTACGGACTATAAATCCTACGATGACTCCTGATGGCATTCTTTGTTAATGCTCGGCATCCATGCTAGAATTGTTCCTTAGACTATTACAAACAAGATAGGGGTGGATGCCCAGCGTGATTTTTCGATTTAAGGTCACAGTGAGGTCAAAGGTCAATGAGTGCAAAAATCAAGAAAAAATGGCTTTTAGATTAAAGCAGAATTATTTGCGTCCACAAATAATGAAAGCAATGTAAATGAAATCAAATGAATTGAATCAGGAATAGACAGAGACTCATCCAGAGCCTATATTGTCATTTTCAAACACTATTTTACCATATTTATGCTATAAAACGCTCAGGCCAATAACAAAATAAAGCACGATACTTAACGGAATTTTTATTGAACTTGAGGAAAGGTTTGGTACTATTATTGCACACAAATAATCCAAGGCATTCTTGTAACTAAAGACAGCTATGCTAGAAATTTTCTAGACTACTTCAAACAATGTTAGGATGCATGCTTTGTGTCTGTTTCGAATTCCAGGTCAGAAGTAGGTCAAGGGTAAATTACGTTCAAACATGCGAAACTGGCAAATAGCTCAGCAGATAAGTGCAAAAATCATGCACTTGATGATGCAAGCATAAAATTTGGCAAATACATTTATAAGACCACGTAGTTTGATAAAAACCCATGAGCTACTCAAAAAATCTAGATGGCCGCCATTTTTCAAGATGGCCGCCATTGACGTGTTAAAGATACCGCTTTACCATAAACGCTTATATAATTGGCCGATTTTCCTACTTTTCACAACAAATTGAATGCTTCCAAACATGAGAAACAGAATTTTAGCATGTTTTCTGTATAAAAATTACAAGATGGCCACCAATTTCCAAGATGGCAGCCATTGACGGGTGGAAAATACCATTTTTACTATAAAACCTGATATGATTGGCCGCTTTTTTATAACAAAATTTATGTTTTTAAACACAAGATAACATAATTCAAAAATGTTATGTGCATAAAATTACTATTTGTTTATTTTGAACAATGCTTTTTGGCAAAAATAAGAGAGTTTATCAACCTGGGGGGCACATTGTTTCTGTCCAGACAATTGTAATAAAGTTCATGCAGACTTTCTACTTCAAAACGCAATCTTTTAAACTAAGACCCTTTTGATTCCTAGTGATGGTTTTGGTGAAACATTTCTCAATAGGAAGTGTTATACTTAATTAATAATGTGATGTAGGACGTATGCTCGTAAGCCTGAATGCATATATTACCTAACCTTGGTCTCTTTAAATCGTAGCGTGCATAGCTCACCACTATGATTTCTTGGAGTATCAGCATTTACATATGCACAATCTAAAGCAGCGTAGGCTAAACCTATAGCATCAATCTTTGCATGACTTCTTGTACCCACAACAATTGAAGGAAGTTAATCGAAATCCAGACATTATTATACTATGTGATTCTTCATTGCTTCCATTCCTATTTAGGAAGGCCCAGTACTTCCATAATGGGGATAGTTATTTGACCGCAAATGTATTCGGCTTTAGTTGGTAAAAAGTAGACCTTTCTAAAACTGCGCTAGTTGGGGATTATGCATCATATAGCTTTGTTGGCAGACATTCTAAAAAGAAAAGAACTAGACCCCTTGTTTTTATAACCGTAAAGCTGAAACAACATCACAGCCAGTGAAAGAATGAACGACTCTCTCTTTCTTCCCTAAAACACCCAGTGCATTATATGTAGGGGAGTTTAGCATAAGGTTATAACTTATACCTTAATCGAAAGCTTCTCAATAGCATTCAGTATTTGAAACACACTGGTAATTGTAAGGACGTCTGTGCTGCTGGCTTTGACTATCAAACATGTATTTGCTCATGATTACAAAGCGCAATTCCCTCAAGACTAACTTTCTATAACCCTTTCTTCCCCTTTTACAATAACAATATTTGCTGACATATCTGAACAATCTTTAGTCTAAAAGGTGTTGAAATCAGTCTTGTTGTCATTGTTTCAACAAAATATATGCCATACTTAACGTGGAATGCTTTTGTTAGTCACTTTTGTATGTCTTGACTAGGCTTTGACCTTTTTCATCATTCAGGCTGGTGTATCTGTGTACATCGATAAACCAAATCAGTTAGCCTGTAAATGACCATGAAGGTTTAACTGAGGGAATAGCACATTCGGCTGCATGTTCTTTAAGTATTTGGAAATACGAAGCGGCTATGTGTTTATCACAGCTGATCAATCAACTATGATAGCATATACTTTTGGTTTTGCAGCTGCATTTTTGGTTCCTACAAATTAGGCAAGCTGGAACTTCGTACTGCTTTGAATTATTTAGTTCAACCAAATACAAACATAGAAGGTTGAGTTTTATAATGAAAGAATTCTATGAGGCAGCTTCCTAATGTCTTTCAAGCTACAAACAAGTTCGAGAAATATATTTTATTTCAAAGTCCTAAAATACTTTTGACCACAAATAGCTTATTCTGGTTTACATTATTCAAAAGAAGCCAAGTAGTGACTATTATCTTCAGGTCAAAAGTAAGCAAATCAGAATGTTCTTCTTAAAAAAGATTCCACATATCATTCATGACAGTGTCCATCTTTCCCAAACTGCTGAAGAAAGAATTGCTGTTTATCCCAAAATGTTTGTTCACGGTATCTAAAATTTCCATTTAAGGATGGTCATAGTAAAATCGATTTGATCAGATTGAAAGACCTGAAAGACAGCTGAGTACTTCGAGTGTTCTAAAGATAAAATGCCCCTAAGATGAACAGATATTCCAGTTTGATTATCTTCCAATATGAACTGTAAGAGGAGTTGCGCACCCAATAAATTGCTAACGGACAAAAGAACACACAGATGGAGGAGTAGAAAAATAGACGGACGACTAATGCCATGACATTATTTTACCATTTGGGTGTGTTTAGATGAAATTGTTGAGTCTTATCTTGAGGCGCCTCTGGCACCAGGCCCCGGTTTCTCGAAAAAACTTAAGTATATTCTCATGAGAACATGCTCAACTTCAAAGGGATACTTAAGTTTTTTCGAGAACCCGGGGCCTGGGCTAAATAGAAATACTTGTGTCATCATTTTTCATTGATGGCGTTTTCGCAATATTTGTATGTACCTTTAACTCTTTCCCAAACAACAGAATATTATGGGGCTCACATTTGGAAGCTCCTGCAGCCGACAAATAGAACTTTTATGAATACTGGAATGCATTTGTGTATCACATAGCCAGCATTTTCTTCTTTTTCCGCAATGTTTTTCCAAGTTCTTTCTACTAGGGACGTCAAAACCAGGTCTCGTTTGGGAAAGGGTAAATGTACTTATACAGATAACTTGATATCTGGACTGCTCTTATTCTGGATACACTAGAAACAGAAAAATATAATTCTGCAGTTCCACTTAAGCGCTATACGCCTATCAGCCTCTACAATAGCACTGCTCCAACCACTAGAATGTAATTGAGTACCAATAGACTTCAGAGCAACCATTTACATATGAAGTATACAAAAGATAACAACGAAATTGCATTTACTGGTCTGTTTTGACCAGTACCATTGAAATATTTTAGCAAAGATAGGTTAATTGGGGCGATAAATCAACGATATAACAAAAGTTTTGGACGCGATGCAACTTCTGTGTTCATTCCGGCAAAGGGACATATTGCCATTTCAAGTGCAGTTATCTAGCTTATACTTACAGCAGACGTTCTGACGTAGGATAAGTATTGCATGTTATAAGTATTGGACTCACTAGATCGTATTTGGGACACTTACCGACCTTCTAAATTGAATGGAATTTTGTTACACCGACAACGGACCCTGTGATAGATTTCGCTGCATTACTAAGAATCGTGGTCAAATACAGATAGACCACGGTAGAGCTCAGATTATTTCTTAGATATACAGAACAAACGTACATAAACCCTTACACAATGTAGAGGACACAGTCACAAATTAAGAAATGCTTATGAATGAGACATCGTGGCAAATACCGTTGAAAAAAGGACTGAAAACGTCAGGAATATTCAGAGATAAACCGTTTTCAGCTTTGGAAAGTACAATTTTCTATCCCATAATAGTCAAAATATTCCCAAAAAGTAATCTTTTCAATAAAATAATGTCTCTGATACAGTTTTCAGCAAATTTAGCTCAATTCGAATTAATAGTACAGCATGTGTAGCATTTTAAAATAGCACAACGACTATTTTTATATGAAAATGCACCCATTTGACCTTTGACCTTGCTGTGACCTTGATCCGAAGTTTCAGACTGGGCATCCACCCTGGGAGGTTTTGTCATACCCCAAAGAATATTTTTAGCATGGATGCCGAGCATTAACAAAAATGCCATCAAAACCATTTTCTAGAGCCCGTACGAATTATAGTCCGTAGACTATAATCTATTATTAAATTAGAAATGATGCATCATATAGCCCAGTTGTTGATAGGCCTGCATAAATAGTGGCTATAAGGTGAATGGGCCTTAATTATTTCAAGGAAACACCAAGGCTTCGGAGGTTTATTCAAGAAGTACAATAAGTACAAAAGACCTTTTCGCAGAACATTGTGCAATATTGGAAGTCGCAGGGGTGAAATACATGTACAAACAAAGGCTGGTTTTGACGACCATACGGGTAAATCATGAGATAAAATCAGAAAGCTAGCTTTCCGAATTTCCATTTCGCATTCTTATTTTTTACTAATTTTAGCAATGACCTATAGATCTACTTCATGTTCTTCTTTCTAGTACAACTCATTTGGCTGTCTACAATGCCTTTCGATTCAATTCCGCATACAATAATCGCTCACGGCCAAGAGTAAAAAGGCTTAATTGAAAATGATTATGGAAATGGTTTGGCCCATTTATAGATAAATCATTGGAATTATCAGACATTAATCCAGATTGAGTACAAGTCATAATGAACATAAAAAATTTCATTTACCGTTGATACATAATCGATATGTCACTTAATGGTCTTTTGTTTTTTGTGTCATTTTAACCTCAACGAGCAATTTATGATGCCACCCACGAAGTCATTTATACAGATTGACGTGGTTGAGACTTTCTATAATGTTTTCCAATTAATAGGTTGATGGTGCACTGCATATTTATAAAACATTTTGAGCCAGGTTAACCTTTTCTGTGCAATTTAGACCATTTCCCAGTAAGATTGGCCATTTTGGCAGTAAGTTTGAGGTCCAACATTTTCTCTTATGGATTCTTCGTTACCTGTAAGCACTCTCAGGGATGTTCATGATCAGAGTGCTCTTCAAAAATAGAGATGCTTTTCAACAAAAATCTCGTAACTGCAGCTTGTTTTAAGCTGTAGGTACGCGATTTTCGTTGAAAATCGACGACATACCGATTTGAAAGTACGGTACAGACTCTATTCAAATGTTATAAAGGCTTTTACCAGAGTTTGGTTCATTTATACAACCCTTGATATCATTGCACCGCAAATCAAATCATTACTGTGATGATCATGTAAGAGCATTGAAAATGCACAAACGGTTTGACATGTTCCATGCACGTGGTCCTACGTGTTATAATCATATGCCTTTCCTCCGTCTCGTATATTAACTTTATTAAGCAAGAAGTGAACATCATTATGAATTTAATTAGAAAACAAACAAATAAATCAGCGCAGATCAACCAGTACCAGTCATGCTGCTCTTAATATTAACATTGAAACTAGCATGGAAGAAAATCGAATGTTTTCTAATGTCACTATACTCTAATTAACACAATTGTTTGTCCAAAACATTTTTATAAAACCAACATATTACGAAATTATAAAGAACAATTTAAGCAAGGATCTGGAAAAGGGTACCTTATAACATTGTAGAAAACTGAATGTCAAATCAGCCTTTAATAGTTAACTAATTGTAAAAAGACTAACCCGAGAAATGTTTCTAAACCGATTCCAATACACTGTGCTCATAATTAGTGTGTGTTCACATTTAATTATCCAAAAGGTTGGCGTCAATAATAGAGTTTTTTCTCGTGGATTTACAATGAGAATCATTTAAAGTCAATTTAAAAACAGAAAAAAATGTTATCCAAAACAACTTCACGCAGAATGAAGACTAACTCACAATGCACTGTTCAGCCAGGCTCCAATAAACTGTATCTATCTGTTGTTTTTCCCACTCTGAATTATCTGAAAGGTAGAGACCAATAATTGAGGAATCTAGCAATAATAATGTTCTCAATAAAAGAAGGCTTATCGTTAGCCAATGCTTTTTTCCCAATGAAAAATGCTTCGTGAAAAAAGCTTCGTGTAAGACCGCCGGTTTTCTCCAATTTAAACGCTACTGCAAATGAACGTGTTTCTTAACCGTGGTGCACAATTCCAAGTAATCAACTTTGAGCAATGTTGACGGCTGATTAAATGTTCAAACTGTTCAAACATTGAACTACGCAGAATCGATCTTCGTTCGATAATAAATGACAGTCTAAAGCCAGTCGATAAGGCATTTAGACTGGCTTGTGCGCAGGGCTAACGTAAGAGCATATCTATTCATATGCACCTAGAACTATTTTGCACTTAAGTCCTCAATTTGTCAAGCTTGAGAAAAACCAGGATATCGCTGCTTTTCAACGAAAACCACGTAACTGCAGCTTATTTTAAGCTGCAGTTACGAGGTTTTTGTTGAAAAGCGCCAATTTATTGATATGCACTTAGAATTATATTGCTCTTAGTCCTCGATTTGTCAAGCTTGAAGAAAACCAGGATATCCATTGACAGAAATAAAGAGCTCACCGTCGTATAATTCTGGGAACTTTGTAACCTTTACCCGGTGGCATATGAGACCAGTCTAAATATAAAGGCAATTCAGGGAAAATCTTTCGCTGCCAATGTCGCCGAAAAGCGACCCATAGGAAGACTGCTAATGTCGCCGATCGGCGACTTTCAAACAATAGCTTAATGAGGTCATTCAAGGTCAAGGACAAGGTCATCTGATCAAACTGCTTGATGAAAAGTATGCTATCAGACAAATTAATTTATGCGCAATGATTCCTGAAAGTTTCAGATTAATATTATCAAACAACGATTTTTACTATTTTATAAACTGATAAGCCCTCTCATGAAGTTTCCATAATTTTGCACTGGAATTAGGACAATTCCAGATAATTTGGCAGTGAAAGAGTTTTTAAACTGAAAATTGCAATACCTTTAATCTTACAAAGAAGAACATAAATTCATACAGGTTAAGACATCTTCTTTTGGTTATATTATGTACAAATATTACTCTAGTACGAAACACAAAAAAGCCGGGTACCGTCAGGAAAGGGTTTGATCAATAGGCTATGTCTAGCTATTTAAAGCCCTTTTCCAAACGATGATAAAATCATTTCAAAAAGTGTATAATTATTTATGCTATAAATGACCTGGCAGAGGTTCTCTATCGATTAGCATGGGCTGCTCTGCCAGGTCATTTATCGTGGGCTGTAACAAAAAGGTATTAAACAACGCGGTAAATCGAGAGACCGTTGCTTTTCCTCGAAAACCGCTTAACTGCAGCTTGCCTGAAGCTGCAGTTACGAGATTTTCGAAGAAATGCGACCATAATATGCAAAATGTTTTGAATTCGACACGATCTAAAATAGTCCGGCAGATATTCCCCATTTTTTAGCTGAACCTTGCAGTGGAGTATAAAGTTTTTTTCTTTGCTGATTATTGAAGTAAACATCCTACTGTAAAATATTCCCAAGGGTGCCATCGTGTCACCCTTTAGCATTTTGAGAAATTCAAGATGGCCGCCAAGATGGCGGAAATTATTGAAATAGTCAATGTAAGGTTTTTAAATTCATATGAGAACTGATAAATTTTAGGTAAAATATCTTTATTACACTTTCTGTTGCTCTAGGAATGAAAAACAATAAAGATAAGACATATTTCTACCATTTCAGTTGATATTGTTGTGTAATTTACGTTACATTATGGGATTATTGCTTCATTTATTCACTTATCCCCCATTATTTGGACATAAGTCATTCAAACACAACAGTAAGTGGATTTGTTATCAATTCATTCATTTTGTTTTTTGTCGAGCGCCAAATATGGGTTGTATGAATGTATTTCAGTTGATAATTTTGTGTAACTTACGTTACATTATGGCATAATTGGCTTCATGTATACACTATAATACTGCTATTTGGCCATAAGTCTTTTAAGCACAACGACAAATGGTTTGCCTATCAAAATCTACTGGACACTTTTTTCCAGTGCAAATCCAAGGTTTTATACATGTATTATGTAATTTACGTTACCTAAATATTAGCACATTACCTTCTTTTATTTACTTCTCTTCTATATGTGGCCACAAATCTGCCATAAATCATTTGAACACAGTAGTGAATAGTTTGCTTATCAATTGTTTTGCTAGACGATTGTGTGAAGAGCAAAACAGCAGGTTGAATATATGTATTATGTAGCTTATTTTACCTTAATTTCATGTACTGTTTCATGTACTTGTTGTAGCCACTGATGCACACACATTGTTTATACAAAGCAGAGTAGTGAACTAAGTGCCCATAATCGAAAAAAGTAGGCTACAGCGATCTGGTTTAGATACAATGATACACGACAAAGCTTTGGGTTATGGCGCATCTAAACAACAAATTCGGCGTCCCTTACATTAAACGGTACATGAGCTATTGAGCGGAAGAAAATTTCTAACTAAGAGCAACCAAGGTGAAAAGTAGGTGATAGCGACCTACTTTTGGTATGGGACACACATCAAAATTGGTCTCTGTGGTTCAAATTGTGTACGAGATATGGAGCGGAACAGAAGCGGACGGACCCGGCAACCTTACACCTCGCCAATTGATTAAACGCCGGCTGTCAATCAAAACCATCGATAAACCCAGGTATGATTATAAAAATGCCATTCACCCATTGTTTGTCTTAAATTCTTCGTTGGGCGGAGCCATCTATCGATTGGCATTTTGTCAATTAAGCCCTATACGTTTAACCCACCGTACATTTCTTAGAGTTAAAACGTTTGCTTTCCATATAGTGTATTTCTGGTTTCCTACAGTATTCAGTGTCAGTTGCTTAGTAAATGCCAAGGAGTGATATGTAACACTGAAAGCATAAAAAGATAGAAATACAAATACACAATGAAATCTATTGTTTTATATAGAACATGCATGCGAGTTTTGGCCCCCTAGCAATGTACCACGGGTATAATACAAGACTTTAACGGAGAAAAAATATATATCATCTTTTAATTTGCTTGGTTTGGTTCATTGCGGTTTAACGCCGTTTTCAACTGCTATAGTCATAATCCTGACAATTGGAGTGCCTAACCATGGACTCCTATCGTCTCTCATACCGGTACTATCACAACATCCTAACCAAACCTCCAGATACTTGCCCACATAGGTTAACGATAACAGACCATTGGTGGGAGACATTTTTTTCTAAAATGATATTTGCCACAACTGGGGATCGAACCCTGGACTAATAGAACAATGTAGAGAAGCACATTACATATTATACACATCATTTACAGAATTGATATATAATCTTGCGCAATCATTTAGTTTCGTTAAGTCGTCAAGAAAATATGCCAGGGTATTATCGTATACTCTTTGTCAGGCGATCGGGCAGCCTGCGAACGTTTCTGTTCCGCTCTATATCTCCTGTCCTATTTTACCTAGAGAAACCAAATTTATTATGAGACGCTCCATGACCAACAGGAGTAATATGTACCAAAACGATGTCACTGTGACCTACTATTTATTTTGAGTCTAATTTACTTAGTTCGAAGTTCCCTTCTGTTTCATATCCCATGTACTGTTTGATCTACCAAATTTAATGTGCAAATGTGCAATGACTGAAAGCTAAGTCATGTACCAAAGTCAGGATAGCGTGACCTACTTTTTGTGCTTAACTTTGAATTCCATTCAATTTCTCGTGCCGTTTGACCTAGAGACACAGAACGCAGTATATGGATGAGTCATGACTCAGGCAAGGTTTGTCATGCACCAAAAGTAGGTCACTATGCAATTCTTTCTATGCTTGTCCGTGAATTTTCATTTGCCAATACTAGTCGTTGTGTCCTAATTAGATACGTTTAATTCACTATTCTTTTGTGTCTAGAACATGATGGGTTTGTGAATCAGAGACTACAGGTGTGTCTTGTTTAAATAACTGTTAACTTTATTTTAGCCCACTATAACCAGCTGTTGGGGGTATTTTGTTCAATTTATGATAATTATTTTATATAAATATGTAACAGTACACAAAATAAAGGTGACGTAAATTACATGATTCATTCATACAACTGTTGTTTTGCTCTTACGAAAAGCCAGAAGTAAAAAATGACTTATAGCAAAATATTGGTAGATAAATGAATAGTTGAAGCTTAAATATGCTAAAATCAAAGTAACGTAAACTACATAATACATTTATACAACATCCTGTTTTGCTATTACAAAAGGCTTTAAAGGGAATGAATTGATAACCAGACCATACACTCATGTCTAAACGACGTATGGTCAAATAATAGAAGATGAGTGAATCAATGAAGCTAATATGCTAATATCAAGGTAACGTAAACTACATAATACATTTTTACAACTCTTATTTTGCGCTCACCAAAAGATTCAAGTGAATGAGTTGATAACAAATCCACTTACTGCTGTGTTTGAATGACTTATGTCCAAATATTGGGGGATAAGTGAATAAATGAAGCAATTATCCCATAATGTAACGTAAATTACACAACAATATCAACTGAAATGGTAGAAATATGTCTTATCTTTATTGTTTTTCATTTCTAGAGCAAAAGTAAGTGTAATAAAGATATTTTACCTAAAATGTATTAGTTTTCATATGAATTTAAAACCCTTACATTGACTTTTTAAGTAATTTCCGCCATCTTGGCGGCCATCTTGAATTTTTAAAAATGCTAAAGGGTGACACGATGGCATCCGTCGGAATCTTTAACAGTAGGGTGTCTACTCCAGGAATTAGCAAAGAAAAAAACTTTATACTCCACTGCAAGGTATAAGTGGATATCTGCCGGACTAAAACATTCTTTCCCAATTAAAATACTATTTTTCTTGGCTGTCTTTGGTAATTCTTGTAAATTATTCATGTTGTGCGGAAATCAGGAAGAATAACTTCAAGGTGCCATTCTAGTGCAAAATAACAAACAATTCGGTAATCTCGAATCCTTTCCAAAATGACAGAAAAGTAGACTGCTCTAATCTTAACCCATTACCAGACGACAAAATTTTGGACTTTTCCAATTTGAAAGGTGTTGCAGACGACAATTTCAAGTTGATGAAATTTCAAAAATATTTTCATTTTGGGTTAGAAATCATTGTGGAAAATGCAGAAATTGCTTGTCGCAAGCAATTTCTTTATTTTCCACAATGATTTCCCAAGCCTTTTCTTCTGAAGGAGTCAAAAGGCGTCACTGTGCAGTGATGGGTTAAACTGCAGACGCCAAATGTAAGAAAACTTTGCGATCGATATAACACTTGGATATTTAAGCATAGGGGATTTAAAAAATAGAAATAAAAAATAATAAAACTTATCCCTTTTATCTGCAATGCATATAAAACCACCATATGCCAAAGAGTATACATGTAGTTGCCGACGAAAATTGAATTTTCTCTAAAGGACAAGCAAACTCCCCAATTTAAATCTATCATTGTTAGAATATGACAATTATGGTTCTCTTGAGAACAATTTCTATCTCTGTGAAATTGCTTGTCCCAGACAAACCATGGAAATTGAATATTTAAGCCAGTCTCCAGAGAAATCTTTTTTAAGGTATATGACCCATCATCAAAAACACCACTTTCAAGCCATGGGACATGCATCAAATTACACACACTTGTAAATACTCTTCAAATAAGTTGATTCACCATGCCGGATTTCAAGCTTCAAGAAGAAAATGATTTACAAATATCTTTTTACTCTATATTCATATGCAAGGGAGGTCATTTATAACATTTTTGTCAAATATTTCCCCATAATTATGCATTAATTCAAAATTCTAAACCGTTTAAAATGCATATGTTTGTATTTGAAATGGAAATATAACACAGTTTATGATTAACTGGCACTTTTCAAATTTCGCCTCAGCCTCTTTGGTGCTAATGATGGGTTGTATACGTTAAGTAAATAACGTTTCCGACAAGGGATTTTTTTCGAACCCGTTTTGGCATAGGCTCAGATTATGCGTTTTGACATGAATCATGCTTAGATTTGCGTATGCACAGGCTGATCTCCGTATGCACAGGCTGATCTCCGTATGCACAGGCTGATCTCCGTATGCACAGGCTGATCTCCGTATGCACAGGCTGATCTCCGTATGCACAGGCTGATCTGGGTATGCACAGGCTGATCTCCGTATGCACAGGCTGATCTCCGTATGCACAGGCTGATCTCCGTATGCACAGGCTGATCTCCGTATGCACAGGCTGATCTCCGTATGCACAGGCTGATCTCCGTATGCACAGGCTGATCTCCGTATGCACAGGCTGATCTCCGTATGCACAGGCTGATCTCCGTATGCACAGGCTGATCTCCGTATGCACAGGCTGATCTCCGTATGCACAGGCTGATCTCCGTATGCACAGGCTGATCTCCGTATGCACAGGCTGATCTCCGTATGCACAGGCTGATCTCCGTATGCACAGGCTGATCTCCGTATGCACAGGCTGATCTCCGTATGCACAGGCTGATCTCCGTATGCACAGGCTGATCTCCGTATGCACAGGCTGATCTCCGTATGCACAGGCTGATCTCCGTATGCACAGGCTGATCTCCGTATGCACAGGCTGATCTCCGTATGCACAGGCTGATCTGGGTATGCATTGGCTGATCTGGGTATGCACAGGCTGATCTGGGTATGCATTGGCTGATCAAAGTAAAATTTGGTCTTCACCAATTTCCAGATCCCGGCTTAAATGTCTTTCACAGAGAGTCTGTTCAAAGAAGCTGCAGATTTTTCTTTGGTCTTCACAGTTAATAATTTTCTTAAAAAAAAAAGGACTGGTCCCTAATAGAATATGTATGGGACAACATTTAACATACAGAAGAAAATGCTGATTATCAGCATTTTCTCTTTTTGCCTCAATATTTTCTGCGCTACATTGTGCACAAAGTCAGTTTGTATCAAGATCAATTTTGTTGTCTGTAGCAGCTTTTGTATTTGACCAATCTCATTTCTTGCTGTTGTGTAAATGGTAAATTTAGTCTCAAAGAAGCTGCATATTTTCCATGGTCCTTACAGCTAATTTGGTCTGCTATCCCGAGGGATACGTCGTTTGTTCTGTAAAATACGTCAGTGACATTCCGTGTTTTCTTTAAGATCAATCACGTTTTCTTGTGATCCGCATTGTGTCATACATAACAATTTAAATATTGTTATCCCTTTCCCAAACAACCGGATTCTAGAGTAATTCTATTGATGGAAGAGTCTGCAAACTCGTACAAAGTGAATGTTCATGAACAAAGGATTTATGTGAAATATTGCATGGGAAATATTGAGGCAAAAGGAGAAAATGCTGATTAACAGCATTTTCTCCTTTTGTCTCAATGTTTTCCAAAACCTTTTCTGACTGGAGTCAAAACCAGGCCTTGTTTGGGAAAAGAATTAAACAACATTTGCAGTCTCTTTCTCATGGAAATTCCTTTCACTATATAAATAAAAAAAATCGTAACTACAGCTTTCAACAAAGTGGCATTACGAGTTCTTTTTTAAAGCAACATAGCGTTACATAATATTACCCTTTTCTTTACATCCCATGTCAAAATGATAATTTTATCATCAGACTAAAAATGCCAGTCGTCATCGTTTGAGATAAGCTGATCTACACCTCGTTTAGAAAATGAATACTAATAATAAAAGATTGCCAAGACTCGGCTAATAATATTTACTTATCTGGACTTACTTAGGCCTACGTTTCAACTTGTCTGAAGTAATTCTTCGTGGCAGATCGGCCAGATCCTATATCTTTGCTTTTCAACAAAAATCTCGTAACTGCAGATTGTTCTAAGATGCAGTCACGAGGTTCTCCTTAAAAAGCGACGATATCTTGCTTGTCAGAAATCCTAACGATATGTTTTAAATAGATAAGGATCGAAATTTATGTTTGATATGTTTACGGACGTGAATGCATACCCGTATCACGTTCTCCTTATATCTGAACATACATCCATCCGTGCGTACGTACATGTACGTACGTGTACACGTAGGCCTACCTGCGTCCACATTATGCGGTCTGTCTTAGTTTTGGCCTCAAATGCTACCAATTGATCGTCGGATGCGTTTCAAAATGTAGCAACTGCAGTTTAAATAAGCTGTATTGTCGTCATTTTTTAACATTAAGTAACTAACAATATAGGCCTACTGGTAAATATCGCTGCTTTTCAACAAAAAAACTCGTAACTGCAGCTTAAAATAAGCTGCAGTTACGAGGTGTTTGTTGAAAAGCAAGTATATTTTTCTCCCTACAAAATACCGACAGTCGATCCTATATTTACCAAGTATACATTATCCCAGCATGCCATTACACCTAATTGAGGCAATAATAATGGTCGAACGAATGTGAGAACGAATTGGCGCATTTAATAATGGTCGAACGAATGTGAGAACGAATCGCGTCGGGAGATCATGTGACATCATGTAATCAAATTGTTCATAAACATTTTGGTTTCTGTGGTATTTGTGGGGTTTTATGCCAACTTTTTCAACTTTTTCATCACAATTTCGCATATGCTTATGTACCCGTGTGCTTTTCTTGATATAAAAAGTAGTCTACTAGCCTATGATACTGTGATTCATATATAGTCTACCTTTAAGGTAAGGCCTGCGTAATGCACTCCCTAAATAATCGTTATATTTCGACATATTTCGTGACGTTCGTAAGGCCGAGCATATTTCCGATAATGTCCTATAGTAGTTTTCCGCTTTTTAAAGTACATTTAGATACAATATCGCCTGTTTCCATAAAAACGGAAATAATTGAGCGTGCTCAGTTTCCCGGGGGTGCTAAACAATATTTGTGAAAATGTTTGAAAAGTATTGAGAGCAGTGAAAATGACTTCCCTTTAAAATCGTCTTAGAATCGTTTAAAATTATCTATTCGCGCCATACAGATTTCGTTCCAAAACTGATTACACAGGCCTTACTAAGGTTTTACGCGACGTCGGAATTTTTCATGCGATCTCAGTATCATTCTTTACGTTTCCGAACCTAGTCGGTCAGTGTTGTAAACATTCGCCGATGGGACGTCCCACCGTCGAATATTTAACGACGTCGCCAGATTTATTCCGAAGTCTCGTGAATCTCATTAGGGTTGGCCTACCTTAATACAGATCCTTACTCCTAAGATCAGGTCACGGTTGTCCATTCTCGGATTTCCGGTCGAATAATACCCGCGTGGTCACCGAGGCAGTACGAGCGGGATTCGAACAACTGGCCCTTGTATTTTGTATACAATTCATTCCCTCTTTTGCTTGCGCTTAGTCATTTCATTCACCTTATGGCCAGAGTAACGAACGGTCACTCTATTTGAAGGTTGATATCCGTTATTTTCCGTCAATAAGAGGTCAAAACTGGAGTTACGAGGTTTTAACCTCCTGCCGGCGACATACTTGTCCAGCCAATCCTTCCACACTATGAAATCTCTGAATTTCATCCCTGATTAGGTCTGCAGACAGGATTTGTTAGCGCGGAAATTCGCAGCCAAACAAGTGAAGCATTATAGTTATTCGTCCATCATTAAAAGCAAAACAATTCGTGCAGCTTCGGGCGTTATCCGTGGCAACGGAAATTGGCGATCGTCAAGGCTCGGGAGTCATCCATGACAACAGAAGTTGACGAGGGTTACCCTCGTCGATTTCAGTTGCCACGGATGACGTCCGCAGTTGCACGGACATCGGCGAGGGTATACCATCGTCAATTTCCGTTGCCACAGATAACACCCGAAGTTGTACGAGGTGTTTGGTATCTAGTGATGGATGGAATACATTAAAGTTATTACATGTCATAACACACAGGCTGATCTGCGTGCATGTTGGCAGGAAGTAGGCTACTGTTATGGCTATTTTTCAAGATCCCTGCTCATTTATTTTCAGAATTTCTTAATATCTAAAATAAGAAATTACAAGATGCACATTGCAAAATTGCAAATCGCTTATTTTGTGTTATGCCTGGCTTATACTGCACAGTCTAATCCGAGTCCATGTTGATAGTAAGTGTTGCAATGTCTATTATCCCAGTTAGGTCACTGCTCAAGTCGGGTTTTTAGAAGAAACATCTAAAAATACAATAAAATACAAAGAGTTTATTGCATCAAACAAAATACATGTTTATAGCAAATTACAAAGAATACATATATTCGCGACAAGCGAAAGACATGCGTTTACAGAAGAACAACACAAGAATGAATTTATATTGACATTCATACTAGGACATAAATTATAGAGAAAACATCTGATAAAGAAAAACAAATTCACGTCAAAAATAAGTGACTACATGAGATGCACATTACAAAAGTGCAAATCGCTTATTTGGTCATATCTGGCATAGATTGCACAGTCTGACCTGGATCCATATAAGGCTCAATTGTTGTTGGCTATTTTTCAAAGATCCCAGCTCTTTCTGTTTTCTTTTTTTTTTTTTTTTTTTTTTTTTTCAAAGAAGTTCTTAATATTCAGAAAAAGCGTGAGTTTACGAAATGAACATTGCAAAAGTGCAAATCGCTTATTTGGTCACGTCCGTCCTAGATTTCGCAACAAAGAGTCTCAAATATCTGTAAACTGTATTTTGTAGCTACTTTAAAATTCTGTTTCGGCCATAAAACGAAACGTCCCCGATAATTGCGCGGATAATAAGTACGTCTGCGTGAATTCTAGATTTTAACAAGCGGAATTAAATAAAATCAGACGGAATATGGAAAAGGGGGGTCTTATGTAGTATTTTAGGGGTCTTATGGCATTTAGGCATTTATGAGGGCCTTTTGGCATTTGAGAACAACATGGATCTTGATCAGCCTGTGCATACGCACAGTCTGATCAAGATCCGTTTTTTTAAATCTTCGAAAGGCTTCTCGTCCTCTTTTACAGGCGCGGCTTGGAAAATGATCGGACATACGCTAGTGCATGGCGATCTGGATTCAAAGTGGTCGAAAATACCGCAAGGTTTCATATTTTAGATCCCAGCTTAAAGGGACATTTCATTCCAATTTTATTTTTTTAAAGTATGTCTTGATGCCAAGATTGGGTATTCTAATGAGTATAAATACTATTAGTTTTTTGAAGTTGTTGCAAATAAGCGAGAAACACGCATTTAAAGTTGAGACATAATCGATAAATTGCATATAAATCCGAACTGTTGTCCACAACAATTTGTTCAATTTTAACACAAAAATATAGATTTCTCGTAAACGGCGCAATATTTTGGCTTGAAATTTTCAGAATTTTCATAAGGAAATGTGCTGTTTCAGATAAGAATAAAAGTAAAATTTATGACAAAAAATTCTGAAATGTCACTTTAACCTTCACCAAATTAAGATCCTGTTTTGACGTCCCTATTTCAAAAACTTTTGACAATTGAGAGAAAATCAGAAATTGGTGATAATCAGCAATTCTTTCCTTTCCTAAATAATTTGTTTCTTTGGCACATCACACTAATTTTCTATCTTTGATGTTTGTAATTTTGTAATCTACACGACCTATCAATTTGGACTGTTCTACAATTTTTAAAACTGTTTGGGAAAGGATTATAAATCTTTTGTTGCAACACCCGGGTGGCTGGGTTGGGGTGCTATTGGCCTTTTGTCAAAGTGACGATACAGTAGCTTTCTGTTTAGTGTTCGAAATTTTTCATTTCACCAAACTTGTTCTTTGCACAAAATTTACAAATTGTTTGATTATGCAAACTTAAAATTTTGGAAGAATCTAACGATTTAATTTCAAATGCCATGTTACGTTTTTCATAAGGCTTATTCGTCCGTCCATTTTGAAATAGTAAGTTTGGGAATATATTTTCATCTAAAAACTTCTCAGTTGCGATCGGAAAGAAGTTCAAATACGCTATATTGAATCTGATCGATATCTATAACTTTTTACAACTAGGCTTCCTTCGTGGGTCATCCTTTTAAACGGAATGACTTGCGAACTGACATCTACAATAAGTCGAAAATAAGACGATGCAAAACTGCAGGAACGGAATTTGTGAGCATCGCTTCTAAAGCGGGTAACGAAAGGTTTTGGAACGGTGTGACGAAAACAAGGTAAGTCTATATATCCATGATACGATAATTTGTTAAATATATTTTATTTTGGAAATTTTATATGAACGAGAACAATCATTAAAGTATTGTTTAAAATTCACAAAGTCATCTAACTATTTTGTCTTGTGACATAATTATAGTCACGAGGTAGGCTGAATTATATCATTTAAATATACCAGGTTGGAATTATCTACCTGCGCATAGTGTGCACCAGGCAAGGTTTGTGATTGTTTCTTGTTTATATAAATTCTCTTTTGATATAATGTTTAAATATTTCTTTAAGAAATCAAACTTCAAAAAGCATTTTCATGCAGACTGTGTGTGCGTATCTAACAAGAACTATATCTCCCGGTTCATAAGATCTAGGGATTTTAATTTTGTTTTTGCTTTTGATAACAACGATGTTATTCAACGATGAGTTCTGGTACATCTTACTTTTTTAACTAAAACTTTTAGATAAATCTTGACTTAAAATTCTTTCCCAAGCCTGTAATTTAAAATATTAAAAAAAATATTGTCTATCGCAGAAATAAGTTTGTAGTTAATAGAATCTATATATTGGCAGAACTTCTATTTCGAATTGTAAAACACAAGAACGTACTATGATCAGCATGATCGAAAATGCTTTCATACTGCACTTATGTACATAAACTGATTTAGGTATTTCACCCATCATTGGATACTAAACACTCCGTGTATTTTCGGGCATCCGGATTTCTAAAAGCCGGATTCCCTCGTCAATTTCCGTTGTCACGGAAAACGGCGAAAATGAAGAAGTGTTTAGTATCTAATGATGACTGAAATACATTATTTAGGCATCGACAAGTGTCTACGAATTTCAAAGATGATTAAGCATTATTAATTGTTACTTTTTTTTCTTTTAGGACCACACATTCGCAATGAGGACCGCACGCCTAAACGTCGCCATTTTGGTGCTAACTTCCGTCGTCTTTGTTCTACAATCAGTAGGCTACCTGTCCCCGGCCTGGTTTGTTAGACAATACAGAGTCCAACATGGTAGCCAAGGCTTTCTTGTGGACGGGAGGAGGTTCAAACTCATAGAACCGGACCAGATGGGTAGTGATATGAGGCCTAAACCACCAATGGGTACACCCAGTACCATTGGTGATGGTCGTAGCAAGCGGAGAGCAAAGCTTCCTGTTGATGACGAAGATACAGATACAGGTGAAAATAGTAACAATAAAGGTAAACCATTAAATCCACAGATCCAGCATGATCAACAAAGCGATAATGATGGCACACATGAAGATAGGCCTAATCACCATATGCAAATAAATCATCTTGCCAATACAGGGGACAAAGATTCGCCTGACACACACACTGAAAAGGACCCAACAGATGACGATAATGATGGCGATGCAAATGAAAAAGAGGACGACGATCATACAAACGACCAAGAATATCATGAAAAAGACGGTGAATTGACAAATGAGGATAAAACCAACGACGATGACGGGTCTCCAAATGAAAAGGACTCCTCGGAATCACCCTCGAACTTAGACAACAATGGTGGAAATAATAATAACATTCCCGGACTGAATCGTCCAATATGGCACGATACGAACATCCCACCTCGTCCTCCTACCGATGATGTCGACGAAGACGATGATGATAATCGTGGCTTACCCCCTCCTGGGCAAGGACCCCTTCCGCTTCCAATGCCTCTTCCTGACCGGGGTAATGGCGATGGTCCAAACGGAAATGGCGATGGTGATATAATTAATCTTCCACCCATAATTGATCATATGAATGCTTTTCCTCCTGGCCATCATATGAATGGAATAAATGAAAATGGCATTCATAACAATCTAGGTTTGATGGGTGACGATGGCATGACTCCGTCACCAGACATGTTAAAGGCGATGCAGCAAGGTATGATGGGAACCATGACCACCGGTAAACGGATAGTACACGTCACTGCCGGTCTGTGGTACGGTCGCGCATGCGTGAACAGTAAAAACTTCCTGAAGACTTCCGGTGTTGGGACTGAATGGTGCACTGTGTACATCAGAACAGATGATTCTATATTAGGTAGGTTGAAAATAGATCTATACCCATCATGTAAGGTGATGATTTTACCAGGGCAATTGGAATCTTGAAATATTTATACCATTGAATTTTTGTATAGTATTCGCTAAATTAATCATGAGGACCAAAATGACATTTACGTTAATGAATAAGAAATGCAAAATCAGATTTGAACGATTTTCCGCCATTTGTAACCGTCTAGGTAGACATAATTATGAACTTATCAGATTCCCATTTTAGAAGTCTATGCTCGGCTTACAGTCCATTTGTGTTTACTGGATGCCAATTAACCTCTCAGGTAAAATTGTTTAAGAATGTCCAGAACTTCTTATTTGTGACCCGTAACGCTTAAAGGGACCTTATAGGAAGTGTGAAAAATATCGACCCTAGTCAGCCTTCGCAGTCCGCGCAGCCAGACTAGGGCCGACACTTGTCACCTTTATGTACTTTTCTAAATCCTGAATGTTTTCCCTATCTTACTATGTGTTCATTTTTCGCATAATTATGGGGTCTGGTTGACCAGCGCCGAGTCTGACAAGTTTGCCAAAATTTGGATTTTTGGAGATCGGATAAGGTCCCTTTTAGCATGACGGTTCACATTTCTTCTTTTCCAGGTGGCCATAAGAACATGCTGGAGTTCCGTATAGAAGCCTCACTAGGTCTAGGCTTATGTTTGTTGGGCTTGTTGGTTGCTAGCACCGCCTGCTGTTGTTCACGTAAACAGAAGACCAAAATGTTTGTGACCCTGTTGTGTCTGTTCGTATCGGGTAAATACTTATTTTCTATTCTTACTATCTTGAAACCATAGTGTTTTCTCTCGTTGTATTTAATTAATTAATGCAATTGGCTCATGAAGTCGCTTGCGATATACTTTTTAACAATGCATAAGAAGGTATTTTTTCATGATGAAATCTAAATTCATAATCACAAAACATGTAGATAGCATAAAATAGCCCTAGTGCTGCAGCAGTTATTAACAAAATCTTAAGATTTCACTATTTCTAAGCTTTTATGTCCATTTCAAAATAGTTTTCTGAAAAAGGTGAATAAATCAAATAAAAAGATAAATGAAATCGCTTTTCGAATAGATCAAATTTATTAATGAACTAATTAATTAAGGAAATGAAGTTGGTGTATATTTACGAAGTCTGTCTAACTAGAATTTCTCATATTATTCAGGCGCGGTGATGCTGATTCCTGTCATACACATGATTGTACAGCATGGCCAGATGGGTGGGGCATTCCATAGATCACGTGATTGGTCACGCTTCATGGTGCACACGTACTTACGTCACGATCTGTTTGACTTGTGGTCTGTGGTCCTGTGTGGCTGCGGCAGCCTCCTGTCAGTCATGGGTTCGATCCTGTTCACGATCCTCAGCTGTCGTCTGCAGAAGCAGTCCGATACGGAATACGATCTCAGTAAGACGGAAAAGGGGATGGAAAAGGGGACGGAAAAGGGGGTGGCAAAGGGGTCGGTGAAAAAGGAGCTTCCGATAAACTGGGCCAGAAACAACAAGATTACGATACCCTCTAGTAAAACGAGTGTCAGTACAACGAAAGAGAGTTTGGGAGGTAAAATATTTGTTTATTTGTGTTTTTATATATAAAAAAGGGGGTTTTCTAAAAGTAATATTAAAGATTAATAACGGAATCCATTTCTCAGTCTGAAAAATTCTATACAGATATAATTTTCGTGTTTTTCTTTCATTGTTTGTTTTTGGGTCTTTTTAAGAAAGTTATTGGGATTGTTGCTTTTATCAAATATAAGAAATCAACAATAAATTATGAGTTTACCATCTTGGTGTAAAGAAAGGTCAAGTAAAGTTTAGTTTGGTGTCTGAAATCTACGAGCTCATGGCCATATTCTACATACTTACCACTTAAAGAGACATTTCAGAATTTTTTGTCATAAATTTTACTTTTATTTTTATCGGAAAGAGCATATTTCCCTATGAAAATTCTGAAAATTTCAAGCCAAAATATTGTGCCGTTTACGAGAAATTTATATTTTTGTGTTAAAATTGAACAAATTGTTGTGGACAACAGTTCGGATTTATATGCAATTTATCGATTATATGCTCATTAGAATAACCAATCTTGGCATCAAGACATACTTTAAAAAATTGAAATTGGAATGAAATGTCCTTTTAAGCGATCAATTCGAGCGATGCCAAGGGAGGATAACAATTAGAAAACCATTGGTTGTTGCTTATCATTTGATCCCTGATTTCTTTCCTCCCAGTTGACAATGTCACTTATTGAAATCCTCTCATTATCACAAGTAGTTTTCTGTGTGGCTTGCTTTTAACAATATCTTGTGAATATATTTTCAGGCGATGATTCCGATTACTACACTGAGGCAAGAGACGAGGATCGCTCTTCTTTTGGGTATCCCCATGTTGATTCTGTCGTCATTGATGATGTCACGATCGATAGTACTTCCGGAAATGACGTAAAGACAAGTGCCCAAACAGGAAATGACGCAACAGATGGCGAAGATAGCGAAGTTGATTTTCTTGATGGCGTTGTTTTAGATGATGATTGACACTTTGCGGTTGAAATACTTTGATTAATTTTATCACATGGCATTTTTATTTCGAAGTAAAATCAATGTGTCATCTTTTGAAAGAAAAATAGCTGAATGAGATTTCTTCTTTAAACTCAGCAAATGTCTGAATTGAGCTCACCACCGCCATGTGTAGCCTATCTTTTCGTGTGGTTACTTAATTTGTTTACATTCTTTAGATTATACTTGGCCTTATTGGCGTGTCGCTTTTGTAAACCAAATTCCGGAAACCTACAACTAAATCAATGCAATATGAACCATTCGATGTAAAAAATATGTAATGTATCGCCATAGCGTTCTTACAAATGCGATACGCGTATCTGCTTTGTATGTGTTTTTGTTTTGCTTTCGTTCTATTTTATGAGGTTGGCACATGCCAGTAATACCTAAAAGGGGGTTTCGGCAGTAAAGATAGATTTACTGTTTTTCCCTCTCTCAGCCTCGTCTACAGATACAGTTTTAAACAAGCTGTAGGTTCGAGGTTTCTGGATGGAAAAAACGACGATAGGGTCTAATCATATTGTCTACATATGACGGCCATATTGAAAACAGATATCTTACTGTTGTGTTAGCCTACTGTCCTAAAATGAAGTGGCGATGGCACGTGTACCATCTTTATGTACATTTTGATTCACAAACTTGTTATTTTATAGCTCTCCGTGTCTAACATCATCCTCGGAATCCCAGGTATAACACATGCTACGCTGTATTGACCCCTATGGCAATTTATTGAATTTCCTTCACATTGCACATGAATGAATGAATTCTGTCATATCGTTTGTTTGTTCAATCATCATCATTACGTTATGGAAGATTAGCCAATAAAAACGGTCCTGACGAGAGATCACTTATCTGTGCACCACAGATCTGTTGCACCGTTCGCTCCATGACGTTTTCCACGGTAGATAATCACGTGATGCAACAATTTCAGAAAAACTTCAATAATTTTGTTTATACGGGACCGATTTGAATTCGGTTTGAAGCAGAGAAGTTGGACAGACGTCACGCATTAGATGAACGTGTTGGATTTCTGAAAAAAAAAAACTGATTAAAAAAGTTATTGAAGATAAACCAAAGTTTTGGTTTATCTTCAATAATTTTTTTTATCAGTTGATTTGTTAAAAATCTACTATAGTCTGTAAATATTGACCTGAACCCGACGAATATGCAATGAGTAATTGTGACACGGAATAATCAATACTTGCCAGCAATCCTCACTGTCGAGCAGCATCGATAGTTTCCAAAAGAATTGGGACTTTGTATTCTGCACGTGCTCCTCGTGTCAATATACGTCGGAGAGCGGTTATTTCGCATCACAGTTACTCATTACATATTCAACAGGTTCAGGTCAATATTTACGGAGTATACGTCCAGGTTATTTCTGACATTTTCGCCTTCTCTGCTTCAAACCGAATTTAAAATTTGCCAAGTATTGACAAAGTTATTTTAATTATCGGACATTCTAAGTCACGTGATTATACACAGTGTTTTCTGTCGATTTCCGTCTGCCAAAAGCAATGTCTTTTGTGCTTAAAATAGATTTCCATTTTCAAAGCTTTACAAACTAGTTGTCCCATGGATCACAACAGCGTACCATGTCCGGTACCTTGGTTTCCGATGATGGTTTTATGTTGTTGTGTTTTACTCTCAGAAATGGAATTAATCAGATTATAAATAATGCTTGTAATTATATAGTTTCCTTTCATTTCCGTAGATATTACACGTTAAGGTAGAATACCCGTGATGTGGCCATTTTGAGATTCATAAAACATCTGATTTTTTTTGGGCGTCGTCGTTGCGTATCCGAACCTATTCGGGCGCGGTCGTTAACATTCGGCGATTGAAAGTTCCACCGCCGAATGTTTTCGATGTCACCCGCATGACGTCGCGCAAATCTCATTATGGGTAGACTACCTTAAACGTCCTGAAGAAATATCCATAAATCCTTCCCCAAACGATAAAATCCTTAGACTGTTCCAAAAGGGGTTGCAGACGACAAAAACACAAGATGGATGATGACAGTTGCTATATAGTCCAGGAAATATTGATGCAATATATGAGAATGTTGATTTTCAGATTTTTCTTCTTATGTTTCTATGTTTCCCAAACGTTTTGTTTTACTATGGTTTATATGAAACGTGTCCCATGGCGGTTGCCGTTAGGGAGCTGCAAATCAGATCTACAGATAATATATTTCTTCTCTTCCTTCTTTCGCCGATTGATCCCTAAAGCAGTGGTGGATCCAGGGGGTCGTAGGTTCAAACGGCCCCCCCCCCCTCTGTAGGCAGATTATTTCATTTTCATGCAGAAATTCGGTCACAATTGTGTATTACTATGAAAACGAACCATCCTATTTGTATATAACCTCCCCTCACAGAAATCCTGGATCCGCCGCTGTACATAGTCTACTTGTGTCAGTCTCACTCTGTAAAATAGATATTTGAGGGAATTTGAAAGTCCCGCAGGTGAGTACCTTTCTGCCTCGGAAACTCCCCATCCTCTTATTACTAAACCAAATCATTCAAAAGCCATTCCCGCATAAAACCCCATCCCCATAATGATAACGTCTTTACGTACAAAAATATAAAGGCTTTGGAAAGCGTTGTGGAAAATGAAGAAATTGCTTGTCACAAGCAATTTCTTCATTTTCCACAATCTCTTCTACTCAAACAGACCAAAAAATGAAAAGTCCCATTAACTAAAGTGAAACCATTCATTTTGAATGTTTGAAGAAACAATGGGATTCGGTGCGGAGTTAGTGGGTGCCATGAATAGCCCTCTCGAAGACGCATACGGTGAACATTATCTCGTCAAAATCTGAAGAATAATAACTGAGAAATTACGCAAAGCATACTTGAAGCAGATGATTTTTCGGTGTGAACGCTTCCCAAGAGTCACGTGGGTTACCCACCGTGTATCAATGATATTTACAGACATAACAACAATGCATTTTGCTAAAAATAGACTCTGTTTACCGTTATGTAGTGATAAACCGTCAGTGTTGTTACAAAATCTCGTAACTACGACTTGATTCAAGCCGTAGTTACGAGATTTTGTAACAACACCTACGGAAAAACTATTGTTTGTCCGAAATTACGTCACGGCTTACTGGATAAAATCCTTTCCAATTGCATTTCAGAATCTATAGGCCTACATTAATCCACTTACATTTAAGCCTAGTGTGAAAGTTGGTGAACTGCGAAGGAAGGACATTTTGACTATATAGAGTCGTTTTGAAGTCTGTATCATTGACCCATGAGTTTCAATTTTCTCAATTCAAATTCTGCTTCTAATGGTATGATTCCAACAAAATCTAAAGAAATATCGCTGCTTGACCTTCTCTATATGACATTGAAAATGTTTAAGATATGCCTACAGAGCCGGTGCGAACGTTCAATGTTGTTTAATAAAACTGAAGGGAATATGCCTAATTCAACCTCAGAAAACCTCTTCTGCAAGATATATGTTTTATGAATTACTTGTGATTAGGTCTTTAATATAGTTCGCCCTTAATTACATTTACGCCACGTCGGAAGTTTTCGGTCGACTTCGCTAATATTTTGTTGGTGGGAAGTGTCGATTTTTACTTACTCGTAAAGAAGGCCTATCAGTATAAAGATCGGATTAGTTTAGATTCCTATTTCGATCGAGTGCTAAAGTTTTATGCAATTTTATAAGGGGGGTGGACAAGCTTAAATAACCCTGTCCAAAACAAGATCTGGTTTTGGCGTCCATGAAAATATAGAAGTTCGGAAAACATAGACGCAATTTAAGAAGAAAATGCTGAGATCAATAATCAGAATTAATCTTCTTCTTTTGCCTCGATGTTTTCTGTGCTATATTCTTCACAGATCTTACCTTCAGTAATATTCTTTTTGTCGTCTGCATTATCTTTCACATGATGGGACCACCATGTCTTTTTTTATTTGGAAAGGATTACATGATTAACCCATTTTAATTAGAATTAACCTAGCAAAACTGGACGACGCCTCATTTAGCTGACAAAGGGTCGGCACTTGGTAGGCTTGCATGATGATCTTTTCATTTTATTTTAAATGCCAATAAAACTGTGGAATTGGCACAAAAAATATTTTATTTATTCATTTATTAAATTTTATTCATTTATTCTTTGTTTGTTTTAATGATTGGCTTCTCATTTATTGATCTTAAATAGATCATCTAGTTGCAAAAACGGTCTGTGTAATCTAACCGAAAATTCAGAGAAAATAGCTTGGTTGTTTTTTATTGTTATAGCCTTATCGACCAATAATTCTCCAATAACACAAAATCGCGTCTCCCCCCCTCAATATTTAATTTTGAAGATATATTGAATTTTAGTATTCCAAGCAAATGAGTATCAGAATGAATGTCCCTGGTTTTACTTAGGCCCAAGGGCGGATCTAGGGGTGGGGTCAGGGGTAATAACCCCCCCCCCCCGGAATTGGCTGAAAATTCAATTTTGACTATATAATTTCTTATTAACCCATTACCACACAATAACTCCTTTTAACTCCCTTAAAGAAAAAGGCTTTAGAAAACATTTTGGAAAATGAAGAAATTGCTTGTGACAAGCAATTTCTTCATTTCCCACAATATTTTCTACCTCATAAAGACAAAAAATTTAGATTTTATTCTCTTGAACATGTCGTCTGCAGCATCTTTGATTTTGTACTAGTCAAAAATGTTGTTGTTTGGTAAAGGGTTAAAAGCCATTATTTGGGCTTTGAACCCCCCCCCCCTGGAAAAAGATGCTGGATCCGCCCTTGTAGGCCTACATTGGACCATCAACTTGATTCTTCCAAACAGTAGGAACGGAAGTTCTTGCATTGTTCTTTGCAAAAAAATGCCCAAACTCAGATTTGATTACAAATTAGATATATAAAAAATCGAACAATTTAAAGATAAATTTATCCATTCTTTAAAATGGGGTGAATTATGTTATCCCATGTCAGAGCTGTATAAAGATTATGCCTAGAACAATTATATAATCAAAATGATTCGTGTAATGACTTTGAATATAAAATCATCAATATAGTAGAAAAAAAACATTCCAAAGTTTAAGAAGTCTCCAGGGAACCAGAGCATCAGCATCAGCAAGGAAACCAAAAGTGCCATTAAAGAAAAAAGAAACAAATGGTATAGATACGCAAATAGTAAAAATCAGAAAACATATGAAGATTATAAGATTGCCAGAAACAGAGTCACTAAAATGTTACATCAAAACAAATATGATTTTGAGAAATCAATTGCTCGAAAAATAAAGCAAGATCCTAAACTATTTTGGAAGTATGTTAGAAAGAAGACAAAATCCTCATCCGGTGTAAATGCCCTTGAAATCCAAGATAAAATATGTACTGATGATAAGTTAATCGCAGATGAATTCAATAAACAGTTTGTTTCCGTATTCACAGAAGAGAGCTACCCCATACCAAAACCAAATACTTCATGTGACATTGAATTGCTATACATTACTGTGACAGAGGAGGATCTAATCAAGGTTATAACTGAAATAAATCCGTCAAAGTCACAAGGCCCAGATGGAATACATCCAGCATTTGTACTATCAACCAAAACATCACTATTGAAACCACTTTTGACAATGTACAACAAATCACTACAAGAAGGAAAATTACCTGATCAGTGGAAAACTGCAAATGTTACACCTATACACAAAAAAGGACCCAAACTGAAGAGTGAAAACTACAGACCAATCAGTGTAACATCAATTTGCTGCCGCATTCTCGAGAAAATAATAAGAAATCACATCGTAACTCATTTAGAAAGTAACAATCTAATCAACATTGATCAACATGGATTTAGAAAAGGTAGATCGTGCATCACGCAACTACTGGAATGTCTTGACGATTGGATCACCTCCATAGAAAACAAACATGATGTAGACATAGTTTACTTGGATTTCAAAGCCGCATTCGACAAGGTCCCTCATCAAAGATTACTAACAAAAATTTGGCATCTAGGAATAAGGAACAATATATACTATTGGATTGTAGACTTCCTTCGAAATAGAAAACAAAGAGTTTCCATCAATGGAGAATTTAGTACTTGGAGGGATGTTACCAGCGGCGTACCCCAAGGAAGCGTACTTGGTCCCATCCTATTTCTCATCTTCATTAACGACTTGCCAGAAGAAATTGAGTGCCCATTGAAATTGTTTGCAGACGACACGAAATCTTACACAGAAATAAGCAGTCACAATGATGAAAATAGCCTCCAAGACAACATCTTCAAAGCATGTGATTGGAGCAATACATGGGAAATGATGTTCAATCCCCAGAAATGTAAAACCCTCCATATTGGAACAAATGAAGCAGACGACTACTTTGTTAAAGACAAGCAAGGCACCATTACAAAAATTCAGTCAGTCGATAATGAAAAAGATCTAGGCGTAACATTTGACCAAAAACTAAACTTTCAACAGCATATAAGTTGTAAAATCAGTATAGCCAATAGAAATTTAGGTATCATTAGTAAATCCTTCACGTTTATGAATCCAGAAATGTTCCTCAATCTATATAAATCTATGGTGAGACCACATGTTGAATATGCATCAGTAATCTGGTCACCATCACTTAAGGTATACGACCCATCAATAGAATCATTAAGATACATAAGTTACTATATATATTCAAAATCAGCATGGTATCCCGCATCTAATTGCCAATTTTTATCAACTTTGATCGTTTCGTTAGTGAAATTTTGATAATTTTATATCTTGCATCAGGGTCATACAAAATCATGAAATGCCAAACACCCCAAGTGAGCTTTTAAACACAAAAACAGCATGATTAAAAGCAATAAACACAAGTGTTTGCATCTAATTAATAGCTTATATTATCCCCCAACAATGGACTAACAAGTAAATAAATAATAACCAGCAACAAAATATTTTTTTTGCTTTTGTAATACACTGCTACCATACTTTCGACAGGCTTTTCGGACGAATCTGAAACAATAGTCAATTTTAAATAACATTAATTTCAATGATATATCAAAATGCATGGCACAAAAGGAAAATCATAATTTTCCTATGTGTATATTCTTTCAAATAAAGTAAAAATTAAACAGTTTCGCCGTACACAAATTTTAAAAAATCAATTTGACTTATACACCCCCTTTTTTACCACCGCCCAATTCCTTAAGGAAAATGGCACTCTTTGTTCATTATACTTAAATAAATTGTTCCATACGAATTTTACAGGTTTTTTATTGTTTGACGTCGCGCACGGTATTGCGTCACTTTTCAAAAAACGCTACCCTCCGCGATTCATAACTAAATATTGTAGGAATCGTTTTCGTTCTCTCAACTTTGTTATATATCAAAATAAGCGTAAAGCCTTGACATTTTTCAATGTCATACTCATTTCAAGTTCTTATTTTGTATAAATTTGCTAGAAAGAATTTTTGTTCGTAAATTCGGCGAAAAAACGTGTGTAACATGTAACATAAATGTTCAAGAGTAACGGATTTTTATTAGCAATTCTGCGATTAAGTAACGTCAAACACATGGAAAAATATATTTTGTGACAGTGAAAATGCTGTAGGATGTTTTACCGATCGGAAATAAAATTTCTACGTCGATTACGCAAATTAGCCCAGTTTATTTACCAAAAATCGAAGTGTAACAATAAGAATTACGTCGCAGAAAAATGACAATTTTGTTCGATATTTTGTTAATTTATGACACTAGTGCAACCAAACTTGGTATAGAAAATACCATTTTTCTCTATTTCTATAATATATGGAAGAAATCAGTTAGCATAATAAACGAAACAATTATTACATAAAATGCGTGTGGACAGAAATTGTTTCATAACGTTGAAAACTCTACTTTTTTACCGTTTAGACTTTAAAAAATACAAGTTTTCTTATTCATACAAACATTTAATTTCAATGTGGAAATACCATTTTTTTCTTGTTGATCATATCAAAATTTCGACGCAAAATAACGGAACGTATAAGAGAAATTCAAAATTTTTCTTGTGGACAGAAAATGTATAAACGTATACTTTATTTATTTGACGTAATCCTAAAATCATCTAATTGTGCGCATTTTAAGGTGAAAAAAGAACGAATTAAAGTGGCAGAAAAGCTATAAAAATACAAAAGATGGAAACAGTGGAGTATTTCTTAAAACGTGGTCCTGTCTTTATGAATCAGTTTAGATTATATAGAGAGTAAACATTAAAAGCACAACACAACCGTCTACGCAAAAACTTACTATAAATAAACCGTGACCTTTGGACAGACGAGTCTGGACAACGTAGAAGGTAAAACAGGTTTTCGGAACCCCTTTGTTTAAATTCAACCGTTGTTACAATATTTGATTTACAAAAACACACGTCCCATTACCAAATAGTCTCTGTGGTAAAATGGGTAAGGCGGTGGTCTCTCAATCAAAAGAAATATTTTAGCCATGGTTCGATACCAAAAAACTCCACTATAATTTTTTCATGATTTATTCTTTTTTTATTATTCGATCTATTTTCTTTTTTCTTTGCAGTGTGCCTTTTTTCTTTTCATATGTTTCGTCCATACAAAATATGTATACATTCAAATGAGTTCTCTGTCATCAGGGTTATATCTATGTAAGCCTACAAATCAGACATGTCTGACATTTATGACTTAACAAATTGTATTACTTTAATTGAATTATTCAGAACTACGTGCAAAGCTATCATTTAGAACGGTATTTAAGGTGATGGAAAAAATGAATAATTTAATAATAAAAAGAATAAAATAAAAAAAATGGTTAACTAAACGCGACTATGTGAGATTCGAACCCACATCTTCCAACTTGTAATTGTTGGTAACGCTGTTTTACCACTCGACCACGATAACTTTGTGTTGACGTCGCAGTATTTAATTATTTAGACAAAAATACACCGTACAGTATAAACATACAACCCCTCTCACGTGGATTAGTCAACAATTAAAAGTACATTTGAGTCTCAAGGTCAGTGGTGGCACTATATTAAAAAAACATATATGTAAATAAAAATGTTTATAAAACAAAAGTTGTCAGTGGACAGGATAGCTCAGCGAAAGTGTTGGATTATGAAATTTTATAGGATGAAAAGAATAAAAAGTCTACCCAAATAGAAATTTGAAAGGGTAATGAATATTTACCCAGTCTTTATCCTTAATAAGGAATATATACATGTCTGACCACAAGCATGTGTGCAAAGTTTCAATACTTTAACAATGGTAGAAATAGAATTGTTACAAGTACTTTATATCTGCATGTAAATCATTAGCCAAACATGTCTGTTCGACAAATCGTTAAAATGCCCCAGAAATGTGTGTGTCTGAGTGTGAGTTGAGGACGGTATTATCATCACAAGAAACATTTTGAAAAAAATAAAGCCAGGAATGTTGTAGAAAGATAGGCCTATGTCTCTGACAAAACTAGGTCTTGTTTGGGAAAGGGTTAGGTGAACAAGCAACTTTTGAATATCAGTTTTCTGATGTCATGTTTGAATCATGTTTGCTGCCTTATTAGTAGCTAAAGAGATGGAAAAAGACGAGACAGAAACACAAAAATATATAATCAAATAGAAATTCTACAGAGAAAATGAATACAACTGCTTGTATCAGTATTTGCTTCTTTTCTCTCATTGGTTTCTTTTTTCACGCAAACCTAGCGTAGAGAAAGCATCAGTTGGTCTTATCTTGTGTCTAGTTGTTTGGGAAAGGGTTAAACAGAAAGAAATGGCAAAGGTCAAGCTTACCTTTTCCCAAAGAAAAGGCCCAAATTACGGTTGTAGCGGGAGCTGTTTTACATTAACTTCAGTCCTTTGATTTGAGTGGTTATTTTTAACTTTACATAGTAGTACATGTACAACAATGTGTATTTGACTATAATCCAGCTATTATAACTATACATGACTTTATTTACCAGAGTTTCTTTTCTAGTGTTAGACTGATTCTGATGCACATCTTTACGTTTTCTGATCTTATAAATCACATAGTTAGTTTATCTGAGCTTTTATGAGTCCCTAGTACACCCAGTCTTAAATTTCAGTCTTTTGTAAACATTTGTCATTTTATAGTGAGTGTACTATACACTCAGTCTGCATGCTTTTCATGTTTTCTACCCTAGCTCTGGGCCTATATAAGGCATGATTTTTCTTCATTCTGTCCCAGTTGCTTGAAGGCTCTAAAGGTAGATCTTACCTACAGCAAACAAGACTGAGCACTTTTGACTCTTTCTTTCTCTTTCTGTCTTTTCTATAATCATTTTCATATAGCCATTTTCATTTAATTTTTGGGATGTAAAATCTTGGTTTTTGTTGAAAAGATCTAAGTATAATAAAGAATAAACTAAATTATTTCTTGTGTTCACTACATATACATATCCCAAAAGAACCTGGGAACCTGGCTAGGCCGGTTACATTTTTGGTGCCGTGACCAGGATACAGTGATTACACTTATCACTTTTTGAAACATTTAGAGAAAAGGAGTTTTTGGTACTTTTGATTTAGAAATCTATCATTTGTTTTTCATCCGTTTATTTCAATTGCTTTCAAAGCCAAATATGGCTGAAGGCTACCCTTTCAATTTAGATCCCTCAATTTTACATATTAAGACAGAAAGTGCACCTACTCATGTAGAATATCAAACTAAACATGATAGTAATTTTACTTTACCTAGAAATACTGAACCTTCTTTTAAACAGAGCACTAATCTGTCATTTAATAACCATCAACTGCATGGTGCAAATAACTTGCCTTTCCATTCTCAGTTGCAAGCCAGTATGCCTTCACAAGCGCAAATGCTTACAAATCCCTTGTCTCAGAGGAGAGCAAAAGAGCCTAACACTTTTGACGGCAAATCGTCTGACTGGCGGGACTATTTAATTCATTTTGAGTGTGTAGCAACTTGGAATGGGTGGGACAATTGTGAAAAAGCACAGCAGTTGATAATGAGCTTGAGGGGGTCTGCACAAAAACTTCTTAGTGAGATTTCTAGAGAACATCTCTTAGATTTCAATCAACTTAAACAACTTCTTGGTAGACGTTTTAATCCCGTCGAACGTGAAACTGCATTTAGGTGTGAATTTAGAAATAGGAAACAACAGAAACAAGAGTCTGCTTCTGATTATGGGTATGCTTTACAAAGACTTTGTCTGCAGGCTTTCCCTCATATTGATCCTGAAGCTAGAGAAATATACTTAGTCGATCAGTTTATTTATGGATTAACTCGTCCAGAACTTAGAAGTCATATACAATATCGTCATCCAAAGACAGTTGATACAGCCATAGCTTTAGCTGTTGAATTTGAAGCGTTTGAAAGTTCTCATGGGATCTTAAGAAAACCTCACTTTGAACATGATAGACAAGTTAGTTCCATTAAGACTGCAGATGATAGCCAGGATAAAGGTCGTCTTAGTAGATCTGATAGCACTACACTGCATGATATTGCTAAAATGTTACAGGAGCTTTCACTCACTATTAAAAGGTCGAGAAGTTCAAGGTCAAGGTCAAATAGTAATGATAGGAAACGCAATCCAGAATGTTATAACTGTCATAAAAGGGGTCATATTGCTGCATCATGTCCTTTAAAGCAGGAAAACTAGAACTGACTGGTCTTAAGCCCGAAGTTCCGGTCAAATCAAGCGTAAATAAAAATGGGCTAAAGAGTAAATTCAAATTAAAGCAGGATAGGACTTGTCATTTCACAAAATTCGTCCTGAATAACTCTATTTGTCAAGCACTTGTAGATTCTGGTTCATCTAGTACTATAATTGCAAAGGATGTTTTGACACGCCTTCAAATAAATGATGAATTGATTAATAGAGACACTATTAACTTAACAGCAGCAAATGGTACTGAAGTTAAAGTTTATGGTAGAATCAAATTAGAGTTTGAAATTGACAGTGAACCTTTTGAGTACGAGTTTCTGATCTTGTAACTTAGACTGCATTCTTGGAAATGATTTTCTTGAGGACTTTGACATTTCAATCAAATTTGGAAAAGGAGTCATGCAAATAGGTAAACACAAAATCAAACTTGAGAGGCAGAGTAAAACAAGAGTTTGTAGGATCAAGATAAATGAATCTGTTACTATACTGCCGAATACTGAAGTTATTACTTCCGGGACGTTAGGTGGTCACATGTCAAAAGATAGCATTATGTTTGAACCTTATAAAGCTTTAAACAAGAGAGGACTTATACTTTGTAAGAGTTTAATTAATACAGAAAAAGGGGAAATTCCCCTGTCACTAATCAATTGTACAGAGGCACCTATTAAGATTAAACAAGGTAAAGGCAGAAGTGACCACACAGATAACACCTGAACAAACTTGTGATGCATCTAGAAAGCTTCCTGAAACTCTTCAACCCTTACTTGATGAAGCATCTGCTTCTCTTAACTATACAGAAATACAAAAGGTTGAGAACTTGTTACTAGAATTTCAAGATATATTCACTGATAACTCAGGTAAAATCACCCAAACAACTTATGCTGAGCATACAATTGATGTAGGAGACGCAAAGCCTATCAAGATACCTCCACGTAGATTGCCTTTTGAACAAAGAGACATTGTTTCTGATGAAATCAATAAAATGTTAAAAGATAATATAATTGAACCTAGTGATAGCCCATGGGCATCACCAGTTGTCTTAGTCAAGAAAGCGGACAATTCTATTAGATTTTGCATTGATTACAGGAAATTAAATGCTATTACTAAGAAGGATGCTTATCCACTTCCTAAAATAGGTGAAGCATTAGATACCCTTTCATCTTCCAAATTTTTCTGTACTTTAGACTTAGCCTCTGGATATTGGCAAATACCCATGGCAAAAGAACACAAACAATTCACTGCTTTTAGTACACATTGTGGGCTACATCAATTCCGGGTCATGCCCTTTGGTCTTTGTAACGCCCCAGCAACTTTCGAGCGTCTCATTGAGAAAGTCCTATTTGGATTGCAGTGGGAGAAGTGTTTGTGTTACTTAGATGACATTATTGTCTTTGGAAAATCTTTTGAGGAAACCTTTGAAAACCCTAGGCTTGTTTTTATCAGGTTTAGGGATGCCAATTTGACATTAAAACCGAAAAAGTGTCATTTGTTCAAAACCTCAATTGAATATCTAGGTCATACTGTCTCTAGCGAAGGTATCTCTTGTTCTCAGGCAAAGATAAAGGCTGTGTTAGAATGGCCTGTGCCTACCAACAAGACAGAAATGAGAAGTTTTTTGGGGTTGATAAACTATTATAGACGTTTTATCAAAGATCTAGCTGCAATTGCATATCCTCTTACTAGTCTCACACAGAAATCAAAAAGCTTCATTTGGACTCAGGAATGTCAGGAAAGTTTTGATAAGCTTAAGAACCTGTTGGTTTCTGCTCCAATTCTTGCCTATCCAGAAAGAGAAGGTCAATTTATTCTTGACACAGATGGTAGTAAATTTGGCATAGGTGCTGTTTTGTCTCAGATTCAGGATGGTGAAGAGCGTGTTATTGCATATGCCAGTAAAACTCTCAACAAGGCCCAACAACGTTATTGTACAACGTTTCTAGAATTATTGGCTGTTGTAACTTTTGTCCGACACTTTCGTCAATATCTGTGGGGAAGAAATTTTTTGGTTCGAACTGATCATGCATCTTTGATCTGGTTAAGAAATTTTAAGGATCCAGAAGGGATGATCGCAAGATGGTTGTCAGTTCTTGAGACTTATGATTTCACTATCCAACATCGGAAAGGGGCTTCCCATGGTAATGCTGATGCTTTGTCAAGGATTCCGAGGCGTAAATGCAAAAGGACAGACTGTCCTGAGTGTCAGGCTTTATGTTGTGAAGGAAGTAATTCTGATCAATTTCCTGCTGATTCTTTGTCGGTGTTCTCACTTAGTCAGGATGGTGGAGCATCTGCCGAGTCGAATTGGGTAGACAAATGGTCACTTGATGAGATTAGAGAACTACAAAATGATGATAAAATTACAAAGTGTGTTTTGCATTTGAAATCTTTGTACCAAGATAAACCTCCTAAACAGGAATTGAAGCAGTACTCTTTCAAAGTTAGACTTCTTTGTGATATGTGGCAGTCAATTGTGGTCAAAGATGGTGTTCTTTTCCGTCACTATGTATCTACGGATGCATATTCTTCTGATCAACTTAAACTTGTTGTACCTACCAGTATGCAATCTGAGATTTTTGAAATGCTACATTGTAGCAGGTCTGCTGGACATCTTGGAAGGGATCGTACTTTGAAATCCATCAAAAGTAGATTTTATTGGCCTTGTATGTCAAAGGATATAAGAGCATGGTGTCAAATGTGCGAGTTATGTTGCCGCAGGAAACCCGGTCCTGGTTTGGGTAAATCTCCATTGAGGCAAGATTTGTCTTCATATGTTCTTGATAGAATAGCTCTGGATATTCTTGGTCCCCTTCCGCTTACTGTCAACGGGAATGAGTATATCTTGGTAGTAAGTGATTATTTCACTAAATATGCTGAGGCGTATGCTATTCCCAATCACACAGCTTTAACAGTTGCTGATAGATTAGTCACAGATTTCATTTGTAGATTTGGAGTTCCGTCTGTAATCCACTCTGATCAGGGTCGTGAATTCGAATCCCAACTCTTTCGGGAAATGTGTAAACTTCTCGGTATTAATAAGACTAGGACTACGCCATATAATCCGAAATCTGATGGGATGGTTGAACGATTAAACAGGACTTTGCTTCAAATGTTGTCTATTTTCGTGAATGAAAACCATAATGACTGGGACGATCATCTACCCTTTGTTATGATGGCTTATAGGTCTACCTGTCATGATAGTACTTTGTTTTCTCCAAACAAACTTATGTTTGGTAGAGACATACCTCTTCCAGTTGATGTTATCTTTGGTACTTGTCCATCAGATTCTGACAAAGTATGTCCTTCTCAGTATGTAGAGTGGCTTAAACAATCCATGGAAGTTTCTTATGATGCTGCATTCCAGTTCCTTAAGAAGTCAGCTTCTCGCCAGAAAAAGGCATATGACGTTGGTCTAAAGCCTAGGCGTTTTGCTGAGGGTGATTTTGTATGGCGTTGGTATCCTCCGTTAGCAAATCAAAAGCTTGGATTAGGTTGGGTTGGTCCTTATAAGATCCTTCAAAAGGTGACTGATGTTACCTATAGAATTGAGCATTCCGTGAGTAAAAAGTCTCTTGTGGTTCATGTAGATCATCTTAAGGAATATGTTGGTCGTCAAGACTCTTCTGAAATTCCTGGTGATGGGGACAATGATATTTCTGTTGAAGCTCAAGAAACTTTTTATGATCCTGTTGATGATGTTCATGATGCAAGTTCTGCTAATGTTGAAATTACTGAAACACCATACACAACCAGAACAGGGAGAAGGGTTAAACCCAAGCAAATATTTTCACCCTCATAAGTGAGAATTTATTTGTGACTAATTCAGCTGTAAATAGGGAAGTAAATGCCCTAATTAACGATGTGTCATGATTTCATCCCTAGAACTTCATTTTTCATCAGTCATTTTCCATTTGTTCGCATCATTAATCTCTTCTGTCTTTCCTTTCCTATTTACTGTTCACTAAAAAGTTTTAATGTAGTAACTTAATTTTCTATTGCATTTTCAGTAATTGATTTCTAAGAGAAGTTTAGAATTTAGACTGAATGTTTTGATTATCAGATTTAGATGTAAATTTCGGATAAGGTCATTACCACATGTTGGCAGAGCAAAAAGAGCTAAAAGGCAATGATCAGTCCTTCCTCTTTTTATGTTCTGACCTTCACAGAAGCTTAGGAATGGATTTTCCCACGATAGAGTTCATCTCAGGAACTGTAATGTCCGGGCTGAGATATCCATAATTGCTCATCTATTCCTCTTAGTTATCTCATTCTTCTATCTCTGTTCTTCAAAGGAAAAAAACAACTTTTATTTCAGATGTCTCTGGAGATCCTCGATGGGGTTGATGAAGAAGTGGCTCGGTTTCATGAGGCGGAAAGGCCAGATTGGCCTAACCAAACAACCGGCTGTCCGGTCCCGGCTTGTGCGGGCAGAGGCGTGTTTAACAGCTATAAGTCCTTTCTGGTACATTGGCAGCACAAGCATAAGCCCACGATCAATATTGCTAGATGCCCATCGTGTTCGTTTTCGTCGGCGAGGGAGGGTAATGTAAGGAGACATCTACGGCACAGACACCAGCTCCAGATATCGTCAGCCCTCCAGGTTGAGGAGGTTGGGAATGATCAGTATTTGGACCCCGGGGATGTCCTCCCATACCAAATGAATCACCGAGAGAGGTTGGCACAGAAGAGGAGGGCGCAAGTCCAAGTTGGAGAGGTACTCGTCAGAGGTGGTGAAGTTTGCAGGGACCAGGTGGCCCAAGACGACGGAACGGTGAAATTCCGGAGGAAGTGACTTTTGTAAATGCGTGACTTTAAGTGTACACCAAGGACTGTCTCATATTTCATTTCATTTAACTTCTTATTGACGTGACTTTAAGTATACACCAAGGACTGTTTCATATTTCATTTCATTAACTTCTTATTGAATCTATCAAGCAAATTTACTTGCTTTGATTTTGTATATGTTCTCCCGGTTATAGCATCACTAATGTTTATTTAGTATAGTCGTCATCTTGTCAGAAATTGTAAGTGATGTTGGACGTCATCAGTGTGTTATATCTTTTTTTGATATATTTATCATTCTGACTTTCTTTTGACAAATGTTCCAGGAACATTTGATCTTAAGGAAGGGGGAATGTAGCGGGAGCTGTTTTACATTAACTTCAGTCATTTGATTTGAGTGGTTATTTTTAACTTTACATAGTAGTACATGTACAACAATGTGTATTTGACTATAATCCAGCTATTATAACTATACATGACTTTATTTACCAGAGTTTCTTTTCTAGTGTTAGACTGATTCTGATGCTTATCTTTACGTTTTCTGATCTTATAAATCACATAGTTAGTTTATCTGAGCTTTTATAAGTCCCTAGTACACCCAGTCTTAAATTTCAGTCTTTTGTAAACATTTGTCATTTTATAGTGAGTGTACTATACACTCAGTCTGCATGCTTTTCATGTTTTCTACCCTAGCTCTGGGCCTATATAAGGCATGATTTTTCTTCATTCTGTCCCAGTTGCTTGAAGGCTCTAAAGGTAGATCTTACCTACAGCAAACAAGACTGAGCACTTTTGACTCTTTCTTTCTCTTTCTGTCTTTTCTATAATCATTTTCATATAGCCATTTTCATTTAATTTTTGGGATGTAAAATCTTGGTTTTTGTTGAAAAGATCTAAGTATAATAAAAAGTAAACTAAATTATTTCTTGTGTTCACTGTATCCCAAAAGAACCTGGGAACCTGGCTAGGCCGGTTACACGGTAAACAAAGTGACCAGTTATGGAACGAAATATTTATGGTGCGAATCAACCTCCAAACAGTGACATATTACGTCAGAGGTACGTAATTCGGATTCAGGGGAGATCACTGGGTGCGCTGTAGTTGCTGTTGTTGCAAAGGGAGGTCATTCTAAATACCAAAATATTTTGATTTTTTCGTCTTTTGTTGTTTCATTTGACGTTTTTATAAATTCATCGGCTGGGATTTGTTGTAGAAACTGTTCGTACAAACTCAAATTTAATGTAGAAGTCTCTTTACAAAAAAATATTTTAAAAAATCTCCGTAATTCCGAACATGCTCGATTATTTCCGTTGTTGCGGAAACAGCCGACATAACACGAATCATTTAGAGCAAATGATGGGTCGTATTCCTTAAAAAAGACAAAATTTCTATTGAAAATGTCCAGAGAAGGGCCACCAGACTAGTCAAATCTATAAAACATTTAAGTTATAGAGAAAGGCTAAAATGCTTAGGCCTCCCTACACTAGAATATAGAAGGGACAGGGCAGATCTTATAGAAACCTACAAATTGATCAAAGGAATTGATGTTACATCTAGGCAACTATTTACCTTCAATAACTTAGCAAATACCAGAGGCAACAGTCTTAAGTTGTACAAAAAAAGGTTTAAATCTGAAATAAAGAAACATTCATTCAGCAATAGAGTTATTAATTTATGGAACAATTTATCTAATGAAATAGTAACAGCTCCATCAGTAAACGCCTTCAAAAATAGGTTAAACAAGATGTGGCACCCAAACAATAAGTTTGATGCAGAGTGTTATAAATAACTCTACAAAACAATGAGATAATATCTGGTACTGCAACCCATAAACATTTATGTAAGTGAATTAACTAATTAATTGATTGATAAACGAATTGAGTAATTAATTAATTAATTAATTGACTTAGTAGATCAGACAAGGCATCTATACCACAAACTCAATAAGAATAGGTGATGAGTATTGGCGACATGTAAATAGCATTCTTTTAGTAATAAACGTAATACACAAATAGTGGAATAAGCTGATTTTTTATCTACGTTGATAAACTGTAATGTACATAACAAATTGAAAGTCACGTTTGCAACACTAGGCAAATAAGTGACGGTCATATCTAAATCTTTAGTTACGTAAATATATTAATACATCCTAGTGTAATCAACATCAGTTCCGTTAAACTGATACATGAATTATCAGTGTGTCACACTGATGAAAATAGACAATGGACATACTGTTTGAGGAACTGGAACACAATAGTCCGGGAAAACGCTAAAGAAAAGGGCCAAAGAAGCTCAACGAGCTTATGCGAAGCATGGAGGCCTCGACTACTCTATGAACTCTATGTATTGTTAGAGATCTATGATGCGAAACATATTTTGAAGAGAGTGACCCTTTGTACGAAAATTATCGGGGCGAATGCGTTGACCAATCAAAAACCGCGTTTCATTTCATGTCACTTCAGAGAATTTTAGGAAGTTGCGGGAAAGTAAACAGTGTGAAAACTTTATTCAAATCTGTTTCTACGATATTTTAAATGATTATTGAATGACATAACGACCCAGATATCTTTATGACAATCAGAATTGACCTGTATATGATGGACTCCTCCTAGCTGATTGACTGAAAGACAGGTAAACATGCAGGTGTCAAAAATATTTTCGTGACATTTTAAAAACATTTTTTTTGTCAAAATTTCATTCATTTTTTTGTTTGTCCCAGGTCTGTACGATCATGAATATAGAAGCATATCTATGCAATCTTCAACGAATAAAAGTTTGTCACAACAATTGGCAAATCCAGGGGTAAAAGTTTTCAGGCATATGCCTGAAGTTCAGGTTTTTAAGTATTCCAAAATGTCCCATTTTCTCGATTTTTACGGGTCTTATTATTCACCCCGGGACACTTCATACAAGCGATTTATATTAATTATTAAGTATTATTTAGTCAACAAATCAATCTTTATCAATAAAAATTATAAATAGAAAAAAATCTAACCGGTAAGGTTATAATAGACCCAGTGGATTGCCCATAAACAGTCCGCTTTATCCAGAGAAGACACCCTGCGACACTTCGTATATAAAAGACTTATATCAACTATTGGTATTGTTTCGTGAATAAATAATGTTTTATCAATAAGAATAACAGTTCTAAATGCATTTATATCCTTTTTTACAGAAAAATGACTATGCATCCGGGGCATATTCACTACGCACATTTATGAAATACTCATGTTTGGGGGGTATTTGATGAAACACCCCGGGACACATGTTCTACATGCATTACATATTCATTCTTAGTGAAAAATGACTATTAACCCCAGGACACATGCTCTACGCACATTTCCAATCATATCTTGGGGAAAACTAATGAAACGCCCCGCCGGGACACATGTGCTACGCACATTTCTGATCATTTCTTGGGAAAAACTAATGAAACACCCCGGGAAACATGTTCTACATAGATTTCTATTCATTCTTCGTGAAAAATGACTATTCACCCCGGGACACATGCGCTACGCACATTTCAAATCATTTCTTGGGAAAACTGATAAAACACCCGGGACACATATTCTACATGCATTTCTATTCATTCTTAGTGAAAAATGACTATTCACCTCGGGACACATGCTCTACGCACATTTCTAATCATTTCTTGGGAAAACTGATAAAACACCCCGGGACACATGCTCTACATTCATTTCTATTCAATCTTAGACTGAAAAATGACTATTCACCCCGGGACTCATGCTCTACGCACATTTCTAATCATTTCTTGGGAAAACTGATAAAACACCCCGGGACACATATTCTACATGCATTTCTATTCATTCTTAATGAAAAATGACTATTCACCCCGGGACACATGCTCTACGCACATTTCTGATCATTTCTTTGGAAAAACTGATAAAACACCCCGGGACACATGTTCTACATGCATTTCTATTCATTCTTGATGAAAAATGACTATTCACCCCGGGACACATGCTCTACGCACATTTCTGATCATTCCTTGGGAAAACTGATAAAACACCCCGGGACACATGCTCTACATTCATTTCTATTCATTCTTAGTGAAAAATGACTGTTCACCCCGGGACACATGCTCTACACACATTTCTAATCATTTCTTGGGGAAAACTGATAAAACACCCAGGGCTTTTCTTCCAAAAATTGGGGAGGGGCCCTGGTCAGTCATTTTGGGAAATTTTAGCGCGATTTTGGTCAAATTGGGAAAAAACTAATAAAATGGGAATAAATATAGAAATGAGAATATATTTTCTTAAGCAACACTAAAGTTACTTTATAAACAGAATAACTGAAATATAGAAGACACACTGCTTCTTTGTGACTTGAATTGTTAGTTGATAAATGAACATTATCTATTTTCCAAATTTTAGAAATTTAAGTTTTGAAAATAGGGAAATTCTTACTCTGAAATTGGGAAAAAATGAGCCCTTTTCCAATTGGGAAGCCACCGAATTTCGGCCCCTATTATAGAAGGAAGAAAAGCCCTGACACCCTTGGACACATGTTCTACATGCATTTCTATTCATTCTTAGTGAAAATGACTATTCACCCCGGGACACATGCTCTGCGCACATTTCTAATCATTTCTTGGGAAAAACTGATGAAACAACCCGGGACACAAGTTCTACATTCATTTCTATTCATTCTTAGTGAAAAATGACTAGTGTCCTTTGGTGGCCGCTTTGGATAGAGCAGACTGGTTACGGGCCATTCACTTGGTCTATCTCGCTTTTATTGTTTAGAATAGACGAAGATTGGTATTTTTTCTTGATAAAAGATGATTTAATGATGAAATAACACCCAATGATTCATTATAAATCCTTATATGAAGTGTCCCGGGATGGCACGGGATTATTAGCTCACCTGAGCACGAAGTGCTCAAGGTGAGCTATTGTGGTCGCTTTTTGTCCGTCGTCCGTCCGTCTGTCCGTCCGTCCGTCCATCTGTCCGTCCGTCCACAATTTCTTTCAACATCTTCTCCTCCTAAACCATTGGACCAATTTTGACCAAACTTGGCAGGAATGTTCCTTGTGTGACACTTTCCAAAACTTGTTCGTGAATTTTTGATTCGTCAAAAAATGTGGGCGTGGCAGGGAGAAAGGGGTTTATCAGACTAGAAATCATAAGAAAATTCTTTAAAAATCAACCATTGCGCCAAATTGAACCAAACTCGGCAGGAATATTCCTTGAGTCACTCTTTCCAAATTTGTTCACAAATTTATATATTTGTCAAAAAATGTGGCCGTGGCTGGGAGAAAGGGGCTTATTAGACTTAGAGAAGTCATAAGAAAATTCTTTAAAAAACAACCATTGGGCCAATTTAAACCATACTTTGCAAGAATGTGCCTTGAGTCATTCTTTTCAAAATTTGTTCACAATTTTGTTCATTTGTCAAAAATTGTGGCGCTGGCAGGGAAAAAGGGGCTTATCAGACTTGGAGAAATCATAAGAAAATTCTTTAAAAATCAACCAATGGGCCAATTTGAACCATACTTGGCAGGAATGTGCCTTAAGTCATTCTTTTCAAAATTTGTTCAGAAATTTTACATTTGAAAAAAAAAAAACATGGCCGTGCAGGGGTTTTTCTTGCTATATGGCTGTAGCCGTTGAACGGCTACTTCCCCACCCCAAAAAAATTCCCCACCGGCAGAAAAATTCCCCACCGGTCTGCAAAAATCCCCCATTTGTTTTGTTTCTTCAGCCTTTATTAAAAAAAAGATTTCGGACAAATCTTTGTGATGATCATACTTGTAGAAAAACGCTTTATCTCAACAAATAAAGCGTCTATATAATAGGGTATTCGGCTCAGGTAATTGATTGAATGATTTGATTATGGTTATCCCTCTAGGTAGAATTGAAATTCATCGGGCCCTTTTTGAGCATTAATAAACTTTCCTTTATCATTCCCCGTGCAGAGTGACCGTTTATGCAGATTATATTTCAAAGGTCCGTAAGAGGACGGGTTTGATTTGTAAATTAAGAAGTGGAAAGCGAATTGATAGTACGCACACAAATGAAAAATAAATGATTTAAAGTGACATTTCAGAATTTTTTGTCATAAATTTTACTTTTATTTTTATCTGAAAGAGCATATTTCCTTATGAAAATTCTGAAAATTTCGAGCCAAAATATTGCGCCGTTTACGAGAAATTTATATTTTTGTGTTAAAATTGAACAAATTGTTGTGGACAACAGTTCGGATTTATATGCAATTTATCGATTATGTCTCAACTTTAAATGCGTGTTTCTCGCTTATTGGCAACAACTTCAAACCAATAGTATTTATACTCATTAGAATAACCAATCTTGGCATCAAGACATACTTTAGAAAATTGAAATTGGAATGAAATGTCCCTTTAATGAATATGGACAGAAACGATCTACACACTGATATTTTGAAATAAATGAGCTGTTATATGGGGCGCTGATTGCCATCCGACTAAATTCCCCGACATTCGGACGGTCAAAATTTACATTGATCCCGAATCGAACACGCCAGTGAAATGGCGTCACATATGCAGTTCGGCTTCATGGAATAAAAGGTAAATACGAAGCACCATCAGGAGTATTTTCACAAAATAGTTGGAAAGTTTTGAAAGCAAATCAATAGGGATAAAAAAAAAAGCGGATGGCCAGACAAACAAGCTCTTGTCACTCAGGATCGTCGAAGGAAAAATGGAAAATCCTGTCTATCAAATGTAGCTTCTGCCTCGTAACGGTCACTGGCACTACTCGACCCCAGTGTATTGACACTTTTGCACATTTGTCACGTTATTTAAAGTTACAATGACTTAGATCTAAATGAATGGTCTAAGATCGAGTGCCAGTGGTCTTGGTCTACAAGTTACTATTGAAAGATTTGTTTAACCCTTTCCCAAACGACAAAATTAGATGTAAATGAATAGTCTAAGATTGAGTGCCAGTGGTCTTGGTCTACAAGTTACTATTGAAAGATTTGTTTAACCCTTACCCAAACGACAAATTCTAGGGTAGTCCAATTTGAAAGTTGCTGCAGACGACAAAATGGACATTCAAGTCAAGTCAAGTCAAGTACATTAACATAGGTACATAGCTAAGAAAATATTTAGACAAAGGGAGAAACTGCAGGTTCTTCTGCTTTATATTTGTTATTATCAATATAATAATTTTTCCCCAAATTTGAAAAATCGCGCGCTTTTTTTCCCCACCTGAAAGGCCAGGCCCCTTCCCCAAAAATGAAAAAAAAGCCCTGCCGTGGCAGGGATAAAGGGGCTTATTAGACTTGGAGAAATCATAAGAAAATTCTTTAAAAATCAACCATTGTGCCAATTTGAACCAGACCTTGCAGGAATGTGCCTTGAGTCATTCTTTTCAAAATGTTGTCAAAAATTGTGGCGCTGGCAGGGAAAAAGGGGCTTATCAGACTTGGAGAAATCATAAGAAAATTCTTTAAAAATCAACCAATGGGCCAATTTGAACCATACTTGGCAGGAATGTGCCTTAAGTCATTCTTTTCAAAATTTGTTCAGAAATTTTACATTTGAAAAAAAAAAAACTGTGGCCTTGGCAGGGAGAAAGGGGCTTATCAGACTTGGAGAAATCATAAGAAAATTCTTTAAAAATCAACCAATGGGCTAATTTTATGCAGACTTTGCAGAAATGTTCTTTAAGTCTCTCTTTTCTAAATTTGTTCGCAGTTTTTTTCATTTGTAAAAAACTGTGACTGTGGCAGGGAGAAAGGAGTTTTTTAGACTTAGAGAAATCATAAGAAAATTCTTTAAAAATCAACCATTGTGCCCAATTGAAGCAGACTTTGCTGGAAGGTTCCTTGAGTGACCCTTCTCAAAACTTGTTCGCGGATTTTTGATTTGTCAAAAAATGTGGGTGTGGCAGGGATGAAGGGGCTTATCAGACTTAAAGAAATCATAAGAAAATTCTTTAAAAATCAACCATTGTGCCCAATTGAGCCAGACTTTACTGGAATGTTCCTTGAGTTACTCTTTTCAAAATGTGTTCACAAATTTTTCCATTGGTCAAAAAATGTGGGCATTGCAGGGAGGAAGGGCTTATCAGACTTAGAGAAATCATAAGAAAATTCTTTAAAAATCAACCATTGGGCCAATTTTCTATTTCCCTTATCTGTTGCTCTCAGGCTGGCCCCATGTTTATCTTATGTAAACAAATAATGGATTAGCCTTAGCTTATCAGATGGTAATGATAATCTTTCACTACATTCTATCAATCACAGACAAAATCTTGTTAATTGAGCCTATCATAAATGATCAATCTCTAACAGATCAGTATGCTTTGAAAATTAGCCCTATGCTGTATATTGCGAAATCATGAAATAATTGTTGAAAAGTAACTAACTCAACAATTGTGCTAATTCATACCCAACCTTACAGGATCGATTGGAACAAAATTATTTCTTAATTGTTTCCAAACAGAAAGTCCTAATAAGTTTCATGCCTTTGAATTTGACAAAATTGCAATTATCACTCTTGTCATCTTGATTCAGGTGAGCGATTTAGGACCATCATGGTCCTCTTGTCTATATATGAAGTGTCCCGGGGTGTCCCAAATGAGCTCTGTTAGTAGAAAAATGACATTTTTCTTGTTAAAATCGACAAATGATGTTAATTTCAGTCTTATAATCTAATATATTCATAAGATATTACCCAATAATTGATACGATCCCCATATATAAAGTGTCCCGGGGTGAATATTAAGACCGGATTTTTACTATATAAATACAGACTTTTCCAGGTTTTCAGGTTTTTCAAAATTTTCAACCTTTACCCCTGCAAATCCAGTCAAATGATAAATCGGCCCACCATGAATGGCATGATCTTAATTTCAAACATTGATTATGTTGACCCCCTTTAAGCATTTTTATTTTAAGACTGTGCTCACAAATAAATGCTTCCTCTTTCTTGAGTCAGTCCTGAATTGGAAGTAATCAATTATCATCTACAGTCGAAACTTGTTATGTCGACTTTTGTGGGCCACTGAAAATATCTCGACTTATCCGGAGTTCGACACAAACACCAGCCATCAAAAACTGAAAGTTTTCACGGAAGTCTTCGGCAGAATTCGGGGTATGGCTAATACGACAATCTGAATAACTCTTGGGAGGAGGGGTCGTATATACCAGTGTACATGTCATTATAATACGATCATGAAGTATTTCAAATAAAATAAAAACGGAAGCTTATAACTATTACTGCCGTTGACAAAATGAGAGTAACAAGCGTCTTCTGCACATAGCCTTTCTTTCCCGTGTATTTTTCACGGGTTGTGCAATCTTACGGTGAACCGACTGCAGAATGCTATCATCCGGTTTTCACCCAGTTTTCAAACCTTTCGATCAAGATTTTAATCCCTATTGTTCGAAATTCTGTTAATGAGGGTTTGACAGCCGAGACAAAGTGACTATGCTAATCAATTAATGACCTGAACAGGTAATTTTAAGGTGAAATTTGTCTACCGACCGGCAAAAAAAATCGACTCGTCCGAAGTTGACAATTTTCCCAACTCAACACAAACATCGAAATTTATATGAAACAAAGAAGGGGCAAAGTCGGGACTTTGAAAACACTTCGACTTATCCGAAAAATCGACACAACGAGTTTCGACTGTATTTTTTGGGAGATTTCATATTAAAGACAGAGCAACAACAAGGTGTCCAAACCCCCCCCCCCCCCCCCAAATGAATCTTGTAACCCATTTTTGCAAGCAGCCTTCTCTTTGAGCATAGAGGGTGGGTACAAGCATGCTGTAAAAGTATAGTTTTTACCCTCAGATTTGAAAGTTGGTGGAAACCTAATCCTAGTCTTCTCTCATGTAATTTGAAAATACACTCTTTGATATTTTGATTTTTCGCTATTTACATCAGAGTGTGTTTCATTTGGAAAACAGCGGAAAGTTTGGCACACATTGTGAAGCTTTGATTTTTGGTATTATATCCAATCACTCAGTAAAACACTGTAGGGTATAGATCAATTAATCATTTTTGTCGAGCCCGCTTGCGGTGAGCTCGACATAGTTGTCACAATGGCGGTTCGGTGTATGTGCGTTAGTGCGTGCGTGCGTTAGTGCGTGCGTGCGTTAGTGCGTGCGTCCGTCCGGATGGAGCTTGTCCGGGCCATAACTTCACCATGGATGGAGGGATTCAGAAATAACTTGGCACAAATGTCAAGCTCAGTAAGGCGGAGTGTCGCGTGCAAGAACCAGATTCCAAGCTCAAAGGTCAAGGTCAAACTTGGAGGTCAAATGTCAAAAATGAGAAGATTTTTGCTTGTCCGGGCCATAACTTCACCATGGATGGAGGGATTCAGAAATAACTTGGCACAAATGTCAAGCTCAGTAAGGCAGAGTGTCGCGTGCAAGAACCAGATTCCAAGCTCAAAGGTCAAGGTCAAACTTGGAGGTCAAATGTCAAAAATGAGATGATTTTTGCTTGTCCGGGCCATAACTTCACCATGGATGGAGGGATTCAGAAATAACTTGGCACAAATGTCAAGCTCAGTAAGGCAGAGTGTCGCGTGCAAGAACCAGATTCCAAGCTCAAAGGTCAAGGTCAAACTTGGAGGTCAAATGTCAAAAATGAGATGATTTTTGCTTGTCCGGGCCATAACTTCACCATGGATGGAGGGATTCAGAAATAACTTGGCACAAATGTCAAGCTCAGTAAGGCGGAGTGTCGCGTGCAAAAACCAGATTCCAAGCTCAAAGGTCAAGGTCAAACTTGGAGGTCAAATGTCAAAAATGAGATGATTTTTGCTTGTCCGGGCCATAACTTCACCATGGATGGAGGGATTCAGAAATAACTTGGCACAAATGTCAAGCTCAGTAAGATGGAGTGTCGCGTGCAAGAACCAGATTCCAAGATGAAAGGTCAAGGTCAAACTTTGAGGTCAAATGTAAAAAATGAGTTGATTTTTTATGTATATAGTCAAACTTTGAAATTCATCTCCTCCAAAACTACAGCCCAGATTTCAAACTAATTTGGCACAAATATTCTTTGGATGGCCCTCTACCAAGATTGTTCAAATTATCTCAATCCGTAAAAAACATGGCCACGTACAGCTACGTGCAGCTAATTTTCGTACTTCTCAGAATGTTCAAATTATTCCGATCGTCAAATGTCAAAAATGAGAAGATTTTTGCTTGTCCGGGCCATAACTTCACCATGGATGGAGGGATTCAGAAATAACTTGGCACAAATGTCAAGCTCAGTAAGGCAGAGTGTCGCGTGCAAGAACCAGATTCCAAGCTCAAAGGTCAAGGTCAAACTTGGAGGTCAAATGTCAAAAATGAGATGATTTTTGCTTGTCCGGGCCATAACTTCACCATGGATGGAGGGATTCAGAAATAACTTGGCACAAATGTCAAGCTCAGTAAGGCAGAGTGTCGCGTGCAAGAACCAGATTCCAAGCTCAAAGGTCAAGGTCAAACTTGGAGGTCAAATGTCAAAAATGAGATGATTTTTGCTTGTCCGGGCCATAACTTCACCATGGATGGAGGGATTCAGAAATAACTTGGCACAAATGTCAAGCTCAGTAAGGCGGAGTGTCGCGTGCAAAAACCAGATTCCAAGCTCAAAGGTCAAGGTCAAACTTGGAGGTCAAATGTCAAAAATGAGATGATTTTTGCTTGTCCGGGCCATAACTTCACCATGGATGGAGGGATTCAGAAATAACTTGGCACAAATGTCAAGCTCAGTAAGATGGAGTGTCGCATGCAAGAACCAGATTCCAAGATGAAAGGTCAAGGTCAAACTTTGAGGTCAAATGTAAAAAATGAGTTGATTTTTTATGTATATAGTCAAACTTTGAAATTCATCTCCTCCAAAACTACAGCCCAGATTTCAAACTAATTTGGCACAAATATTCTTTGGATGGCCCTCTACCAAGATTGTTCAAATTATCTCAATCCGTAAAAAACATGGCCACGTACAGCTACGTGCAGCTAATTTTCGTACTTCTCAGAATGTTCAAATTATTCCGATCGTCAAATGTCAAAAATGAGAAGATTTTTGCTTGTCCGGGCCATAACTTCACCATGGATGGAGGGATTCAGAAATAACTTGGCACAAATGTCAAGCTCAGTAAGGCAGAGTGTCGCGTGCAAGAACCAGATTCCAAGCTCAAAGGTCAAGGTCAAACTTGGAGGTCAAATGTCAAAAATGAGATGATTTTTGCTTGTCCGGGCCATAACTTCACCATGGATGGAGGGATTCAGAAATAACTTGGCACAAATGTCAAGCTCAGTAAGGCAGAGTGTCGCGTGCAAGAACCAGATTCCAAGCTCAAAGGTCAAGGTCAAACTTGGAGGTCAAATGTCAAAAATGAGATGATTTTTGCTTGTCCGGGCCATAACTTCACCATGGATGGAGGGATTCAGAAATAACTTGGCACAAATGTCAAGCTCAGTAAGGCGGAGTGTCGCGTGCAAAAACCAGATTCCAAGCTCAAAGGTCAAGGTCAAACTTGGAGGTCAAATGTCAAAAATGAGATGATTTTTGCTTGTCCGGGCCATAACTTCACCATGGATGGAGGGATTCAGAAATAACTTGGCACAAATGTCAAGCTCAGTAAGATGGAGTGTCGCGTGCAAGAACCAGATTCCAAGATGAAAGGTCAAGGTCAAACTTTGAGGTCAAATGTAAAAAATGAGTTGATTTTTTATGTATATAGTCAAACTTTGAAATTCATCTCCTCCAAAACTACAGCCCAGATTTCAAACTAATTTGGCACAAATATTCTTTGGATGGCCCTCTACCAAGATTGTTCAAATTATCTCAATCCGTAAAAAACATGGCCACGTACAGCTACGTGCAGCTAATTTTCGTACTTCTCAGAATGTTCAAATTATTCCGATCCGTACAAAAAATGGGTGCCAGGGGGCATGGCTTATTTTCCTTATATGTGACCCGTCGCGCTAAAAGGGACCTTATCGGATTTGTGAAAAGTATCGACCCTAGTCCGTCTGCGCAGTCCGCACAGCCTGACTAGGGTCGAAACTTTTCACGTTTAAGTATTTTCTGAATCTGGAATGTTTTCTCTACCTTACAATATTTTCGTTTTCCAAATACGACATCGGATGGACTTCTGCTTGGTCTGGTATATTTCTCGGAATTTGGTTTTATGGACTTAGCATAAGGTCCCTTTTAGCGTGACGGGTCACATATGTATACTCAAATTAATCCATTCTGGTATCTCGTTATAAATACATAGACATGTAATATTTTGTGAACAATAAACTGTCTCACCATGATCCCCATCATTCCAACTTATTTTGTCCCCACTTTTACAACGCCATTGTAATGACAGCTGTAGACATAGGTATGGTCTTCTTTCTTCAAAATGAGCGGGCTCGACATGTTGCCCTTCGGCATCTAGTTTGTCATACCTGACCAAAAATTTAATTCAATTCGGCCTGCTGGAAGAGAATTACCTTCCGAAATTCAACAACCCTCTAATTCCAGTCGATTCGTCGCCATTGTTATTGTAGATCACATGACCAGATCTCGTTAAAAAATAGTTCGGAATTTGCTGGCACGTGACTATCACGTTACCACCTTTGATTACGAATTTCTTTCAGGTCACGTGACTGCCTTTGTTTAGAAATTATGGAGTGTTCTTGTTGCGGAGATCAATTTATGTCGATCTGTGCAGCTTGCAACTTGAATGGTATTGCTTCTCCTGTGAAATTCCGTTTATTTCCTTCACCATGCTCGTAAGTTATGGAACTGACCCAAAAAAGTAGCAAACATTATTGATGCGAATACTAGCTTGGACCGTTTGCCGGACGTTTCTGATATATTTCATTTATTCATTTATTCATATTATCAGTGTTTTTTAAACTCGTTATTGTTATACTATTTCAAAAGGGCCGTCAATTTGAAAAATAAAATAATCTTATTTTTATTTTCTTTTTAAAATTCTTATATTTAGACCGTTGCGTCATAATCTGGGAAAACCCGCATTCCATGTGCGAGAATTTGCTTTGATCACATGGTTTTAAATGGAAGGTCACGGTAAACAAAGGCTGCTCAGGTGAGGGTTGTTGCAATTATTGCCTATAACCTTTTGGAAATACTTTTTGGTCGTAATTTTTTCAGCAGCCATAACAATAAATGGTTCATTTATCGATACCATCAGGCGTTTTAAGGGTTCAAAGTGAACACGGCCTTATTACGAACTCGGTCTGTCAAACTCGGCCTGGTGAACTCGGCCTTATCATAGGATATATAGTAATATACTGAGAGGCAAAAATAAGTATACACCCTGGTTCTCCCACGTTTTCTGAGAAAACGGTTAATAGATTATGAACGTTTTTTAAACCTCGCCGAAGGTGGTCGTTTATTGATGTAACCTTGTCCGCCTCTCGGTTTGTCTGTCCTTTTTCCGTTGCAAATGTGTTTCATATCAAACAGCGTCATCGTCTAGAAACCTGCGTACATTGTTAGTGCTTTTCCATATTACGATGCGTCACGGCAAAAGGGGGCTTGATACAAACAAGTTATCTGACATAACTTCTTCTAAATTTATTGTCGGATTTTGATAAAAATTGCGCAGAATGTTCCTAGCTACCTGACTAAGTGTATAGAGTGTCATGTTTCTTTCGCATCATGCTGCGTCATAGAAAAATGGGTCTTATTGCAAAAAAGAGACATATTGATGATGATCAAATTCAACCAGCCAGTGAGAATTGTGTTTTAATGTTAGAGAAAATTTAACGTTGTGATTTGTTGTGATAAAGAATGAAGAAATTAAAAACGGATTAACAGCAATATTCGATGATCCACTCAGTCGCACGTGCAAAGTTTGCAAAATCTGCATGTGACAACAGTATGAGTAAGCAAGCAATTTTAGCTGAAATGTATTAACACTGTATTATTAGTCTATGGGTAGAAATGAGATGTACAAAATTTTGAGTCGATATGATGGAAAATAAGCGAGATATTGACAAACAAAAAGTGTATACTTTCTTTTGCCTCTCAGTATATATATTATAGTGAATGAAAATTATGATGATGCCTTCGAAAATGAGTTAAAAACTATCATGATATTTTAAACCAAATATTATAATAATAATTTCAATATATATAACAGTGTTAAATAGCTTATATTGAGGCCGAGTTCGACAGGCCGAGTTCGTATACAGGCCAAGTTTTTTTCAGGCAGAGTTCATCGTACCCCGTTTTAAGGATAGCGTTTATGATCAGACGGTGAGCGATGCGCCACATCGAGTGGAGAACTTCTTGATATTTTCGAAGTGAAACACACTCTGATGAAAATAGCGAAAACTCAAAATATCAAAGAGCATATTTACATCAGAGAAGGCTCGGATTAGTGGAAACCCTGAATGGAGAGGGTGTGACACTAAATTCTAAATTTATTTAATATTTTAGACAGTCCAAATGAGTACCCACAACCTTGGGTTGTGGATTTGAAATAGCAAATTTAGAATGCTTTTACACCCTGCTTTCAGATATGGATGTTCGAGCATCATTAAATACAGAGGGCAATCTGTCCGTCGTGACGGGAGAAGGAGAAAAATCGTTTGTCGACAATGACAGCTTCTTCGCGAAGGCCCCACCACAAGCTGCTTCAACTGTCGGGAGAACAAAGGCCAGGTAAACTAACCCTTTTTCCCAAAGAAGACTTGGTTTTAACTTTTAGTGTTCATGAATGATAACAGAACAGGTTTGGGAAAATATTGAGGGAAAAGAAGATAATGCTGATAAGCAGTATTTTATGCTTTGTCTGCTAAAGTGAAAACAAATTCCAAAGGGAACAAGTCAAGAATAGCAAATTCAAATATGGAGACATAAGAATCACCTCACTAATTCCAATGAGTACCCACAACATATGGTTTGGATTTGAAAATATAATTTTGGAATGCCTTTAACCCCACTTATTTGTTGCTCGGGACTAATTCAAATACTTTTTAGAAATGTATCCTATAACAGTGTTGAATCTAGCTTGGCCTTTAAGGGGGCCCGATGGGCCCACAGCTCTTGGTCGAGGGAGTCATCCAACACAAGATACTTAGACAAATTATTTAATAACTTTATATGTTATGTGCCTAAACAATAAATTATATGGTAGTAGGCCTTTTAGACAAGTTAAGACATTATTTGCATGTTTTCATTCAGAAAAGACTTTTGGATATTTTGACCGTAGTGAGCCATTTGGGCCCAGGCTCACTTCTGAATGGGGCCATTTTGGATTTTAGGGGGTCAATTTGGCCATGGCCCCCTCTAGATTTAACACTGCTATAAATAAATGGCTATAATGATATAGTAAACAGTTTCTGTAAACTTCTACTCTCCTTAAGCTTATAGTGTGTTAACAACTATCAAACAATGTATGCAAACTTTGCAATAATTTCTTCCATTGCAGACGTTTCTTAGCTGAGACTGACACCGGATCATTTCTCGATGATATGCCAGGCAGGAGTGTATCCCCATTCGACATGCCGGCGGGTAACGGAGCGCGACCTAAAGTTCTGACTGAAGCACAGGGAGATCGATCGTTGGAGAAGAACGGATCGGACATACTCGGCCAGAATGTTGATTGGTCAGTGGTAAATGAATGGTGTAGGGCAAATATATCAGATAATGAGATGTAAGTACAGGGAAAACAGTGCTGGAACAGACTTGGGGAGTATACAGTGATCAAAATTCAGACTAGTCAGACGGTCAAACAATAAATAATAGTAAAATTTGTTTCGTGATTTTATAAACCAATAATGAACAGCCCGACATGCTTGTGAAATTCTGGTGCTCTGAAAATATTGTATTGTCTGCTTTGTATGGGCTTTTAAATTTTCATTCGGGCTGAAAAATTTTGTTAACCGAACTTGCATGAAACTTTTGAATCGCAATTTCAATCAGGATTTTTCTTCTTCAGAAATTTGATGAACCGTCACAGTCAGAATATTGTCAGATAGGCCAGCAAGTTTACATGTTTTGATATCAAGTGTTTTTGTTCTTTGATGTACATACAAATTCCGAGTTTGTTTATAAAGATAGATTTCTACTCAATCAGCAATTTCTTTATTTGAAAAGAGGTAAAAAATCGTCACTATTTGGGAATGGGTATAAATTTTGTTGTAGACAATAGTTAGACAGTCATAAAAGATATGCAATAAACAAATGAAGCTATTGAAAAGTATATAGGTTTTGTACGGACAAGTTGATTTTTGATACGGCAGCATTCCCATTCACGCACGTGTAACCCGGTAAATAAATATCGTATTGACTCCTGTGGGGATTCGATCCTGGGACCTCTCACACCCTAAGCGAACACTCTACCACGTCGCTATAAAAGCTAGCTTGTACGGCGAGATAGTATAAGTGCCCCTTATACTACACCCGGCTATATACACCCCCTCGACAATTAAGATTCTTCCACGAATCTTTTTTCAACATCATCAACTCACTTATCTCACAACCCAACACCTCATGCAGGTTTTTTACGGTGGGCGCCAAATGTAACCCGGTAAATAAATATCGTATCGACTCCTGTGGGGATTCGATCCTGGGACCTCTCACATCCTAAGCGAACACTCTACCACGTCGCTATAAAAGCTAGCTTGTACGGCGAGATAGTATAAGTGCCCCTTAAAAAGGTTTTACTTTCGATTTTGAAATGTTTTTCGACGAGTGTATTCAAACTCTGCTTGATAACACCGAATATTCTAGTGCACAACAAACTTCGACCATTTCTTCATATTACAGCATCGCCGGATTTTTCAAAAACTCGTTGTGAAAGAAATAATTGTAGAAAAATGTGTTCGTGACCTACCTTTGTTTACAGATTTTCGCTCTCTGCAACTGCCTCGGTAGAGGCCGGATGTGGCGAGGAAACAAAATACCGTTGACTCTTTTTGGGGCTAGTTTCTCTGTTTACAACCCTTGGACAAGCCAATGTCAAAGAATTTTGTGCTAACAATAGACTAGGTTTAACTTTATGTTTTGATAAACCGTCGGTGTTGTTATAAAATCTCGTAACTACGGCTTAAATCAAGCCGTAGTTACGAGATTTTATAACAACACCTACAAAATACTATTTTGTTTGTCCGAATTTACGTCACGACTAACTGGATAAAATCGTTCCCTATAAACGAACACATGTCCATTGTTTGTATTAAATTCTATGCTGGGCGGAGCGATCTGTCGATTGGCGTTTGGTCAATTATCTTTGACAGTATTTTTTATCTTTCCTACTCAGTTACTCCCCATCTCTGTGCACCTGTGCATGTGTGAATGCAGGTGTTAAAGCAATGTTTTGTGACACTTAATGGCATGTTTGTGCTGCAGTAAGGAAGAAAATGACAGCATTTCATCAATGATCCATAAAATCATCAATAAGTTATAGTTCATAACTCATGAAAATCTTTTGACATGCTTAAATGAATCTGCATTAAGTACCAAATTTGGAAATGGATACTTTGTGAATTTCATTCCAAAACTATTTGTATGGCATGGTCACATTTGATATGAAATGTATGAAATTATAATGCACTAACATCTGTTTTGCACAAGATCTCATTTGGCTTTTCAGAAATTTGATCCTGCATTTCATAAAATTGGATATGAATTAAGAACAATTATTCTTGAAATGAAACATACATGTATGTAAAACATGTGTCATTTGTCAATCATGCATTAAGTTAAATCAATATTTTAAACCAAATAAAATTGTACATGCATTTGGCATGAGTATGATGTAAACAATAATTTCTCATTTTGAATATTGATTTCTCGTAGGATGGCATTAATTTTATTGATAATAACAATAGTATACATTTACATTATCTGATGATTGAATTATATGTTATCACAATGTAATCAGAAACACATCTAGATTGGTATATATATATGTGATCTCTCAAACTGAAAATTACATTCTGATTCATAACATGTAATGTTATAGACTTTGAGACAATGGCTGAAAACAAATACCCTCAACATAGGGTTTGGATTTGAAGTAACAAATTTAGAATGGTGGTACCTCCTCTTATCTGTAGCTCTGATCATAAAAGCGCGTTCCCATTGCCGACCAAATCAACTTTATCAAGCGATCAAGTGCTGAACGAGCTTGGTCGGCAAAGTTGATTGGGACGATTGAGCAAAATAGTGGGCAAAAATGATCTGGAATTAATGGACAAGAATTGAAGAAGAAGCCGTGTAAATACATTGATCGAGTTTAATCGGGTTTGATCGGGGAATTTAGGCGATCGAGTTGATCGAGTTGATTTGGTTGGCAATGGGAGCACGGCTTAACCCTTTCCCTAATAGAAAAGGCTTTGGAAAACATAGAGACAAAAAAGAAACTGCTGATAACCAGCAGTTTTTTCTTTTGTCTCAATATTTTCTATACCATATTTTACACTAATCCTATCTTTAATAGCATCCATTTTGTCATTTGCTGCAGTTTTTGAAGTGGATCACACTACAATTTTGCTGTTTGGGAAAGGGTTAAATAGGGCTTTTATAATTCACTTTTGTATTCCTTGTGATATCAAGATCAAAGTCACCATTCAAGGTCCAGTGCTCTCAATAAGCGGACGTCGACGTATATTACGTCCGATTTTCGCGAAAAAACGTCCGGAATTTTGAAATTGGACGGCCGTCAGACGTCGTATATTTTTCACTGACTTCCAAAAATTTAAACCTGGATGTCTGTAAAAAAATGTAAAGGGTAAAAATCGATATTTACCCAATAAACCAGACTGAAAAATATCAACAGCTATCAAGCACCGTAGCATTTGCCAGCACCTTTATATCTGTGGTTACGCTGAAAATGCCGTAACTACAGCTTATTCAAGTTAGTTCAAACTGTATTTACAGCTTTATCGAACATTACCTACTATATATTATCTCGGCACGCGACACGACAAATAGCGCTAACTGTTAAATTACCTTTAATTGCCATCGATATCCAAACACATATGACATAACAAAGCGATGGGAAAAATCAATAATTTACACAGTAGAAAAGATTCGGGTAGTTTACTAGTGCCGTGTGCAGTAGAGCATAGCACATTACATATAGTGGGCGTGTACTTTCGATATTGTTTTAACTTGATTGACAGGTCGAGTTCCTCCTGTTAAATTCTTTACTTTACGACAAATTTCTCTCGACATGGACTCAAAACCAAATTTGTAGCGAACAATTGTTAAGATCGCCGTATTTACGGCGGTTGCTGAAGTACGATGTTACAGGTAAATTAATTCGCGCAAACTTTGTGGAATAAACTAGACCTTTGTTTCGTGCTTTTTATCGCGAGAAAACGGATCCCGGTGGAGTTAATTATGGGAAAACAATAAAAGCTAGCGAGGAACGTCATGATTCCTACTTGATTCAAAATTTAATCGGTACCCGGATATTAATCTTTTCTCCTTTTCCAAACTGGTTAGACATTGGATACGATTTTCCGGCGTCAAGGGGGGGGGGGGGGGGGCGGTGGGGGGTGGGGGTCAAACTCATAGATCAATATTTTTATCATTTATGGCAATACATATGCCATAGTGTCTTTGTATCATGAATGTTTATCCCTTTCATATGGTTCACTTCAGGGATAATTCTGGCTCTGAAATTGCTTGAGAGAAAATGTCTCATTTAGCCAAAACTTATGAGAGAAAATGAATTTTCAGTGAGAGATTTTACTAATTTTCTTACTTTTTACATTTTTCTGTGAGACTTTTTTCTTCCAATGAGCAAATTTGGGTGAGATTTCTGGCAGAGAAATGAGAGAATTTGCACAAATCCGGCCCCAAAATTATCCCTGTGGTTATCTTAAGGTCATATCTTGCAGATATTATGAAATAACTACATAAAAGGGTTAAAATCAGACTGCCAACATGACAATTTAAGAATGGTCAAGCTTGAACCGGATTGCCACAAGGAGAAGAGTTGCAAATTGGAGCAAACAATATTACTGATATTGAAAAAAGAAAGAGATATGTTTGTATTTAACTATTTCTTCTTTTCCTTCATGACTTCATATAGGCTATTTCGAAACTGCGAAAACGCGCTGAAAAATTCCTGATTTTCTGGAAAAATTCCTGAAATTTGGACATGGAAGTCCAAGACTTCCTGAAATTGGTCCATATTGAGAGCACTGAAGGTCAAATATCAAGTTCATGATTTAAGAAATTTAGTTTATTTTTTGAAGAAAAATTGACATAACAGGGCCTTTGGTGTTACACAGACACATCCTGTTTGCCAAATGTTAACAATATTAAAGTACTATGAAGTCTGATAGATCACATGCGATAAAAATGCACTGTAGCATCTGAATAGATTTCTATAATTTATTTAAACATCAAATCCTATCATATTTATTTGTTAACCATTTGGTATCCCTCCTTTTTTAGCTCACCTTAGCACGAAGTGCTGAGGGTGAGCTATTGTGATGGCTCACCGTCCGTCGTCCGTCTGTCCGTCCGTCTGTCTGTCTGTCCACAATTTCTAAAAAATCTTCTCCTCCCAAACTTATAGGTCTAGAGTCTTGAAAATTTGTATGTAGTATTGTCTCAATGCCCTCTACCAAAATACTTCAAATTATTGTTCTTAAAGAAAAATTGGCCCTATGTTGTGGGGTTTAAGGTTTCACACAGAAACACTGTTTTCTCAAAGACTATTTGGCCTAGAGTCTTGAAATTTTGCATGAATTTACATCTCATAAACCTCTAACAGAATACTAAAAATCATCACATTGCAAGGAAAGAAGCCCTTTGTTGTGGGTTCTGGAATTTTCAAGTGAGGAATTGTTTTGACCAGGTAGATTTTATCACATATCACATATCCTTAAAATAATAATTTGGGTCAGATTGTGCAGATCATAATATCTGATAAAGAAGGCATGGAGCTAGCTAGCTACAGATAAAAGGAGGTAAAAACATTCTATATTTGATGTTTAAAATCTAAACGCTTTGTTATGGATACTCATTTGAATAGTCTTGATTTAAGAATTCAAATGAAAACCCTCAACATAGGGTGTTATAATATTAAAATGATATTTTATGATTCTGAAAGCCATTACCCTCTTTTACCTGTATCCCTGAGGCACTTAATCCACTTAATGTTTGTTTACTGGATCTAGGGATCAACTAAATACTTTAACCCTTTCCTGGAAAGACCTTGTTTTGCAGTCCCTATTAGAAAAGGCTTTGGAAATTAATGAGTCAAATGAAGAAAATGCTGATTCTCCTTTTACCTCAATATTTTATTTTATTCAATATTTTATATATATGCTAGTTTATTGTAAACGAATCCTATTTGTACGGCTGTCAATTTTGTATTCTGAACTTTCAAATTCCAACAGTCTATTTCCTTTCTGTATGGGAAAGCATTATGCCCTTTCTCTACCATACATAGGTTTGCCTCACCTACAGAAAAGGCTATTAAATGATGTGGTAAAAGAAGATAATGTTGATAACTTGATAGCCTGTGTTGTCTCATTTTGCCTCATCATTTTCTCTGCATTTTTATGCTCCCCGAAGGGAGAGCATATAGTCGCCGCTTTGTCTGTCCGTCCGTCCGTCCGTCCGTCCTGTCCGTCCGTCATTCCGTCCGTCCGTCCGTCCGTCCGGGTTTACAGGAGAGCATTTATTGGCTTCACTTTATGCTCATTGTGCTTTTGTTGGCTACTTTTGTTGTTACTGGCTATACCCAACAGTACAACTTGGTAGGAAGTATAGTCCAAGAGATATTGGCTTAACCCACGTTGGAAGCCAATACACGTTTGGACACTCATTTTGTCCAATTTTTCATTACGGACTTCGGACTGCCCATTTGAACAAAGAAAAACTTCGCGCAGTTTTACAACCAATCAGCTTCATGTATTTAATATACCAGGCTCCTCAGCCAATCAGATCGGTTTTTACTGTATCGATGAATGCCGAGTACTCCGAAGTTACCGAGTGAACCAAGTACACATGGACCGAAGACCCGTGAACCGATGTTGAGCCGAGTTTAAATTGTATGTATTATCTATATCATATTTACTTGTTGTGCAAACATTTATTGTCCAAAACATAGTTAAGTGATTTATTTCAGATAAGTAATTGTTTATTTTGTAGAGAAAGCTGATTTATTCTCTGAAAGTTGATCGTCAGTAAAGCCATGTAGATCTAATGGGTTTTCGCGATGTCAATATTATTGTTGATCGCCTGGTTATGAACTATCCTCCTTTCTCACTTCTTCGTTCTTTCTCATTAACCCGTTCATCTCTGATTTTTTGCTATGAGATTTTCTTTATATCTGATTCTATTCTAGAATATTCCGCCGACCCTAAAGTTTTTTTTTGCCAGTCTCCACGAAAAAAATTGGGGATGTCCTTTTTGAGAACTGGAATGGAAATTCCATGTGCTAAAAATAGAATTATGTACTCGGTTGTAATCGTGACCCTGCCGGAAAATTACGAGAAATCGCGAATGCAATTCGTTCATGGGAGATCCCATTTTATAGCATTATACAATTGTCCCCAACGGTTGGCGAGCCTAAAGTAAAGAGTAATTCTCTTTACTATTGGCTCGCCAACCGTTAGATACGAGATTTTTATCTCTGACTAACAAATTCCTTTGTTCGTATAACTCCGCGACCGGAAACCGTGAATTGGATTACTCGGCGTTATTCCTTCATTGTGTACAGCGGTTGACCTTGACCTAACAATGATTTTCAACTCAGTAAGTTTTTGAGACACATGTCGAATATTTATCGAAACTTTATCAGAAAATTGAAACAATCGGATGCTTATGGTGTTGTGAAAAAACTAATTTGATTTAAGTCTGGCTGTTAACTGAAATGACTGTGACTACCTATGAAATTGAAGAATCTCCGCGGAGCGTTTTATCAAAACGAAAGTAGACTTCACTCTCCGAGCCAGTAAAAACGGCGAGCGATTAAAACAAAAATGAATAAATAAAATGGAAGACCAAAAGCAAAATTAGGGTTGATCGATATGAAAAATTGTGGCTGACAGGATTTCCTCAGGTGCGTCCTGGCTATATCATGGCTAGAAATTGTCTGCTAGCAAGGATACAAGGATTGCCAGGACCATTTTGATTGTCTTGAGTCACACCTTTTTTTACAACTTTCATGTGATAAGCTAATTATTGTCTCCTACTGTGCATACTAAAACCTATCTATTTGGGTGAATCTCAACATATTTCAGTTTTCACAATCAAATGTGTTTACCCAAACAGTGGCGGATCCAGAGGGGGTTCGGGGGCTCAAACGAACCCCCCTCTGAAGCCTAATTCTTTCATTTTCATGCAGAAATTCAGTCAAAAGTGTATATTAATCGGAAAACAAACCCCCCTAATTGTAAATTTGAACCCCCCCTTTCAGAAATCCTGGATCCGCCACTGCCAAATGTCAAAACATACTAACTTACCACTTGACTTCTATTATAATAGCTTCCAAGTTAAGGAAGGGGTAACTGCAATAACTTTGTTAAATATTCCCCATTTTTTATTGCATTATGCAATTGTCCCTAGACTTAGGGTTGGGCATGATTTATATGCTTTCTACCATCATCCTTTGTCTTTCGCTTTATTCCCTGCGATATTTGTAAAATAAAGTTGCGAACCCACTGTATTGGGCTGGGACTCGTTGTTTCAATCCTACTTCAGAGTTTTAAAATGAAACACTGTATTTCCATTTTCTTTTTTTGTTTCTTTATAATCCTCAAGTATAACTACAAACTGAAGAGAACAAACATTGCATATTTTAATGCAAATGCATTCATTACAATATAAATCTATCATTCACCAAAACAGTGAAACCATAAACACAGCTATTTTTTTATTTGGCCCAAGTAAAAAAAAAGAGAAAATGTACAAATATTTATGAGACGGATTTATAATTTATGTTTTGTTGTTGGGTTCCTTTATTTTGGGTAAGATCAGACTTTGAAATGAGGGTTCTTTTTTAAAACACGACAGAACAAGAATTATAATACATCATGAGTTGAAATAGTTCCATTAATCTATACATCATGACATTGAAATTAAGATGTTCAGGTATTCAAGTCGGGAGTTGATGCTGCACCCAGACCAGTGCTCTTATTTTAAATCATGCCCTATTCATTGACAAGGCTGTAATTGTAAATTATTTTTTCTGTACCTTACAAAATTTCTTAACCTTGGACATTATGTCAAAGTCATAGCTAGCTAGCTTCATTTAAAGATAATGTCAAAGTGCTAGTAATCAAGAAACACTTTGACTTTAAGTCCATTAAACTGCTGGTTACTGATTGTGTCAAGTAAACAAGAAGAAGTTGGACATTGTGTCCAAGTCATAGTTGGCTTAAGAATTTGTCTTAATTTTAAAAAAAGATAAAAATTGCTCGTAATAAAGAAAAACTTGGACATTACCCGGTATGTCCATGTCGTTGCTGGTGACTGACTTTGTCTATATATTCAAATGACCAAGAAGAAGTTGGACATTGTGTCCAAATCATCTAAGCTGGCTTAAGTATTTGTCTTCAATTTAAGAAAGGTTAAAAGATGCTAGTAACCAAGAAAAACTTTGACATTTATTATAATGTCCATTTCACTGCTGGCTACTGATTTTTATCTGCGAGCGACTTTGTCGATCGCTAGGTCTAGCAGTCGCCAGGGTTGTTTTAAGCTAAATGGAATTTACAGTTGTAAACAAATGTTTAGAGTTTTACAAGTTGTTATTGTTTTCGCGTTATATTTGCCCGTTTTCGTTCTTTTTACCTGTGATACAACTGCTTTGGATACATGAAATAGAAAATTCAAGGTGTTACCTTCATAATGGTATATAAGTTAATACCATGGCTATAATAATTACTACAACTGAGTCCATAGATAGGCCTGTAAACAAAACATCTATATCCAATGAAATACTCAGCTCACAGCACTGGCTACTAATTTTGTCTATGTACCTATAAGGTATATTAAAGTAACCAAGAAGTAGTAGGACATTGTGTCCAAGTCATAACTGGCTTAAGAGTTTGTCTACATATTAAAATGAATAGTCTGAAAATGCTTGTAACCAAGAAAAACTTGGACAGTGTGTCCATTTCACTGCTGGCTACTGATTTTGTCTTTGTACTGATAAGGTATATTCAAGTAACCAAGAAGGAGTAGGACATTGTGTCCAAGTCATAACTGGCTTAAGAATTTGTCTACATATTAAGATAAATAGTCTGAAAATACTTGTAACCAAGAAAAACTTGGACAGTGTGCCCATTTCACTGCTGGCTACTGATTTTGTCTTTGTACTGATAAGGTATATTCAAGTAACCAAGAAGGATTAGGACATTGTGTCCAAGTCATAACTAGCTTAAGAATTTGTCTTCATATTAAAATTAATAGTCTGAAAATGCTTGTAACCAAGAAAAACTTGGACAGTGTGTCCATTTCACTGCTGGCTACTGATTTTGTCTATATATTTATAAGGTATATTCAAGTAACCAAGAAGGATTAGGACATTGTGTCCAAGTCATAACTGGCTTAAGAATTTGTCTTCATATTAAAATGAATAGTCTGAAAATGCTGGTAACCAAGAAAAACTTGGACAGTACCTATGTCCATTTCACTGCTGGCTACTGATTTTGTCTTTATATTTATAAGGTATAATCAAGTAACCAAGAAGGATTAGGACATTGTGTCCAAGTCATAACTGGCTTAAGAATTTCTCTTCATATTAAAATAAATAGTATGAAGATGCTGGTAACCAAGAAAAACTTGGACAGTACCTATGTCCATTTCACTGCTGGCTATTGATTATGTCTTTATATTTATAAGGTATATTCAAGTAACCAAGAAGTAGTAGGACATTGTGTCCAAGTCAAGCTCAAGAATTTGTCTTTAAGTTCATTTTAAAATAATTTTATATTTAGTGACGTCATTCTATTTCCGTCGTTTTGATCAGGCAATATTTTTCATTCATAACTTGATGAATGAAATTTTGTGAAATGACATCAGTATTATTTCTTTGGTTTTACTGTGCAATCTAGTTCGTGTACAAAATGTCACGTTTTTCTTGCTTTACTGGCGTTTATATTCCCATGGACATATTAAATTATAAGAAATGAAGATAATTCTTTTTAAATTCATGGAGGTATAAGAAAAAGTCGAATCACACTTCTGTATGACCGCTTCACGGATTCATACAGTGTGATAAGACTTTAGTTCATAGCTCCATGAACTTAAAATTAAATTATATCTGTATTCCTTAAATAAATAATCTGAAAATGCTAGTAACCAAGAAAAACTTGGACAGTATGTCCATTTCACTGCTGGCTACTGATTATGTCTATACATTTATAAGGACATTGTGTCCAAGTTACAACTGGCTTAAGAGTTTGTCTCCATATTAAAATAAATAGCCCATTACCACACAATGACTCCTTTTGACTCCCCTTAAAATAATGGCAATGGAAAACATCGTGGAAAATGAAGAAATTGCTTGTGACAAGCAATTTCTTCATTTCCCACAATGTTTTCCATCCAAAAAGACCTAAAAATTGAAAATTCCATTCACTTGAAATTGTCGTCTGCAAGATCTTTCAATTTGGACTACCCTAAAATTTTGTCGTTTGGTAATGGGATAGTCTGAAAATGCTGGTAATCAAGAAAAACTTGGACAGTGTGTCCATTTCACTGCTGGCTACTGATTTTGTTTATACATTTATAAGGTATATTCATGTAACCAAGAAGGAGTAGGACATTGTGTCCAAGTTATATTTGGCTTAAGAGCTTGTGTCAATGTTACAGCTTGCTAATGATTTTTGTCTATATATTTGTTATATTATAGTTATCAATAAGAACTTGGACATTTCGTCCAAGTCTCAGTTGGCTTAATTTGTAAATAAGGGCATAAGCTAAAAATGCGTCCAATTCCTTTAATGGCTGGCCCTAACAATTCATCTTTGAACAATATGAATAAAAATGAAAGTTATTGTTACCCATATCCCTCAACTTTAAATTTACACAGATATGCATTACCAGTTTTTAGCTCACCTGAGCAACATGCTCAAGGTGAGCTTTTGTGATCACCCTGTGTCCGGCGTGCGTCGTGCGTCGTGCGTCGTGCGTCGGTCGTCGGAAGTCGTCAACAATTGCTTTAAACATCTTCTCCTCCTCAACCACTGGGCCAATTCTTTCCAAACTTGGCAGAAATGTTCCTTGGGTGACCCTTTTCAAAACTTGTTCGTGAATTTTTGATTCGTCAAAAAATGTGGGCGTGGCAGGGCGGGGCTTATCAGACTTAAAGAAATCATTAGGAAATTCTTCAAAAATCTTCTCCTCCTCAACCATTGGGCCAATTCTTTCCAAACTTGGCAGAAATGTTCCTTGGGTGACCCTTTTCAAAACTTGTTCATGAATTTTTGATTCGTCAAAAATTGTGGGCGTGGCAGGGCGGGGCTTATCAGACTTAAAGAAATCATTAGGGAATTCTTCAAAAATCTTCTCCTCCTCAACCACTAGGCCAATTATTTCCAAACTTGGCAGAAATGTTCCTTGAGTGACCCTTTTCAAAACTTGTTCGTGAATTTTTGATTCGTCAAAAATTGTGGGCGTGGCAGGGCGGGGCTTATCGAACTTAGAGAAATCATGTGAAAAATCTTTAAAAATCAATTATCAGGCCAATTTGAATCAAGCTTGGCAGAAATGTCCCTTGAGTGACTGTTTTCAACACATGCTCATGAATTTTTGATTCAGTGAAAATTGTGGGCGGGCCAGGGCGGGGCTTATCAGACTTCGAGAAATCGTAAGATAGTTATTCAAAAATCTTCTTCTCCTTAACCATTGGGCTGATTCTTACCAAACTTGAAAGGAATGTTTATTGGGTGACCCTTTTCAAAATTGTTCGTGAATTTTTGATTTGTCAAAAATTGTGGGCGTGGCAGGGCGGGGCTTATCAGACTAAAAGAAATCTTTAGGTAATTCTTCAAAAGTCTTCTCCTCCTCAACCACTTGGCTAATTCTTTCCAAACTTGGCAGATGTGTTTATTGGGTGACCCTTTTCAAAACTTGTTCGTGAATTTTTGATTCGTCAAAAATTGTGGGCGTGGCAGGGCGGGGCTTATCGGACTTAGAGAAATCATGTGAAAAATCTTTAAAAATCAATTATCAGGCCAATTAGAATCAAGCTTGGCAAAAATGTCCCTTGAGTGACTGTTTTCAACACATGCTCATGAATTTTTGATTCGTCAAAAATTGTGGGCGTGGCAGGGCGGGGCTTATCAGACTTCGAGAAATCGTAAGATAATTATTCAAAAATCTTCTCCTCCTTAACCACTGGGCTAATTATTACCAAACTTGAAAGGAATGTCCCTTGGGTGACCCTTTTCAAAACTTGTTCATGAATTTTTGATTTGTCAAAAATTGTGGACGTGGCAGGGCGGGGCTTATCGGACAAGGAGAAATCATGTGAAAAATCAATGGGGGGTATGATCACTTTCAGTGATATTCTAGTTTACAATAATTTAATTTGACATAATACTGACATATATATTTGTTTACAACAAAATTTATATTGTACACAATCAAATACACGAAGAACTCAGGTGAGCGATATCAGTGCCTTTCAGGCACTCTTGTTTTTCTATTTCAGCTGCATTGAAGAAGAAAGGGGAGACAAAATTCCAGTTCCTCTGCGATATAGAGTGGGCAAATGGTATGTTAGTTTTAATGACCTGATATGGCTAATGTAATCATTTAACATTTCAAATATTATTTTGAAATTAATTTATTGCTATCTCAGCCCATTTGGCATTAAGTAGATATATATCAATGGTTATTGAAAATATATATCATGTAATTTAGGGCAGGGGCTTTGTAGACGATATTTCCGCTAAATTTGGTGATATTTCTGCAATTATTATTATCATTATTATTGTTATTATTATTATTAAATACCATATTTATATAGCGCTTTTATCATACAGGTGTACGCTCAAAAGGGCTAAAAGTGCTAACTGCATTTGGTAGTTGTTGTTTAATGTATTTGTCCAGAAAATAAGCAATCTGAATGTGATTCCTGAGTGGGAAATTTATAGGTCATCGAGTCTTCTGTGACGGTTTGACTCCCTTCTATGAGTTAAAATATTTCTAAAACAAATAATTTGGTGAATCTGAGTTTTGTTCAACTTGTACATTTCTTTTAATTTGGTATTTCAGAAGCCCTGAAGCAACGGGGTGCGTCACATTCACTACTGCCAGAGTCCAGTCATGCGTTTCCAAATGAAGTGAAGGCATTGTAGAAGATACACGATATTTACCGACCATTTACGACTAGAATAGGATCAACTTGATCTAGTCGTGTAAAGCTCTGGTAGCAGACGATTACAGGTCGAGTAACGATCGTGTAGGACTCTGATATAGGACGAGGTGATCGAGTTAAAAATAAAATGGACAAATGGTTGGGCTGCGAATGAGAAAAGGTCTACAATGCTCGTGTAGGGGTCTAGTATGATCGACTAAAGATCAAGAAGCCTTGTACATACATTTGGTCGGGCTAGATCTGGGGGCCTGTTTCATCAAATATTTAAGACGTATTTTTGACTTACAGACGACTTAAAAAACGCTTAAAACAACAATCGCATTACCTAGCTTTTGGTTGAATGGCGATACGCGACTCTTCCCCTAAACATATGGTAAGACATAGGTAAGTCAAATGTATGTCTTATGTATTTTGATGAAACTGGCCCTGAGAATTTAGGTGATCGAGTTGATTTGATCGACAGTGGGAACCTAGCATTAAACACTCATTATGAGGCCATTTTTTCTGATTTGTTGCACGATCTCTTTGGTAATGCACTAATATGCAGGCCTGCATTTACTCTATGGTATTCTTAATACAGTCAATATTTTGTAATGATATCTTTAGTTTTCCTGGCCGAATGAACAGTAGCCATTAAATGTGTCCAATGAACAGTAGCCATCAAATGTGCATTTTTAAGTTCACTTTTCATAAGCCAGGAAATGCTTTCAAGTAGCCAAGAAGGTGTACCCACTAACAGATCTGATGGACTACCCATCAAGTACCCTAATGTGGGTACGTCCGTCCGTCCGTCCGTCCGTCCGAAGCGATTTCTCCATAACCCTTTGGCCAAATCAAATGAAACTTACCATGTGATCTCCCTATGACAAAATGCCGATGTACTTTTCCCGGTTTTTGGATTTGAGGCCTCGTCATGGGAAAAGGGGACTTAAGGTTAAATACAGTTTTTCTCTAATTTCTCCTAGTCTAATGGTTAGAATTTGATGAAATTTCATATTTGAGTAGCAAATCAGATGCCCTTGACAATAAACTATTTAAAATTTGCGTATACAAAATATGTCATGCAAAAAGGGGGCTTAACATTTGTTAGCTTTATATTAGCTCTGCATGGCATATATTTATTGTGACAATGCCTTATTCGGGGAGCATTGTCCGTCTCTGACGGCTCTTGTTATACATGAATACAGTCTTTATCAACACCTGTTTTATCATCTACAGCAGCTTTTAATTATGTCTGCTCTTATGTTATGTTGTTTGGAAAAGGTTTAACCATAACCAAATCCTTACTGTTCAATGAATATTTCCCCTATGTTGTGGGTTCCATATAATAAAGGGCAATGTTTGACAATCTTTTTAAGTTGTTAAGGCCTGAAGATAATTTTTTTGCCTCGCTTAAGAACTATTAGAATTATTCCTATGCTTTAGGCTCTTGCATTTTGTACAGAAAAAAGTGCATATAAGTTGTGTGTGTCATATTGTCTTGTTAAACAGAATAGTTCAAGTTATCATTACGCTTTGAAAATAAGCTCTACCATGAGGTATTCTAGATTTGAAAAAGTGGGAACAGGTTTAGAATTGTCTAAGAATTTCCAAACCTTCTATGGTTTCTAAATATTATAGCCCAATGACTCTTTCCAAAATTAATGCTTCGATTTGTCTATGTGCAATGGAAATTCAGAAATATGTTGTGGATTTTCTGATTTTAAATACAGATATAGTGAAAAATCTTTGACAATCTTTTCCCAAATTGTGCTTTGAAATTAAGTGTGTGCTATTGTCATATGACTCCTTTTCAAAAGGTTTGCTAAAAAGTATGTCTCAGGGCGCTCTAAGGTGAGCGATATAGGACCATCTTGGTCCTCTTGTTACTAACAAAATATTATATGGGCACAATATATCATCTATTGCTTTTATACTCTATTGGCTAATTGATTTAGCAAGTAGTGTAGTGTTTTCTTTCACATTTAAGTTTGCTTTTGTACTTAATATGCTTTGCTTCCTAACCATTGATTTAATTTAAACTAATTTTTGTTGAACATTTATCAATCTGTTTCATGTTTTATAACCATTCCAGAGAGGAAAAAAGAAAATGGTATTACTAATGGATATGTATTACAGACATGAACAAATTTGTTACTTGTCTTAGAGTAAATAAGAAAATAAAGTGGCCATAGGTCTTTTGCATTTAATTTTATTCAACAACCTTACCATGATATTTGAAATTTAGACTAAATAGCAAAATAATTACAAAACATATTGAATTTGAATGTAGGAATTTTTCCACAATACATAATTATATTATAGGCTTAGAAAACTTATTTTGTCAAAACTTATAGAAGAACCGCTATGATATCCCATAATGACTTTGATGATCGTTAACATTATAAAGTTCCATTTAATCTTATTCTCTGACACGAAAATTTACAACTAGAGGTCTATTTCTATATTTGTAGGTCGAGTCAAGATGATAGGTCATCAATGGGGATCTTAAACCTGGATGAAATGGGTAGGTGAACTGTCAAGTGAACTAGTATTGTATATTCCCTAAACTTACATATAGCACATAATGTTACCCGTTTTTACCAGCTTCCTGTGTCTTCCCCTATTCTTAAAAGCAACACCTGAGGCGCGTTCTTTAGAGCGAGATTTTTTAAGATTTCTTAAGATGTTTTTGATACAGCGTCTTTGAGACCGAGATTATAAGCGAGGTGTTCCGAATGTTCCATACTTCATACAAATGACGTCATCATGACGTCATTTGTATGAAGTAAGGAGCATTCGGAACTCCGCGTTTTTTGAATCGTGGAGCATTCGGAACAACTCGGTCAATATTCTCCAATATAGATTCTACAGAAATTACCGAGGGGTTCCGAAATAAGTATAGAGTAATGGCGGCTCGCAGTGATTGTCTTAAAAATCTTGCTCAAAAGAACACTTTATCCTAAAATATCGTAAGAAATCTCAAGATATTTCAAGAAAACTCACTCTAAAGAACACGCTTCTGGTCTGCCTGTAACAACAATAATGATATAAAGCTTTTGAAAAATGTATGAAAATGCTGCCATCTTCTTAACCCACTACAAGACAGCAAATTTCTTGACAGGTTAATGTTCCAAGATGTTGCACTCAACAATTACTGAATTTAAGGTTTATTGAGTTTGACATTTGTTTGTCTTTTTTTAGTAGGAAAACATTGTGGAAAATGAAGAAATTGCTTGTCACAAGCAATTTCTTCATTTTCAACAATCTTTTCTGAGGACATTATCTTGTGCAAAGTCAGAAAGGGTCATTGTGTTGGAATGGGTTAACAGTCCTGAAAGAAAATTTCGTGATTACAAGAAATATTCATGCATTATCTTGTGTAAGTGAGACTGGGGCGTACCTGGGGCCAAAATTGAATTACTCCCTTACCAAAAAGAAGCAGGGGTTTGGGGCGCAGACCCCCGGCAGGGGAAGGGACAGAGCCCCTCTAGGGGGTATAGGGGCCAAGCCCCCCCCCCCCCCCCCCCCCCCGACGAAAATTGGAAAATAAGAGAATCATAGACCACATCAGGGAGTATTTCTCCATGTTTTATCAACAAGCATGTGAGCATATGGTTACTGAACTATATGTTACTTCGGTAAAAATGACTTTAAATGAACATGTTACACTAAAAAATATCATTTTTCAAATTCGAGGTACTCCCAGGGAGTATGGGAGTATGCCTGGGTACGCGCCTGTGAGATGAGTCTCCAATTTGTTGTTTGACGCAAAGTGATCTGCCAATGTTTTGAAGTCAAGGAGATAATGTCCCTATTGTGTTGAAAATGTGGTAACATTTACAAAGTTACTGAGTCTCGCTACCATTTACCTATCTAACAAGATAAAGAAAACTGGGATATTGTCCCCAATGATCTTCAAAAACTGGGGACAATTCTGAATTTTGGGGGACAATGACGCAAAAACGCAGCCTTGGCAGATCTCTGGACGCAAGATCCCAACCTTTAGATTATGCATGTCAATTTATTTTACAGATTTATCTACCAACAATTTACTACTTGAGACCCCACTAGATGAGTTAAGAAGAAGGGACACAGAAAAGGAAACTTCCTATGGTATGTTGTAGAAATAAGGTCCAGAATTTGTCTTTTCCTATACAACCACAGCAAACATTGAACAATTGAACAATTTGAAGTCTGATTCATACTGTACGTCTTTTGAAGGGATGTAACCAGCCAATGATTAGTGTTTTGTTCAAACTTAATGTGACAGAGAAACATTTCATACATAAAAAGAAATCATATTTCTAATTCATAGTACACATGTTTGGTCTTGGCGCTTGCAGAAATCATTTAGTAGAATATTGAATCAAAAGAAGGATAAAATGATACGAGGGTTATTCAAAAAGTTCTGTTATCGGACATTTAGAACAAAATAAGAAAAATGTATAGGAACATGATTTATTTCATCCCTTCAAAATATTCACCACCTACAGAAATACACTTTTGTAATCGTAATTTCCACTGTCTGAATGCATCAGAGTAGTCTGCCCTTGGTATCAGTCTCAAACACTGGTATACGTCACTTCCAAGTGCGCTTATGGTAGTATGGTAGTATATCGACGTCCAGACAACATCTTTTTTAGCAGAGGAAATAGAAAGGAGTCGCATGTACTTAAATCCGGCGAATAAGGAGGGTGGCATAACACATTAACCTTTTCTTCAGCCAGAAAGTCAACAACCCCCTTGCTTTTATGCGCGGGTGCATTGTCATGCAGTAGATTAACTCCCCTTAATCCGGTACTTGGACGTTTCTTTTCATAAAACCTTTTTATCCTTTTTAACACAACGTTTTTATAAAATGTTCCAGTAATTGATTTTCCAAATTGTGATGGTATTTGAATAACTGGACCAAGATGATTGAAAAATATGGTGTACAGAACTTTTTTTGAACTTTTCTGCCTTTAAGCCACTACTGGACGTTTCTGGTATTTTCCCCGCCATTGTTTATTATCCCCCCTCCTTTGCGGTTCAAACATGTAGACCCATGTCTCATCTCCAGTTAACATATTAGAAATAGTCCTAGTATCAAATTTTTTGAAATCTTTAAGAAGTTTTCTTGAGCACACGACTCTCATTTTTTCTGGTCTTTAGTCAATAAATGAGGCACCCAACGTGCACAGACCTTTCTAAGTCCAAGTTTTTTTTAACAGAATTTCATGTACACTTCCTTCTGAAATGCCAACACTATTAGCCATATCCTTCACCGTATAACGACCATCTTCTTCCACTAGTGCTTTCACAGCAGCCACATGCTTATCAGTCACTGACGACTTAGGACGTCCACTTCGATGACCATCTTTAACAACAGAAAGCCCACCTTTAAATTTTTTTGCCCATCTACAAACTGTCATAAATGATACCACAGAATGTCCATAAATACTATTCAGCTCATTATAAATGTCCTTTGGAGATATATGCAAAGCGGTGCGACTTTTAATATAAGTGCGTATTTCAACTTTATTATTGCTATTCATTGTTATTTCTAAAATATAGCCAGTGTATATGAGTGACACTTCTTCAAAACTAAATTATTCTATCGTTATTACACCGTTTTGCACGCGCTTTTCGTGCACATATAGTGGTAATGTTCATGTACAAGAATATATATGTTTACTGAAGCATAACAGTTGATTTCGGTACGGTTGACCAACGATAACAGAACTTTTTGAATAAACCTCGTAACCAGGTCAGGAGTTTATCCTTTTCCCTTATTGTTTTCTTTCTCCATTGCAATTAGTACAGGACTCTCCTTTATAATTGTAATTGGTATATGATTTTATGAGAGGAAATGCTATTATCTTTTTCAGGGGGGTCCTTGCTCCAAAAGAAGAATACCAGCGAGAATTCTACTCTCAAAAACAACACCCCAAGTGATTTATTTTCCTGGAAACAGGACGGGTCTTCTACATCATCAAACAACAGTCACAATTCCAAACAAGACCAACCATTCGCTAGATCCCAAATTACAACAGTGAAGAAAACTGAGGAAAAACCGAAAAGTATTAGTGAGTGATTGTTGTTATACCATAGTAACCTTAACTAAAGACAATTTTTAGCTCCATGTCAAATATTCAATACTTGTTCTAAAGGTGAAACCCTGTGTACCAAATAAATCTAAGGACAAGCACTGGTAATAGTGGCATTAAAATTTCTGAGGAAAACCTTTACTAATTGATGTCCAGCTGGTTTTGGCATTATGAGACACTTTCTCCTAATTGCACATTACCTACCGATTCATGATACCAGGAATCTGGCAGAGATGTGTCTACGGTTACCATTCTTATACATGTTAGTGTCTTGAATGAGTATATGACTTTACTTTAATTTTATTATGCTCCCCGAAAAAATTTCGGGGGAGCATATAGTCGCCATGCTGTCCGTCCGTGTGTCCGTCCGTCCGTCCACAGCCATATTAGGCCAGTCACTTTAGCCGAAAAATAGGCCCAACCCACCACTAATTCTAACAGAAACAAAACCAACATTTTTAAGTCGCCATTTGTCAAAATGGCAGACTTATTGCGATTAGCTGGAAGGGTGTGTATGGTGATCTAGTATACAGGGTGTCTGTATACTGGTTTAGGCAAAGAACTACTTTTTTCTGGGATTTACTCTATCTCTTTGCACCGGACCCAATGACACCAAAAAGTAGTGCAGACAATTTAAAAAAAGCAGCTTTATTGTTTGTTTAATGTAATATTTTGACTTATATTTTTCATTTTGAAGATAAACACAATCTTATGAAATCTTCATAATGGATATCTTGATGTCAAAAGTAAATTTGGGTTGCAAAATTAGTACGCCGAGGATTCTACAAATTTTAAAGGTCAATTACGACCAATGAAAGGATTTTCTGGTTTTCTCATAAATCGTTTGAAAATGGGTTTCACTATAATGCATTGACGGTCATTTCACAATCGAAAGCGTTTACGCGTTGAACATTGCAGTCAAGATATCGAATTTTTTGACCGCAATAAATTTCATGATCATGATTTGTTTATTCATGTGGTGACGTATTACGAGTTTTCCTAAATAAGGTAATATGTTTTCATAGATCCTCGTGGATGCCTAATGCCCCACGAGATACATGTTTTAGTGGGCAGGCGTTGAGTGTCACATGCCTCTCTGTGCTGTATACCGTTGCATATGACCAAATTCGTATAGCAACATAGGTCAAGCACGTGTACTTTCCATGCAGTCTTTGTTTACCCTTTCATTATTGCTTGTATTCAAATGATTTTTTTTCCTTTCTTAATAACTTCTAAATTGAATTCTATCATTTTGAACAGATCTTGATCAGCAATTTTAAAATTTTTCGAGTTTAAATGGCTAATATATGTGTAACTGGCATAAATGACGACGATAATCAACAAATGCTGTTATTGTTTTTGAACTCCAATGACGTCTCATGTTGACATCTATAAATAACAGTCAATCTAGTCGGGTTTTTAGATATGTCAGTTGTCCACATATTCTATCTTATTAACTGGAGGGGTAAATTTTAAACAGGAATCGTGAAAAATGTTTTTAACTACTTTTCACGCTATAAAAATTAAAATATAGGTAGTAGTTGACCTTTAACTCAATCCCCAGCACCCTTAGCAAGTGCTCTTTCATGAATATTAATGAGTTAGAAATTATGAATATTAATGGCCTTTTCATATATTGAAAAAAAGTAGTCCATTTCGTTTGCGTTCTTTTTCGACAAAAACTCCGAGTTCTAATGTAATTATCATCATTAACATATGTTGTTGTTTTTTCGTAGTAATAAAAATATACCGAAGAATTCGGTCGTTGTTCTTACTTTGAACTCGAAAATACGCATGAATATGTGTTTAAAATGCTTTGATGACCTTGACCACTGGATGACCTTGACCGTGTGACGATCAAAGTCCAAAAACTTTAACATTGGCAAGAAAACTTTAACATTGGCCATAACTTCCTTTTTACTTAACATATTCACTTCATATTTTAGTACAACACTCCTTGGCACATTAACATTTTGAAGGCACATACTTTGATGACCTTGACCCCTGGATGACCTTGACCTTATGACGATCAAAGCGGTGTCGGGGGCATTGTCATCTAACAGTGACAGCTCTTGTATCTCAATATTTTCTGAGCTAAATTGTACATCAATTACACCTGCATTAACATTTGTTTTGCTTTCTGCAGCAGATTTTGAAGTGGACCACCCTTAAATGTTGTTGTTTGGAAAAGGATTAATATATATTTTGTCGTCTGCAACTCTTTTCAAATTGTATCACCCCAAGATTTCGCAGTTTGGTTAATTGTTGATAATCATAAACCTAAGTGCAATAAAACACTGGATGCTCAGAGAGGATGTGGTAATAGTGGTGGGAAATCGGTGTGTAGGTGTTGCATCCAACACAATATAACATACTGTTTAAAGTGTTGTAAAACTACATTCTTTCAGTCAAATTCTGCTTAGAATCTGCCAAACAGAACTCTTGAATAAATAGAAAAGGCTTAGCATCTGAACTCGAACAGCAACCTGAACAAAAGGAGCTTGTGATTCAGCTGTTTTAGATCAGTAAGTGCTTGGGGGTGAGCTTTTGTGATCTCTTATCATCTGTTTGCCTGTAAACAATACTATCTGGTTATTCTTGTCTCATATTCTGAATTATTGATCACAAATATTCGAAGTTCCAAAATATCATGGTATCATCTTAATGGCGACTTTCAGGACCTTCAGTCCTTTGATTATAATCTATAACCATTTATCCATTCTAGAAAAAAAGTCCTCAAATGTTACTCGAGGGGAAATATGAAAAAAATCTATCTTACTAGGGAACCCCTTCAAAACAAGCCAAAAGTATGTTTTGGGGTGTAGGCATAGAAAACAGTCTTTTGAAACCAAGTATGCTATTGTGGATGGAATATTTTATGGATAATTCAATAAAAGAGGTTTATAAAGTAAAAAACATCGATTTTGCTATTTTTCTTTATTTGAATTTTACATGGAAAGTGAATTTGCGAGTGAAATTTCCCCACCCACTCATGTATTAAGGTTAACTTATCCAAATACTTTTAAACCCTTCGCTGTTCCTAGATATTAGACTTCCAGTTCGAAAGCTGCTGTAGACGACAAACATTCTTTGGAAAAAAATGGATTTGTATACATTATAGAAAAATAACAAGATAAAAACGTATTGATGCAAAAGGAGAAAAATCTGATTATCAGCACTTTCTTCATTTTTTAAGAGTCGGTTCTCTTTAGAGATGTCAAATCAACGACTGCTATTCATTGCTGATTGAATTTTGTTTTCTTGTTATACAATCAACCAATCGTGACATTGTCTTAGATAAGGTCACCGGTCCATAAAACAAATCGCTATACAATGAATTTAAGTCATTAAAGAAATGAAGTTATGTTTATGTTTTCTATTTAGTACAATTCAAGATTATGTGTGAAAAAATAGTAGATCTTTATGAATGTTTAACGATCTACATTACCCAAATACTAGAACTGCTTTGTTATAAGGGTATTTCATAAGGCGTGTTAAGCTTTCAAATGAAATAAGAACTTGTAGGCATGTGGTATTTCATTCATACAGAATTTAAAAATCAATTTGTAGATATGATAATGCAATTTTGTGCAACATACTTAATAATATGCTGGAACACGTCATTACTACGTCATTGTTGACGTCTTCTAATCGTTCATATTTTTTTTTTCAAAATTGGCTTTATCAAGGGAAAATGTCAGAAAATTATGTAACTACTCAAATGAAGAATGCACATAAATGTAAATAGCTAATCAGTAAGAAGCAGGTGAACAGCTTCAAGAAGAAGTTTGAAGACATGGGATCACCAAACAGTCATGCATGTCTCTAATTGTGAATATTATTTAGAAACCGGGTGCCCATCTTCGCGCATTAAGTCAGATTTCTTTGGAATCGCGATACGCCGCTTAGTTGCCCAGCTTGTTGTTATGTTGTAGCAACAATTCATTAGTCGCATTCTAAATGCATTTGACGTTATTTCGTCCATTATTGATGACGTCATTAATGCACCTTCTATTTCGCGTTCTACGCCAATGCACCTTCTATTTCGCGTTCTACGCCAAACAAACAGGGTAAAAATTAGCTAATTCTTTAGTTGTCGCAAGTATAATAGTTCGTGGACTAAAAGTTGATAAATTCTCTCTATTGAAGTGAAATTCGCTTATCTCCGCGTTATGAAATTGCAAATGCAATATTTTCCCCGCCCTTTTTCACAGACACCATAGAGATTCGTTGTCTCTAGTTTCCTTAAATTCAAGGGCAGAATATTCAGAAACAAAAACAGTTATCTAAATTCCGTGAGCGGTGTATACAACTTGACACCATGGAGATCCATTGTGGCTAGTTTGATTGAATTCGGGTCGAAACTGTAGGAGTTGCGCACACGAGAAAATGGGCATTTTTGAGAAAATGGGCATTTTTTCTTAAATTCAAGGGAAGATAATTCAGAAACGAAAATAGTCATTTAAATTCCATGAGCATTGTGTACAACTAGACACCATAGAACTTCATTATGGCTAGTTTGATAAAATTCTCATCAAAACTGTAGGAGGAGTTGCGCACACAATAAAATGGGCATTTTTATGGTCATTTTTTATTCAAAGGCAGATAATTCAAGAACGAAAAGAGTTATCTAAATTCCGTTAGCGGTGTGCACAACTAGATACCATACAGATTCATTGTGGCCAGTTTGATCAAATTCTGATCAAAACTGTAGGAGAAGTTGCGCACACAAGAAATTGATAACGGACGGACGGACGGTTAGACGGACAGAAGGACGACCGGGCCATATCATAATACGACCCTTCGGGCGTATAATAACAAAAAACATGTGTGGACTTCAATCCAAGTTGTTGGGGGCGAGTAAAGGATGATTTTCTCTTAAATTGTGTAATTCCGATTTGAATGATCTATATCTGACGGATGTAATAATATTATAGTCACATTGAGCTTTCGTACTTTTAAAAATCGATCACAGATAATTCTATTTAAAGCTAAATTATTTTTACTTATCCGTTATATTTATCCTTTTATATTTTTATATAACGAATACATTTTTCAGTTTTGATATAAAATTCAATCAAATTAGAAATAATATGTGACAAGTACAGCGTAAGAGAAGCACGTGGTACTCGAGAAAATGTACGGTGGTTAGGATGGACCAGTGTATTACGATCATATCAAGGCATCTTTTAGCGTGATTTAACACCATTTTCCCCCAGATTTGCTCTGAGGACTTTTGATATGTTGATCATGATATAAAATACTTTCGTTCAGTTACAAAATTATTTCTGTTAGAATTAGTGGTACCCTAAATGCTAAAGTGACTGGCCTATATCTCAGTAACCCTTGGACCAAATTCAATGAAACTTCACATGTGAACTCCCTAGGTCAATACCTAGGGACCTTTTTCTCCGTTTGTAAATTTAAGGCTGCGTCATGGAAAAAGGGGCCTCAGTGTAACAAGAGTTGTCCGCGGACAATGTAGCTCGCCTAAAACGGGAGCTTGTCACAAAAACAGCTAATTTTTAAAAGTAGGTCAAACTCCAAGGTCAAGGTCACAAAGTCAAGGGTCATGGTCCCAAATGAAAGGTCTTGGCAGGAGGTATCCATGTGTGAAATATCAAGGCTGTATCTCTAATAGTGATATAGGCCAGGTTAAAGTTTTTCAAAAGTAGGTCAAACTCCAAGGTCAGGGTCACTAGGTCAAAGGTCATGGTCCCAAATGAAAGGTCATGTCGAGATGTATCCATGTATGAAATATCAAGGCTGTATCTCTAATAGTGCCTGAGATATAGACCAGGTTTAAGTTTTTCAAGTGAAGACGCGACGGGACGGAACGGGATGCGACGCCGACACTGACGCCGACGCCGACACTAGGGCTGTGACATTAGCTCCCCGGACATAAAGTCCCGGCTCGCTAAAAATTAGTTTTTCTCTTATTTCTCTTCATCTAATGGGCAGAATTTAATGAAATTGTGTGCTCAGTTAATAAAAGGATGTTCTAGACCATATTCTATAAATAATGTGTGTACAAAAAAGCTGTCATGGGACAAGGGAGCTTAATGTATGATAGTTTTGATTTTGTTACAAACACTTATTCGGGGAGCATAATCCGTCTGTGACGGCTCTTGTTTTCGTAGATCCAGTAGCTGCAGCCATCAAGCAGTCGTTGTTCGCCCAAATGACTATTGGGGAAGAAGGAGAAGACAAAGATGCGAGTATTTACGAGGTCGAGCTTCAGGCGGAGGAACTAAACGAGATTGACAACGATTTTGGAGAAATAAACCTTAGTGACGACAGTGAGTGCGAGGACTCGAAAACTCCCGTCGGTAAAAGTTTGCCTAAACTGACAGTGTCAGGTAAATTCTCTGGGTATTTTTATGCCCCCGTATCGAGAGATCGGGGGCATATTGTTTTACTCGTGTCCGTCTGTCTGTCTGTCTGTCCGTCCGTCTGTCCGAAAACTTAACCTTTGCCATTTCTCCAAAAGTATTTGACATACAAAGCACAAATTTGGTATGCAACTTCCTTTCAATGATATCTATCTGTTCCATGCAATTTGACCTTCTTCAAGGTCATCACTTAACCCTTATTAACTCTTTACTCTATGAAAACTTAACCTTCTACTCCGAAAACTTAACCTTTGCCTTTTCTCCAAAAGTATTTGACATACAAAGCTCAAATTTGGTTTCGCAACTTTCTTTCAATGATATCTATCTGTTCCATGCAATTTGACCTTTCTCAAGGTCATCCGTTGACCCTTATCAACCCTTTACTCTACGAAAACTTAACATTTTACAAAAATTGCCATTTCGGGGGCATTTGTGTTTCACAAACACATCTTGTTTTCATAGCATTGCTTGATTTACTACACCTTTAAGACTGCTTTCAACAAAAGGAAAAATTGCAAGATCACTTTCTAAAGTGCAAGTCACAATTTAGTGTATAGGCCCAAACTTAGGTGTTCTTTACATGATTCACCTTTAGTGTTACAAGCACTGTTCAAGAAACAAAAGTGGCGTGGTCCATTCATGGAAATATTTCCAAGTTTTGAATTGGCATTCTTCTTCAGGGCTAATTATAGGTTTTCTGTAGTTTCAAGATTTTTTATGAAAAGCAAAGAAATACTTTTATCATTTTGGATTTCAGTTTTGAGCGTTACTGTCTACAAGGGAATACTCTACCATTTCTCTTTCTTTTACAAAACAAAATTTGTCACTTGTTTTTGCAGGAGATGAAATCAGAATAGACTCCATATTCCTGCGACCAGGAGTAACTGGTGGTGAACAAACTGCCAGTAGCCTGCCATTTCTTAGTAAAGTCAGTCTGTTTGAAGGTAGAACTTTTGTTTCATATAGCTTTATTATATTCCAGCAATATATGAATAATACTACTCATCAAAATCCTCAGAATCATTTTGCTTGAAGCTACAGTTATGAGTTAATTGAGTTTTTTGTTGAAAAGCACCATATATAAACTTTATAATGGGTTTAACCCATTACCATACAGTGACTCCTTTTGACTCCCCACAAGATAATGGCTTTTGAAAACATCGTGGAAAATGAAGAAATTGCTTGTAACAAGCAATTTCTTCATTTCCCACAATGTTTTCTACCCAAAAAGCTATAGCATTTCAAAATTTCTCCAAATTAAAATGTCGTCTGCAACTTCTTTCAAATTGGACTACCCCAAAATTTTGTCGTTTGGTAATGGGTTAAGGTAATGAAATCTCGATGAAGTTTTAGTGTAGCTTTATGAAGAGAACCAATGTGTGTTTTTAGCGAGCCGGGACTTTATATCCGGGGAGCTAATGTCACAGCCCTAGTGTCGGCGTCAGCATCGGCGTCCCGTCCCGTCATGTCTTCACTTGAAAAACTTTAACCTGGTCTATATCTCAGGCACTATAAGAGATACAGCCTTGATATTTCATACATAGATACATCTCAACAAGACCTTTTATTTGGGACCATGACCTTTGACCTCGTGACCTTGACCTTGGAGTTTGACCTACTTTTGAAAAACTTTAACCTGGCCTATATCTCAGGCACTATTAGAGATACAGCCTTGATATTTCATACATAGATACATCTTGACAAGACCTTTCATTTGGGACCATGACCTTTGACCTTGTGACCTTGACCTTGGAATTTGACCTACTTTTGAAAAACTTTAACCTGGCCTATATCTCAGGCACTATTTAGAGATACAGCCTTGATATTTCATACATAGATACATCTCGACGAGACCTTTCATTTGAGACCATGACCTTTGACCTTGTGACCTTGACCTTGGAGTTTGACCTATTTTTAAAAAAAATTGCTGTTTTTGTGACAAGCTCTCGTATAGGCGAGCTACGTTGTCCGCGGACAACTCTTGTTAAATTCACTAGATGATATTGACCTGCGCATGACTTGTAAAGATCACCACTCCAAGTATTATATTGTGTTATGTTTGTTACTGTCAAACCAAAGTTGTATATAATATCTTCAAAAATAGGTAAAATTATTGTATTTACACCTGCAAATACACATGTCTTCATAAATAGATGAAATTATATGAAAGCTTGTTTTTCGCAGGAGGAAGTGGGAGTGAAATTGACACAGAAGATGAATTGGAACAGGCCAGAAAGGTAACATTTGTTATTAACCCTTTCCCAAACATCAGAATTTTAGAGTGATCCACTTTAAAAGCTGCTGCAGAAGTCAAAATAGGTGATCACAAAAGGCCAAAATGTTTATATTAAAGCTCAGCAAATATTGAGGCAAAAGGAGAAACAGCTCTTTATCGGAAGTTTCTTCTTTTGTCTCAATGTTTTCCCAAGTCTATTCTATCAGGGACATCAAAACCAGGTCTTGTTTAGGAAAGTGTTAAGGTAGTACACTCCTTGTATCATTCATGCAACTTAATAGGAAATTTTTGTGTGATGTAACTATTCATAAGGTATCCAATCTGCATGGACATGTTACAAGCTAAAAAATATCCACTTTCAACCGCCGAGCTTCTTGGTGTTTAAAATGGTGAAATAAAGGAAACTATAGTTAAAATAATTATTTACTTTAAACACAAAGAGTTGGAACTATTGTTGGATTCAGATTAACAGATAATAAGCAATGCATAAAAACCTCAATCTCGGCAAAAACATCTTTCCTTTGCTATAGATCAATCCTTTACAAGCGTGTTTACACATTCTATTTTTACTTCAAAACAAGACAAGGTCAAGGTCAACGAGACACACTTCCGCGTTATTAACACACCGTACAACCAGCTGTGTCGATGACTGTGACCTTATTTGCAAGGAATACGTGAAAAGGTGTATTTTGTACAAGCACTGAACATTTATACGCGTATTTATCAACTATAGAATACCAAAGATCCTTTCGTTTATTTATAAAAGTAAATTCATTTGACCTACCATGCACATGACATCAGATGCCGAATCTGTCTTCGCTGACTTTCTACGCAGCCGGTTGTACGGTGTGTTAAATCTCGCTGAGCACAGATGACATATCTCTGACGTAAGTGATTTTTGAAGGTTGGCCATGTGTAGCCGTTACAAAACAAAAACAAGGACGACCATCATGTTATTAATTGACTTGGATTTTAATACTTAATAAAGCTCGTGGAGTGCTAACAATGGACATAAATTATCTACCCCTTCAGGTTGGTAATTTCATACGTTATTTCTTGTTTGTAATTATTGTGCCATTTGCATTTTTGACAGCCTAGCTTGTCCCCCTTTAAGGTATTCTAAATTTGTTATTTCAAATCCAAACCCCCTTGTTGATGAGACAATTCTTAACAGTGCCCACAAACATAGGGTTGGTTGAGCAATAATTGAAATGTAATTATGTTACATTACCATTACCACACAGTGACTCTTTTTTACTCCCGACAAGATAATGGCTTTGGAAAACATTGTGGAAAATGAAGAAATTGCTTGTCACACAAAAAGACATAAAAATGTAAAATTTCATTCAGTTTTAATTGTCGTCTGCAACATCTTTGAATTTGGACCACCCTAGAATTTTGCTGTTTGGGAATGGGTTAAAAAGCCATTAACCCCCACCCCACCCTATCTGTAGCTCTGTATCTCCCTTGTATATTACAGGAACAAGGATCAAGACATGAAGCTGCAGGCCAGGCTTCCATACAAGATTCTTCTAGACCAGGTAAATTTGGTACATTTCATAAGAGCTGCGTGCGATTTAGGCCAGAAGTTGTCTTCTGGAAGAAGAAGAGCTAGTCTGGTTCCCGCCTCTGATACACTATGTAGTATTTTTTCTACTACGTAGTGTATCAGAGGCGGGAACCAGACTCTTCTGGAAGAGCTCTACCGGCCTAAATCGCACACGGCTATGTTTATGCCAATATATCAAAACTGTTGTAATATTGTTTGTTGTTGTCTAAATTTAGAACTGCTTTTCCGTTAGAAAATTTACTTAGTGTTTTACAAATGGCTCCTTTTAATATGAATTTTGGAAGATAGGGCTAAGCTTCTGTAGCTATTTCTCTACATTACAGAAGCAATATGGATTTTAAAAAACAAAATACAATTCTAAGTCTCAATTTTCATCATTTGATTTCATAAGACTAAATGAATGTTTTTACAGGACTTGAAGGTAACTGTTCTGATGACCAAAGATTACCTATGACACAGCGTCAGTCTGCGGAGGGTGATGTCGTCTCGTCGCCGGTGCCGGGTGATGGCGGTGGTGGCGGAGACGGGAGTAGCGGGACAGAATCTGATGATGGACGACGATCGCGGGGGACAGATAGTGGACGGGGGAGTGCTGGGTATGCTAGCAATGTCCCGTCTACTAGACAGTCTCTTACAATGGAATATGAGGTAAAAAAAATTTATCCAGAATTTGAAAATTGTCTTTTGAGCATGCTAATATGTAAAATGAACATAAAATTGGCTGCACAGAAGTCTTACATATTTAATTGAAATGTAGTAACTTTGTGAATAGAAAATATCCATTGCTAGACAGTTTTCTTGCACTAATGAGTCCTGGGTTTGATCCTTCTGACAAAATAATTTTTCCCCCACCAGTAGTTGGATAATTGTAAACCTTTGTGGATTAGCAGCTGGAGGATCAGTTAGGTTGTGGTGGTTGTACTGGAATGAGGAAAAAGAAGAATCCATGGTTAGATGCTCCAGCTTTCATGATATGACCCTAGTAGTTGAATGATGCATTTAATCCAATTACTCAACCATTTAACAAGACTGTTTCGCATAGAAATTTCTCACAGTAATAGTTATGATATCTTCTTATTGAATTTGTTTAAGCATTTTAGCTTTGTATAAATTTAATGATTCAGACAAGACCATAGCTTTGACTTATTTTTGCAGGAACAAAGAATTAGACCAATGGGTGATGACTTATTGTCGGATATGAGATTCAGCAAATATGAGGTAAACAATGTAATACTTTTGTGGCTCATCTACTTTTGATCTTGATATCCAGAAATTGAAAATATGTAGTAATTGTGTTTCCTTGCATTATGTGTGAAATTTATGTTTCTGAGCATAATATAACAGTAATTATGATCCTAAATTAAAACACTTATGTCAAATGTGGCGCTAGGATGTGATACACTGGTTGAGATATCAGTCTTTCAAGAACTTTGGAATATATTCTGCAAGTTAAATTACACCAATAGAGTTTTCTTTGAACCCTTAATTTTAAACTTAGAGGTTACATGTACTCCCAAAATGAAAACCCAGTGGGCATGCTGCATAAAGAGTGAATGGATGTCAAAATTAATAAAGTACACAATACTTTTAACCAATTACCATGCGGTGATGCCTTTTGACGCCCCCACTAGATAAAGGCTCTTGAAAAACATCCTGGCAAAATGAAGAAATTTCTTGTGACAAGCAATTTCTTCATTTGCCACAATGTTTTCTACATGAAAAGACCAAAAAATGTAAAATTTCATTGACTGAAATTGTCATCTGCAACACCTTTGAATTTAGACCAGTATAAAATTTTGCCGTCTAGTAATTGGTTAACTTCCACTTGCATATTCCAGCATTCCATGAATCAGGAGCATGATGACAGTAACCGCATACATTCACGATATCTTGCCCCGTCAAGTCTGTTCAAGGATACACCCTTCCGAATTGGAACACTACAATTTTGCCGTCTGATAAAGCGTTAATTTATACTTCGTAACTTGTATGTTTCCAGCGTTCAACTAATCAGGATCAGGATGACAGTAACCGCATACATTCACGATATCTCGCCCCGTCTAGTCCTGTAGAGGATACAAACACGGAAAGTGTCATGCTGGACGACTTTCTCGGCAGTCAAAATCACACGGGTGATGATGAGTTCTTCCCTAGAAATAGACTTGAAGCTTCAGGATTCAATGCTGATGATCTATTTCAACAACCTGTGAGTCATCAATCTTTTTCTAAATATATTACCCGGTTTTGAGATTGAATATGGAAAATATTGAAAGAAAAGAAGAAAATGCTGATTCCCAGCATTTTCTCCTTTTCTCTCAAATTTTTAACCCAGACACGTTTCTTGACCGTTAGATGCAAGATGATAAGTTCATCCCGGAAATAGACTTCTTCATAAAAAATAAACATCGGGGTTTAATGCTGATTTGTTTCAGCAACCTGTGAGTATTTACCGCTACTGTAGAAATTCATCTCTAAAAGTTGATATTTCATTTGCTATGGATGCATGATTGTTTTGGTCGGACAAATACATTTACACTGTGCTGCTCAACCTTTTTACCCTTTCCCAAACAACAAAATTTTAGCGTGGTCCAATTTTAAAAATTGCTGCTGATAACAAAAGGGATGCTGTAAAAGATAGAATTTGTGTATAATATAACACAGAAAATATTGATACAAAAGGAGAAAATCTTTTGTTTCAATATTTTCCCAAGCCTTTTTCTATTCTAACAGAACAGTAATAAAGTTTGATTTTAGCATCTAAAATGATATTAGTTCTACTGAGTCCAATTTTATTGGACATTTAGAGTTAAACTTTAGACAAGTAGAAACAAAAGATTTAGTGGTTGTTACAACATGGATTTTAAAATTTAATTGTTTACCTCAATCATCACTCTTGATCATACAATAATTCAACAATTATTCACAAATCTAACAGGCCTATAATTAGATTTCCACAGCCCAAGTACTGTACTTTATAATTACTATTTCTCATTACAGCAGACAGGAAGCACCAATTCTAACTCATTCGGTCAGTTTGAATCCTCATTTGGATCATTTGGTAGGAGTCCAGTAGCTAATGATGGCAACCATTTTCAAGGTAAGGGCCAGCCTTTGTAATTTATTTGGATAGAAAAATAAATTCAATCAAATTACACATTGGCAAGGTGTCCATCTGTGTCAATGAAAAAAACAAAAACAAAAAAAAAAACAAAACAATTGTGACCCATCACGCTGAAAGGGACCTTATGTGAATTCCATAAAACCAAATTTCAAGAAGCAGACCCGATCCAGTAGAGTTCAACCAGATGTCATATTTCGGAAAATGAATAAAAAGATAGAAAAAACATTCTAGATATAGAAAATTATCCAACAGCGAAAAAATCCATACTTTTTACACTTCCCTTAAAGTCCCTTTTAGCGAGGCGGGTCACATTTATCCAATTTTCAGTTGCTAGTGCATTAATGTGTTTGTGTGCATTTTGTTTAATGATTTAGTTCTAGAGGTGATATTTGGTTAAGAGGAATATCTATAAATTTCTACAGTTCACCATAAATTTGATGACACAGGATTTAATGTTGGTACATGTAAAAACAATTATAATGTTTTTTACACAAGATGTTTGTTTTCTTACCCAGGGAACCGATCCAGTGAAGAGCCACCCTGGACCCAGCTAGTTGGGAGTGCTGGTTCCAGTGTCAGTAGTAAACAAAATAGTTTGGGCTCAGAGTCGAGAACCAGCGGGGATGTGGGCCCTGCAGATCATAGATTTATGGGCACCGAGCAGAGAACCAGTCGAGATTTTGGCCAAGCAGATCATAGATTTATGGCCAGTGAGCAGGGAACCAGTCGAGATTTGGGCCCTGCAAGTCATCATGTTGACCATACAGACTATGCGAGACTGGGAACCGATGAGAGAGGAAGTCTGGCGAGAAGTTCGGGTTCCGGGAGTGACTCTAGGTAACGTTGATTAGACCATTCCAGAACAACAAAACTTTAGGGTGAATTGAAAGCTGATGCAGACAGCAAAATTGATGTTGATGAAGATGGGGAGTTGTTTAAAAAATAGCATAGAAAATATTGAAGCAAAAGGAGAAAATGCTGGTTATCAGCATTTTCTTCTTTTGCCTCAATGTTTTCCCAATTCTGTTTCTGTTAGATATGACAAAACCTGAGCCGCATTCTTTAGAGCGAGATTTCTTGAGATATCTTGAGATTTCTTAAGATGTTTTAGGATAAAGCGCTCTTTTGAGCAAGATTTTTAAGACGATTACTGCGAGCCACCATTGCTCTATACTTCTTTCGGAACCCCTCAGTAAATTCTGTAGAATCCATATGGGAGAGAATTGACGGAGTTGTTCCGAATGCTCCATGATTCATAACCCGCGGAGTTCCGAATACTCCATACTTCATACAAATGACGTCATGATGACGTCATTTGTATGAAGCATGGAACATTCGGAACACTTCGCTTATAATCTCAGTCTCGAAGACGCTGTATCAAAAACATCTTAAGAAATCTTAAAAAATCTAGCTCTAAAGAACGCGCCTCAGGTCTTGTTTTGGTACTATATGAAATATCTTTCATTTATACAAATGAAAACAAAGTACACTGTACAAGTTTCAGTTCTAATTTTAAAGAAAAAATGGACTTTGATGAAACAGTTAAGGTTTAAGTCTTTGCTTACTATAATTTCTATGTGAATTTTGAGTTCCACTAAAACAAGGATATTTAAGACTGTTCCAATACAAAGCAGTAGCTTATTTACAAAAATAAAAGTGTAGATTAATTTTGCAATTTTGTATCATAGCATGGAAACCTACAATTCCCAAATTCTCTTTAACATCTTCAGAAGCGTCAGTAGTAGTCAGCCGTTGATCAACCAGTCTAGCTCAAGTGTGTTTTCTCAATCTGGTCTGAACCCAAGAAAACAAGGAAATGTGCCTGAACTCAAGGACAGTGGTATATTTAAAAAGCCTTTCCTGCCTGCTCCAAAATCTGCGGCTGTGTTTACAAAATCTGTTGGTTAGTATTTGTTTTGTAATTTTCAGCATGTGTTAACACTTTCTGAGAAAGTCACAACTGTAGAAAATTGTAATTAAATATTAGCTGGATACAAAAACAAAAAATCACAAAATGTTGATGCTTTGTAGTAGACTTAATTTCTATTAACTCTTGTTATCTTGACACTGAATAAGCTGAATTTCTGTATAAGTTGGAGTGAATATAAAGAATACTACTTGAATTGAAATAGAAGGATAGAAATTGGTTGCTTGGAGCAATTTCTTTCCCTTGTCTACTATATTTCATTTTGGAATATACTTGGTGAGTGACTAAAATCATTAAAATTATTTTACATTGTTACTGAACAAAAATAAACAAATCAAAGCTGACATCTTATAGGTAAAATGATGTTCTGTAAGACGTACAGAAATTTGACATTCTGTCTGTGTAACAAAAACATTGTTGAAAATGAAGAAAGCGCTTATCATAAGCAATTTCTTTTATTTTCAATAATGTTTTCCTAAACTTTTGTCTTGTGGGGACATCAAAAAGCATAACTATTTGAGGATGGTTTAATGGATTTCTTTTCATTTTAATAGCCAAATCGAAGACACACTCGTCCAGTAGTTTCCAAAGCACAAGTAACCAAAGCAGCGTAGGACAAGCTAGCGGACAATCAAGTACTGGCTCTGTGCGACCTGATCTGAATAACTTCAAGAATGACCTCGCCTTTAGACTATCCCTGACAAACGAGGCGGAGGAACAGAGGGTTGGGCTAAAAAGAGTACCGAGTATTGGAGAAACTAATATAATGGATTTGACAGTCAATGATGAGGAATTCTTCGATAATGGTGGGTAAATTTTATTGTTTCCAATATGAAAGGTGTTGCAGACGACAATTTTGAGTTCAGGAAAGTATAAAATAATTTATATTTTTGGATAAGACAACATGGTGGATAATGAAGAAATTGCTTGTCATAAGGGTTTGTTCAAAAATAATGAAGCAAGATTTCATTTTTTTGATGAATTTTAGATGTTGAAATAGGACAAAATCTTTGTTTGCATCGTGAAAGAAAATGGTTCAAATTTGATAAATTACTAGGGCCGTGATGATAAGTGCAAATATAAATTCACAACTAAGGCTTTGCTTTAAACTTTTAGTTAAATTTTGTGAAGAAATTGGCAGTTTTTGGTACCTTATTGGGGCCAAATAAATCATCCAATCAATGTTTTTTCATTCTTCCAAATAAAAATAGGTAATATTCAAAGCTTGCAATGCCAAAAAACATTGCCTAGCTATAAACAAAACTGAAAAGGGAGTGTTCCACCCTATTAGAAATTCCCATAGGGTTGTGCCCACGCTCGGAATTTAATGAGATTTGGCATGAAGTTAGTGTTCTGTATTACGGCATGATTCCCAAAATATTTTCCAAAAATCTATTCCAGAAAATATTTTTCTAAGAATTTTACGATTTTTGCTTAAAAATGGGGGGTATCCTTACTAAAAGAGGGCATATACATTCAGGATTGTTGTATTCGAGCCAAATTTGCGCCGAAAACAATGTATATTAATTTCTTTTCAAGTATTTACCAAAATGGTAAACATTACTGTACAAAAAACAATTTGCTATTACTTTTTGTATGACGTCATCGACAAAATTCTTAGCTTCTATTAAGCATTTTGACCAAATTTGATTCTAAATTTCACCCAGTTTCAGTTTTTGTCAACATATGAAATTTATATAAAAATTGCCCCCATATATGCTTGTGCTTATAGTAAAATATTAAGTAAAAATAAAACCGGTAACAGTGTCATTTTTCAACTTTAGTGTAAGCGGTCTAAATTTCTAAGAATGTAAAATCTAAGATTTTACTGTATACCTTCTATATGCATTACGCAAATAGTCCATAATTATTTTTTGCTTTGTTGTGTCCTGATTTGACATCAACAACTAATGTATAACATGAATTTTAGCATTTTCACACAAAATTATGCTTTTTTGTAAATTAATGGCATGTTGTCTTACCCCACCCACCCGCAATATAATGGAGGGGTAAACACCCTAATACAGTGGAATGCATTATGAAATGTGGAGATGAAATATAAAAGTAATGCAATAATGATACAATTTTTTCAATTATGTCATCTTTTTTTAACTTTCCTTTATGGCTTATCAGCACTTAGACTACTTTAATATACATAGATGATAGAACATTTCTTTACTACACTGCTCAAGATAATAAAAAGAACACAGAAACAGTTTTTATTGCTCATTCATTGTGCCATTCAATGCAAAATTGCTAATATTTCTATTATTATGGTGAATTATCTACTGCTTTGAGGACATATTTATTAACTATTTGCCAAAATCAGATCTATGAAGAACATGCATTAGCTTTTTGCCTATGCCTCTTTTTGTTATGCCACACTACCTCTATGAGTATAGGTTTTAAAAAAAATGGTATTTTCATATAACGGCCCGTAGATATTTCTGGCGTCAGACAAACCTGGGGATTGTGAGAGTTTGCAGATTTTTTAATGCATCACATTATCTAGAGTCAACGAAATTTTAGTACTGGCCCCAGGTCTTTTCACTTTTTAACGAGGACCAGTTTGCTATGAACGCTATTTGAAAACAACAATTAGGGTAAGTAAATTTACGTGTATATTAAGACTTGATTAAGAAACCAATGACTAAATGAACATGATTTGAATTTTTCCTTGACAGAAATTAACTCCCCCTACAGATTGACCTATCCACATATTTCTTGAATTTATTTTTACCCAATTGTATATTCCATAATGTAGCATGAGTCTCTATCATGATTTATTTTAGTTTTAAGACTATGTCAAGAGTAATCGAAAACAACAACATTAAAAAAAAGTAAAGATGAATTGACATAGTAAAGATCATAAACTGTGGTTAATAGGCTTAAAAAGCAAGCGATCACTTGCAGCAATTGGAATTTTGATAATTATTTCATGGGCTATAACAGTTTTCATGAGACTAAAATGATAAATAGAAAATGAACTCTTCAATCAAAGGCTTGGTCACATACAAAATTCGTCTTGCACATCACGACCGGAGCACAGCAGCACATGGTACGTTCTACAGCATATTATTGGACGCGATGTGTGCGTGATAAAAAAATGGACACGAAATTCTATGTCATCAAGCCTTTAGATATCTCTATCATAGATGGTCCACATGCCATGTATCCCAAAAAGTAGAAGATACCGACTAAATGCATCTATTTCCTTTTTCCAGAGGAATTATCACAGTCTCATTGAGAACTTTAAGTTAATAACCTAGTTAACGATTTAAAATGTATGATATGATAAAAGCTCTTAAAGTTTTGAAAAAAAGCATTAATATGTTTAAGTATTACTTCCTGTATTGATAAAAATGTATCATAAAATTATTACTCGAGTAAGCTATGCCAAATGCTTTAAGGTGAACCCTTCTGTTATGTTACTAGAACCCATACATGATTGAATTTGGCTTACTTAAGATAAAGAAATGAAAACAAAAATACTTGTTAGGACATGTGAAGCAGTGAAATCACGACTGGAAATATGTGTGACTGGAAATATGTGTTTCATAAATAATTTTAAACAGATTATCAAAGCCAACAAAATGACTGTATCAGGGTCAAATGTAGGTAATTGGTTTATTTCTAATTAATTGAATTTTAGGTTTAGAAATAATCTGGGCTATTCTTCTGACAATTTCTGTCTATATATTTTTTTGAGAAATCATTTGGGCATGTTGGTATCAACAATATTGGCACCAACATGTTATACAATGACTTTTCTTGCTATTTTGAATTAAAATTGGGGACAAATAACAAAACTAGGAAGGCAACATTAGGCTTTTGCTAGAGGGGTACCATTAACAACTGGGAGCATTTTATGGTGCCATTGATCACAGTTTTCATTATTTGACAATGTTACCGGTTTCAAACTTTTACAAAATTTTGCATACGAATAGGGGACATATATGGCCAACTTTCTTATCAATTTCATATGTTGACAAAGACAGGAACATGCAAAAAGTTTTTATTGAAATTTAGGTTTCAAAATTTTGTGGGCTATTTGTCGGACAATTTCTAACTGAATAAGTTTCTGAGAAATCATATGTGCATGTTGGTATCAACAATATTGGTATCAAAATTTTCTACAGTGACTCTTCTTGCTATTCTGATGTAAAATTAGGGACTAATATCAAAACTAGGTTGGCAACATTGGGCTTTTGCTGGATGGATACCATTGAAAACTGAGAACATTTTAAGGTGCCATTGATCACAATTTTCATTATTTGACAACTTCACCTGTTTCAAATTTTCACAAAATTTTGCATACGAACTGGAGACATGTATGGTCAACTATTATATCATTTTCATAGGTTGACAAAGACGGGAACATACAAAAGTAATTGATTAAACTAAAGGCTTTGAAAATTTCTCGATATTTTTCAGACCATTTCTGACTGAATAAATTTCAGAAAAATTATTTGTGCTTGTTGGTATCAACAATTTTGGTGTCAAAATTTTCTTCAATGTATCTTCTTGCTATTTTGATTAAAAATTGGGGACAAATATCAAAACTAGGTATGCAACATTAAGCTTTTACTAGAGGGGTACCATTAAAAACTGGGAGCATTTTATGGTGCCGTTGATCACAATTTTCATTATTTGACAACTTTACCGGTTTCAAATTTTCACAAAATTTTGCATACGAATAGGGGACATTTATGGCCAACTTTCTTATCAATTTCATATGTTGACAAAGATGGGAACATACAAAAAAATTTGATTGAAATTTAGGTTTCGAAATTTTGTGGGCTATTTTTCTGACAATTTCTGACTAAATAAATTTCCGAAAAATTATTTGCGCATGTTTTTACCAACAATATTGGTATCAAAAGTTTCTACGAGGACTCTTCTTTCTATTTTGATTAAAAAATGTGGATGAATACCAAAGCTAGATAGCCAACAATGAGTTTTTGTAAGACGGGTACCAATGAAAATCGGGAACATTTTCAGGTGCCGCGTATAGGCCTATATGCACTCTTTGGGTAAAAGAAATATATTTTTGTAGTTCATAGATCAGAGGCATTCTATGTGTAAAGTTACAAGAAAATCCGTGCGTGGGCACAAATGGAACACCCCCTTTGAGATTTTTAACTTTTTTTACCTACTTTTTTCAAATGTGCACCTCTAAAAGTTTTGTTTATGTTTGTCTGGAGTGGAGAAGGATTAAAAAACTCAATGTTTACTAAAATTTATGATATTCCTAATAGAAAGACCAAGTTTCGTCAGTGTATGTCAAAAGTTGCTTCAGATATTGCTTGTTAAAAATGGTGTATAATATGGAGATATTTCGTACACTTGGGACAATTGATCAAGATAGGAACAATGATTCAAAAGTTACACATATAAAAGCAACTATAACACACAAAATTAATATTATTTATACTTGGCATTGAAAAGCCATGTTCCCATTTTCAAATTATCAAACTTGCAGTTGTTCTAGGAAATCTTATAATTAATAACAAGAGCATCATGTTTTTTGAAATTTCAAAAATGTATTTGTCTATCACTAAAGCTGCCAACAGCATATAAGTGTAAATTTGAAAGTATTTACTGATCTTTATCCTTACTATGCTAAAACAATGAAACACAAGGAAATCTTAAATCATTTTTTTTTTCAAGAATAATACTTGTAAACCATGTTTGTACACTTGGGACATTTATGTATGGAAAGGCGTTAAACACCTAATTTAAAAATAAATGTAATGATATCCTTTTGTGATTTACAAATATCTCTGAAAATAATACAGATGGACTCACATACACATGGAATTGTGCTTTTTATTTCACCTTTGAAACATCTGGATGTTTGAATCATATATGAAAATCGACAAAAACAAAGGCACAGATCATCTATGAAATAATTGCCTGACTGACTAATGAGCACATTTGCTTAAAATTTGCTACTTACGTACTAAATAGCACTTACTGTACTACCCCTCTTTTCTTATTTTTCTGACCCTTCTAAACCCCTTCCCTTGCTGTGCAGCCTGGATTGTGTCCAGATTGATGGGAAACCCAGACTACAGGTTCTCTCTCAAATATCACATGATCAAGACTAAATTTCACATTTTTTTCACAAGCCCCTGTTTCCCTTAATAAGATATTCAATCAGCATCCATCAATAGATTTTTAGTAATTAAGTTATTTAACAAGAACTTGTATACATTTCCAAAAGTAAATACAAAGAAACAATTCTCTGTATGCTAAGCAAAAGGTGTATTGACCAAATACATGTCAATGTTCACAACAAAGGAGGAGCATCTCTGAATTGATTCCTCTGAGCTTGATTCTTTTCCAGGGAAAAGTTCTGATTGTTTGACTATCACAACAATGACTATTATGGACTTGCAGTTGCAGTTACTATAATGTTTGTCAAAATGATTTTGGAATGCTAGGTTAACTTATTAATGCCCCTTCGGAGTGTTAGAGTGGTACACATATATCTTTCATACCGTATAGCACTTTATTTCTGCGGGGACTTTATTTCTGCTATTTCTGCGGTCCTCATCGGCACCGCAGAAATAAAATCCGCAGAATTTTAACCCTGAATGTTCAGGTTGTTTTCAATTTTAGTCAGTACAAGGACAAGTTAAACAGTAACCCTCTGATGCAAAGCGCAATTTCATAAAATTGAAGGTTTTTTTTTTTTCATTCAAAAAATGATGTAACTATAGCTTTAATTAAGGTGTAGATAGGACATTTTTGTTTATCCATAAATGAATGATTCAACAAGTTTGACTGATTGGTAACAGTTTGACACATCTTTCTTTTCACACCTATCTGTATACGGCATTGTTTCCCATAACGCCTTTATAATGTAGATACTGGTAAATGAGTGGGCTTATCCCTTTACCCTAACGGAGTAAATAGAAATTGTCTTTCAAACTATGTCCGACACTAACTGAAACTGATTTGATAGCACAGAAATAAAATCTTTGGTTTTTGCAAAATGAGAGACCGCAGAAATATGTTCCGCAGAAATTTAACCCGCCTGATTTCTGGAAAAACCGCAGAATTTGGACCCCGCAGAAATAAAGTGCTATACGGTATGTTGCTCTAAAACATAGTTTGTTTTAATAACCAGTAAGAACTGCTCATGTCAGACTTTTCTTACAAGTATCCACAATCTGCTAAAAAAAATATTGTTATCATTTCATGACTGAAAATTTCTTTTTGCAACTAAATGAATTCCACTTATACTTACATAGGTATGGGTTTTTCATGTGAATAGGGTTCAGAACATCTAAATATTTTATTCTAAACAAAGATAGAACCAAACTGTAATAGCAGCTCTTAAATGTAGACATTTTCTCAAGTAATGATAATATCAATTATTTTCACAGAAATATGCAATTTTTGGAGCTAAAAAAGAAAATACACGGACAAGTTTTTGTACTGATGACAAATTCTGATTTTTTTGTCCCAAGTGTACAACAGTTAATTACCTTTATCGTACCATATAAATGCAAAATGGTTATATATTCTGTTGTAAAATTGATATAATTTGAGGAAGAGAATGTTGTTTTCTTTAATGGACACATTGTTTAGTCAAATATCATTAATTTTAGATACTTCTGGTTTATTTTACCTCTTACCTGAAATATCAGTACAAGATGTTTCAGCAATAATTTTTTTCAAGCAACCAGAAATGACAAATTCAATGTTTCATGTGTAAATTTGTTCATTTCTGTAAATTAGTTAAAAAATGTGTGCCTGAAGCTAATGTAGTAAGAAATTAGAAGCTGTCAATCAAATGTGACAAAATTTCGTACACTTGGGACAACACAAGATCGCATCTTGGACAAAAAGTACAGGCCACTATGGCATTAGGGTATATTACAACTTGTTCTGAGTGACCATATTGTGAATTTAAAAGTATAAAACTTTAAATAAATCATTTCTTAAAAAAAATATCTGAAATTTAAAGCAAAATGTACACTTGGGACAAATTCAGAGTGCATTAGGTATATGACTTATATTTATTGACTGTTACAGATTTTTACACCAAAACTTGGAAAACCTTGAAGAATAAACATATGTCTGCTGAAATGTGCAAGTTGTTCTTGTAAATATTCAATCACATTGTATTACTACACCTTTATTTGTAAACAATGACAAAATTTATGGCATGAAAATGACGAGCACCTCAATGCTTTTAACCTGTATAACAAGAAAACAAAATGTAGACAAACTTCGAAATTCCATTTTTCTGAACCTTAATATATCTGCCTACTTGATAAACAATGATAATTTAGTGGAATCCTTCACCTTAAAGTATAGTGAAGGGTTGAAGTTGAGGCTTAAGTTAAAATGTCACGCAAAAACAGTACACTTGGGACAATTTTGGGGTGTTTTTTGGGAATATCATTTTACCTAAGTGAGATATCACAACGAAACTTTGCACACAAGTTTGCCTCATGGAAACGCATCTTTTAGACCTAAAAGCAATTCTGCAAAACCCCATACTAAAGAGATATATGGATGTTTTACTTTTGCTTCATTATTTTTGAACATACCCATAAGCAATTTCTTCATTTCCCACAATGTTTTTCCAAAGCCATTATCTTGTGGGATGTCAAAAAGGCTGGAGCTCTATCTGACCTGATCTGAACAACTTCAACAATGACCTGGCCTTATTTATAATTTTGGATAAGAAAACATAGTGGATAATGAAGAAAATGCTTGTCACAAGCAATTTCTTCATTTCCCACAATGTTTTCCAAAGCCATTCTCTTGTGGGATGTCAAAAAGCCTGAGCTCTATCTGACCAATGAGGCTGAAGAGCAGAGAGTTGGGCTAAAAAAAGTACCGAGTATAGGAGAAACTAACATAATGGATTTGACTGTTAATGATGAGGAATTCTTCGACAATGGTGGGCAAATTTTTGTTTCCAATATGAAAGGTGTTGCAGATGGCAATTTAAAGTTCAGGTAATTTTAAAATAAAATGCTATTTTTGTATAAGAAAACATGGTGGATAATGAAGAAATTGCTTGTCATAAGCAATTTCTTCATTTCCCACAATGTTTTTCCAAAGCCATTATCTTGTGGGATGTCAAAAAGGCTGGAGCTCTATCTGACCTGATCTGAACAACTTCAACAATGACCCGGCCTTATTTATAATTTTGGATAAGAAAACATAGTGGATAATGAAGAAATTGCTTGTCACAAGCAATTTCTTCATTTCCCACAATGTTTTCCAAAGCCATTCTCTTGTGGGATGTCAAAAAGCCTGAGCTCTATCTGACCAATGAGGCTGAAGAGCAGAGAGTTGGGCTAAAAAAAGTACCGAGTATAGGAGAAACTAACATAATGGATTTGACTGTTAATGATGAGGAATTCTTCGACAATGGTGGGCAAATTTTTGTTTCCAATATGAAAGGTGTTGCAGATGGCAATTTAAAGTTCAGGTAATTTTAAAAAAAAATGCTATTTTTGTATAAGAAAACATGGTGGATAATGAAGAAATTGCTTGTCTTAAGCAATTTCTTCATTTCCCACAATGTTTTTCCAAGCCTTTATCTTGAGGCACATCAAAAAGCCTGAGATCTATCTGACCTGATCTGAACAACTTCAGCAATGACCTCGCCTTCAGACTGTCCCTGACAAACGAGGCGGAAGAACAGAGGGTGGGGCTAAAAAGAGTTCCCAGTATCGGAGAAACCAACATAATGGATTTGACTGTTAATGACGAAGAGTTCTTCGATAATGTTGGGTAAATTTTATTACTTAGCCATGACTTGATATCTGTGGATCTAATGTTACAAACTCTACTGCCATAAGGGTATGCATTTTGGTTGTCTGTTGCATAGACAAAAACTTAAATCTGCCCTCTATCTTGTAAACTTGAAGAGATAGTGAAGCTATGTCACACATGCATATACCTCAAACAAATTTTTCGTTTGTGACCATAGTTTTGACATTGAGACCTTGACCTTGAAGTTTGAAATGATTGTATCTAGGAATCACAGTATTAATCAATTCTTTATTCCAGCTGATGCTTTGGCCATGTTGGACGAAGATGAAAAACAGTTTGAGGAGGAACATGTGTTTAGACAGGTAAAGTATAGTGAGATTAATCTGAGTTGACCAAAATTTATTGTCAGTTTTTCACTTTATGATTCTTTCCCCTGTGAAAGCTACGGAAGCAGACTAATAATCTAGTTACAGGATTGTAGTAGACTATGATATGGTTTAGTATGAATGTTGCACTTTAAAGATTAATAGAGCTTAAATGTTGTTAAAAATGCCATCTAACTGCTTAAGAAGTAAAGCTAGTTTCCTCTAATATAACAATAGTGGAAATTTGAAAATACTTCAACTTAAAATGGGGAACTTATCACAAGGAATTAAGGAAAATATCAAAGCAGCAAATTAAAGTTAGCAGTTATATCATACAAAAAATGATTTAGCCAATCAGAGCAAAGGTTATATCTTATCTTGAATAATTACAGGATGATGCAATGGAGCAGGTGGCATCATCTAGTGATGGGTGGGCGTATAAAAGTGTCATGTCGATGGCTCGCCCCTCGTGGTTAGAAGATATGTCAAATGAGGAACAATTTGTTGTACGAATATCAGTTGGCTCATACATGCGAGGTAGAACAGAAGCTCTCGGGTCTCTGGATGGAGATGAAAATACAGTCAGAGTGAGTATTGGATATTAACTCATTACCAAACGCCAAAATCTTAAGCTTGTTCAAATTTAAAAGTGATGCAAACAACAATTTCAAGAGAAAGAAATTTTGAAATTTCTTAACTTTTATGGAAGAAAACACTGTTTTCTAAAGCCTTTATTTTGCAGGGCTTCAAAAGACATCTCTGGTAATGGGTTAATCCTTTCTTAAATGACAAATTTGTAAAGCTGTCCATTTGAAAAAAGTTGCAGAGGAAAAAGATATGAACAAAAACTGTGAATTATAACTTATAATGGAAGAAAATGCTAACGGGATTGGAGAAAATACTTATCATCACCCTTTTCTTCTTTTCTCTCTACATGTTCTAAAGCCTTCATTTCTCCAGGATGAAAAAGTTATAAAGATGTAAAAGACTCCCCTGAACTGTTATTAATTTAGCATTGGTCAATGTTATTTGTGACCCCTCAAGCTGAAAGGGAATTTTTCAAGTCTGAAAACTCCAAATTTTGAGAAATGGATCAGTCTTCAGTCAACCAGATACTGTATGTGGAAAATGAACATGATGTAAGATAGGGGAAATATTCTAGATTCAGAAAATCATATAACTGTGAAAAGTGTCGCAAGACATGGCTTAGACAAAATTGTGTCTAAACCCTTTATCAAACAACAATATATTAGGATGGTCCAATTAGAAAGCCGCTACAGACATCAAAACGGATGCTGATTGAGACAGAATTTGTGTAGATAAAAGCACAGAAAATATTGAGGCAAAAGGAGAAACTGCTGGTTATTAGCAGTTTCTTCTTTTGTCTCAATGTTTTCTGAAGCCCTTTCTGTTAGGGACATCAAAACCTGGCCCCGGTTTCTCGAAAAAACTTAAGTATTTTCTCATGTTCAAATCTGAGCATCGTGCTCAAATCGCACGAAATCCACGTGAACTTCAATTGAATACCAATCAACGTTGATTGGTATTGAATAGAAGTTGAACATGAACTCATGAGAATATACTTAAGTTTTTTCGAGAAACCGGGGCCAGGTCTTGTTTGGGAAAGGGTTAAATGTTTTGATAAAGCTGACTCCTGAATCCCAGTATTTTCAAGAAGTTTTTAAGCACAAGATATGTACAAAAATCAACACATTAATACATTTTGCATTATTATTATGCTCCCTGGAAAAAAAAACGGGAGCATATAGTTGCAACATTGTCAGTCCGTCCATCCGTGTTTCTGTCCGTCCGTCCGCCCACAGCCAGATCTCAGCAGCCCTTGGACCAAATTCAATGAAACTTCACATGTGAACTCCCTTGGATAATACCTAGGGAGCCTTTTCTCCATTTCTTAATTTGAGGCTGCATCATGGAAAAAGGGGCCTTAGTATAGAAATTAGTTTTTCTCTAATTTTTCTTCATCTAACGGACAAAATTTAAATTAAATATTGTACTCTTGTGATAAATAGGATGTTCTAGACCAATTTTAGCTCGACTTTTCGAAGAAAATGAGAGCTTATACTGTCACACGGGCGTTGGCGTTGGTGTCGGCGTTGGCGTTGCATCAAAGGTTAAAGTTTTTCAAATATCAATAACTTCCATACTATCAAAGGGATTCAACCCAAACTTGGAATACTTACTCACCATCACATCCTCTACCTTACTACCAGGGCCCATAACCCTGGCTCCACTTTATTTGGAGTTATACCCCCTTTTTACTAAGCAACTTAGAAAGTCGAGCGTGCTGTCTTCGGACAGCTCTTGTCTATAAATAATGTGTGTACAAAAAATCTGTCATGGGAAAAAGGGGCTCAATTTATGATAGTTTTTATTTTGTGACAAACACTTATTCGGGGAGCATAATCCGTCTATGACGGCTCTTGTTATTCTTGTAGCCTGACTTTGGAATGACAATCACCTCCCCAAACAAAGATAACGAGAATCCAGCCAGGCTAGTTGAGAATAACGATGTATTTGAGCAACAAAGAACTTCAGGCGTGGGGGAACAGAATAATGCACAGGACCATGGTATGTCATCGCTTTTCAAAGAAAACCTTGTAACTGCAGCTTGTGTGTAATACGCCAATCATCAATAATTCAATCAATCAATTCACTTTTGTAAGAGACAAGGCCTTGGGAAATATTAAGACAAAAGAAGAAAATGCTGATGATCAGCATTTTCTCCTTTTGCCTCAATATTTCCAATGCTATGTTGTACGAGGATCACATCTCATAACAAGGATAGCCAGTGTCCAGCTAGGCTAGTTGACAACAATGATGTATTTGAGCAACAGAGAACGTCAGGTGTGGGTGAACAGAATAATGGACAGGATCATGGTATGTATGGGTCCCGGCTTTGATCTCCAGCCGGTGGAAATATTCTTTTTGACAAAGTTCTCACCCACAAATAGTTTGATAATTGTTAATTGATGTGGACAAACATCTTGAGGTCTTTCCACTGCTAAGATCATTATAACAGTGGCTGGAGCACCTAACCATGGATTCCTGTCATTTCTCTTACCAGTACTACCACAACATCCTACCAAGCCTCCAGCTACCTGCTCACATAGGTTAATGTTGAGGATCAGAGAGCATCAGGTTTTTGGAAATATCTTTAAAAGTATTGTAAAACTAGATACAAACCCAAGTTTTTTTCTAAGTTCAAACAGTGGTTTGACTTAATAGTTTGTGTTCATCATGTAAGTGAAGTACTTTCTTAGTACTGCATTTTGCAGAGATATGTTTATTTCTTCACAGGGGCAGCACAACCAAAAGCCTATACAACAAAGCCTGGAAAGTTATATCAACCGAAAGCCAGAACTAACAGCGATGATGTCACTGACAAGACATTGACGATGGACTCGTTACTACAAACTCCGAAATCTAAACCTCCGCAGCCTAACATTTGCACGCCGAGACTCAGCGATATCGGGGAGAGAAGCGTGACGGCTGGAGAGTCCATTATGGATAACACTGGATGGCCGAGTGTGGCAGCAGGAAATGCTAGTAAGATTCTCATCTCTACCAAGATAGTTTTTTGAAAATCCTTGTGTTAAGAAAGTAAATAGATGACCAAAGGTTTTCTTCATTTCGAACAAACAAAATAAAATAGTAATCTTTCATATAATGTCTAAGCTGTCATTTATTATGTAAGTGTGTATTAAGACCTCTTCATTTTGTCATCTTAAGAAGAGATTTCATATAAAAAATGGGGACAAAAACCTTCCAAAATGTATGGTGTATTGCAGTTGGAAAGGTGGTAAATGAATGAAGTATTTCATTGATTATTTAAGTTAATGTGTTTATAAGTAAATATGTAAATTTCGATTTTGTCCCATCATTTGAAAATATACATAAATACATGTATCTAATTAAAAATTATATTGATTTTTACCCTATCTCAACCAAGACTAGAATTTGATGTCCCTGATACAAAAAGCATGGAAAAATATTGAGACAAAAGAAGAAAATTCTGATAATAGGCGTTTTCTTCTTTGTCTAATAATTATTGGGGCTATAATCATAATAATGGACAGAAATTATATTTTCATTAATATTCATCAGCTTTGAAATTAGCCCACCCTATAATTTTTCTGATTGGAAAATATTTACCTTCTATTTATCTCTATTTTTACCTGCCTCTGACATCAGCCATTTTCTGAAAGAATCCATAGACTTCAATGCTTACAGCACCACGTCACTTCACAGCGATGCTTTTTGACGCCAATCAAGAAATATGCTTGGGAAAACATTGTGGAAAATGAAGAAATTGCTTGTCACGAGCAATTTCTTCATTTCCCGTAATGTTTTCTGCTCAGAAAAAGACAGAAAAAATTACATGAAATTTTGGTCTGCAACACCTTTCAAATTGGAAAATTTTGTTATCTAGTAATGGAGTTAAAGGTCCCTTTTCCAAAATTCCAGTGAATTATTTTTGTGTTCTATAATCTATTTTTAGCTGCCTCAGATATCAGCCATTTTCTAAAGGAATCGATAGACTTCAATGCTTTTAGCACCAAGTTTGGAGCATCTCATCAAAGTAAAGATCACTTAACCGGCACAAAGAATAAACAGCCAGAAACTAAACCAACTTCTTCGTCTACATCTTCCCATCTTCCCATGAAAAAGGGGTCAACGTTAGAGCAGAATACGAGATCAAATTTACACAGTCAATCAATTATCGCAAATCATAGTGATAGGATCGGAAATCAAAGTGATCGGTTTGGAGGTCAAAACGATAGGACTCAACAAAATACAATGAATGGCTTAACAAAGGATGAAGGGGCTAGAAATTCTAGAGTTGAAAGATCGAGAAATGAATCGCCTGAAAATATCAGAAACTCAACATCTCCCAGACCGTCTGGGAGAGAAAATTTACAGGAAGATTTATGGTCGTCTCCGAATACATCAAACTATTCTGTGCGAAACAGTGGACTGTTTGATAGAATGGAAGATTTTCAATTTGCTGAAAGGTTCCAGAACACGAACAGACCTGACAGGTCGAATCTCAGTTATCAGCAGTTACAGTCTCTTAAAACTTCATTAAGAGAGCAGTTTCAGCTTCAGGACTCAAAGCGGCGGATAGATGACCGAGGTAAAACCCCACCTCCCGACGGTGACGAGGGACGGGTGAATCAGTCTAAAACTGCTTCTGGTCCTGTAATGAACTTGAACTATCATCAAAATGGATCTAGAACATCAGATATGAGAAGTGAACAGCATAATCAAAGATCATTTGCTATAAGAGATGCACAAAATGTGGATAAACATATTGATAGAACCTCAGATCATAGACACACAAGTATGATGACGAGTGATAACATGTCTAGATTACATAACGGTGATGTGTCACGTCTGAACGCAAGTGATAACGACCACGGCTACATGCCCGGGCATCACATCCCGGATGGTACGGCGTACAGTCAACGATCTGATTACTCACACATGGATCATAAAGGCATGTCACGTGAAGACGTCGCTGGCGTAGACGACGTCGGGCTAGCGGAATCACGCGGATTTGATATGCTGAACCGACGGAGTGAATCTCAGTCTATGTACAGAAGAACTCAAGAATCAGGTGGAAATGAATCTCAGTTTGTTCCCATGGACCGACAACACAAGACTAATGACAAAAGTAATCATGATAGACAGACAACAAATTCTGTACATAGATTAAACTCAACTTCAAGTAGAAGTGGACAAGAAAATCAAACATTAAGACTTGAAAGCTGGACACAGACTTCATTAGTGTTTAAAGAGAGTAGTGATAATCATGAAGATAATGTAAACCCATCGGTCAATAATCGTGACTCGCTAGCTAGTATTCAGTCAAACAGAGATATTGGATTTCAGACAGTTGATAATGAATCCTTTAACATGACTGACAATATGAAAAGTCAGCAAAATTTCAGTCAGAATTTGCAGCAAAACGAACCAGAGAAACTTCATTTGTTGACCAAAAATACTTCATTATTGAAAACTAAATTTGCTCAAGATAATCTTAAGCGAGATTATGGTATTGAAGTGATGGATAAGATATATTCAAACAAGGATTTGGGTGTTGATTCAACATGTCACGACGTAGAACGACGTGATACAATTGACTCAGTGGCAGACTGGACGCAGCTCAAGGGCTACCAGACGATGGACGCATCACAAATGAGCGTGGGTGATATAAGTCAGTTGGATAATTATAAACACCGACTTCCGTCCGCTCAGTCGACGCCGATGCCGGTTTCTGGACAGATGGGGAGCAGCTTTGCATTCAGGACTGAAAGGTTGAATAGTCAGCAGTTTAAAACACCAGGTAAGAATAGCTTCTAAAACATTTAAGCCTTTCCTAAAGTAGGCCTGGTTTTGACATACCTTTTAGTCATTTTACCATTTACCATTTGGTAAATTGACATACCTTATTGGAAAGGTTTTGATAAACATGAAGGGAAAGGGAAGAAAATGCTAATAATTAGTCACTTCTTCCCTTGCCTTAATTTCTGTGCTATATTCTACATGATTCTCATCTTTAATAACATTCTTTTTGTCCTCTATATATATATTGGGACAACCCTAAAATGTTGTCCTTTTAGAAAGGTTTAACCCATTACCAAACGACAAAATTTTGGAAATGTCCAAATTGAAAGCTACTGCAGACGACAATATGAATTGAATGAAATTTCGCATTCTTTTATCTTTCTGGGTAGAAAAAATTGTGGGAAATGAAGAAATTGCTTGTTGCAAGCAATTTCTTCATTTTCCACAATGTTTTTCAAAGTCATTATCTTGTAGGGACTAGGGAGCCAAAAAGAGTCATAGTGTGGTAATGAGTTAAAGAATGAATTTAAGACGATTTTGGCAGTATAAAGGTAAATCAATGCATCAGATTAGTCATAATTAGAATCTTTTTAAAAACAAAACATTTTTTGAGATTTTATTTGGTGGTCTTGTCATTAGCATTTGTAAGTAATTATACAGAGCTATATATAATGACACTATTTCAGGTCGCATGTTGCTATGCCCCGTGGAGTCACCTGGTGTACTTAAGTTTAAGAACGCTTGCTGTGTTGGGATATCACAGAAGGAAACTCTACCCCTGAAGAACCCAACAGACAGATGGATGGAATGCATAATTCAGGTAATGAATATGTTTTCGCTCACCTCACACTTCAGTCTCAAAATGGGTACTGTCATATCTTTAACTAGGGCATTAACATCCTATTAATTTCTTTTTTGAACTTTGCCAATTATATGTTTTAGCATTACTAGCACAAGGACATTTTGTCTCAAACTCATTCTGTCTTATGTCTCAAAATTTGTTTCTAAGGACTTCCAAAAAGTTCCCCTTTTAGCGTAATGGGTCACAACTTAGATTGATGTTACACTATTACATCAAGAAGATGGCTTTGCATTGATAGAGAAATTATTGTCACTATTTACCTTAACCCTTTAACAAAATAAAAATTTTGTGGTGGTCCAATATGAAAGTGGCTGCAGACGATCAAATAGATGCTGATATAGCTATAATTTGTGGAAAATATAGCACGAAAATATTGGGACAAAAGGAGAAACTGCTGGTTATCAGCAGTTTCTTCTTTTGTTCCAATGTTTTCTCAAGCCTATTCTCTTAGGGACGTCAAAACCAGGTCTTGTTTGGGAAAGGGTTAAGGTGATTGACTAAGAATGGAACTAACAGATCAATTTTAAACTTTTTACCACAACTTGTTTAATATTTTTTGTACATAAAGTGTATTATACTTTCTTCAGGTGAACAGTTTAGAGATAGATGGAAAGTCAGTGTCGTTTGAATATTTCCCATTTGAACTGAGAAGAGAGAAAATTATCATAGATCCATATAAAACAGAAAATATAGATGTAAGTTGGTAACTTTATCATTGTAAAAATATTGTGGTAAAAGTAGTAATTGTATTGAAAAATATATTTTTGTGCTATAGCTCATAGTACATGACCTGGCAGAGTATATCTTGCTATTAGCTAGAGATGCTCTGCCAGGTCATGATACTTGAGCTATACAAAAAAATAATTGCTTTAATGATTAATATTGCCCTCATAAAAATCAAACGCTGTTTAAAAAAGTAAGAGCAATACCTGTCTCAACTTTATCAGATATTTTTAGCTCACCTGAGCACGAAGTGCTCAAGGTGAGCTATTGTGGTCGCTTTTTGTCCGTCGTCCGTCCGTCTGTCCGTCTGTTCACAATTTGTTGTTACCACTCTAGCATCCACAAATATTGACCAATCTTGACCAAACTTGGTCAAAACATGTATGACCATAAGTTCTCGGACGAGTTCGATTTTAGGTCAGATCGGATCAGGAAGTCCGGAGTTAAGTGCCCTTGAATATCAAAAATAGCTTGTTTTGACTTTGTTACCACTCTAGCATCTACAAATATTGACCAATCTTGACCAAACTTGGTCAAAACATGTATGACCATAAGTTCTTGGATGAGTTTGATTTTGGGTCAGATCGGATCAGGAAGTCGGGAGTTATGCGCCCTTGAATATCAAAAATCGCTAGTTAGCTCCACTGGCCTTCAGGCCAGCGGGCTATTGTCATGGCGCTGTGTCCGTCGTGCGTGCCTGCGTGCGTCCGTCCGTCCGGTCGTCAACTTTTTCTTTAAAAATCTTCTTCTCAGAAACTACTGGATGGATTTCAATCAAACTTCACAGGAATGATCCTTAGGTGGTCCTCTATCAGATTCCTTCAATTAAGTCTGATTGAACCAGAAAGTCTTGAGTTATCTGCCCTTGAATTAAAAAATGGCTGGTTTGACTTTGTTTTCACTCTAGCACTTACAAATATTGACCAATCAAGACAAAACTTGAACAGAATGTTGGTGACAATAAGATCTTGCCTGAGTGCAAGTTTCAGCTTGATCTGAATTTTATATGATGAGTTATGTTCCCTTGAAATTGACAAAATTGTCATTTTGGGCTTAATTTTGACTTTGTTTTCACTCTAGCAACTACAAATATTTACCAATCAAGACAAAACTTAGACAAAATGTTTTTGATCATAAGACCTTGTCTTAGTGTAACTTTCAGCTTCATCGGAACATTAAATCATGAGTTATGTGCTCTTGAATTTGAAAAAAATGCCATTTTCGACTTAGTTTTCACTTTTACAACCAGAAATATCAATAAATCTAGACAAAACTTGGACAGAATCATATTGACTGTGAGATCTTGCACACGTGTAATTTTCAGCCTGATCAGAATCCAATATCTTGAGATATGTGCCACTGAATTTGACAAAAAATCAGTTTTTGACTCCGTTTGCATTATGTTTTCACTTTTGCAATCGCAAATATGGACCAATCATGACAAAATTTGGTCAGAAAATTGGAGACCCTAAGATCTTGCCTGAGTGTGATTTTCAGCTCAATCAGAATTTCACATCCTGAATATGTGCTCATATAAATGGGATAAAATTAGCAAGCTATCGAGTTTAGTGTATAAAAGATGGAAGGGTTACTGGTTGAAGGGTTTATCTATTAGTGGTTAGTTAAAGGTGTACATGTACTTGAAAGCAGCAGTGTGCCTGCAAATGGTGTTAACCCATTCCAGAGGACAAAATTTCAGGCAGGTCTAAATTCACAGAGCTTGCAGACAATAATTTCAGGATGGAATTTAACATTTTTAGGTCTTTTATGTAGAAAACATTTTATAAAATGAAGAAATTGCATGTCACAAGCATTTTCTTCATTTCCTACATTGCTATAAAAGTCAAAGCGTTTATCTTGTTAGTAAATCAAGGAGGAAGATATTTATTACTAGTATTATCCAAAGCTGGAATTTTCTCCCCTTTCTCAAATGTCATCTAGTTTGGTCTTTTGGGGTAGAAAACATTGTGGGAAATGAGGAATCTTTATCTTTATTTTGAGGGGCGTCAAAAAGCGCCTGTATGGCAATGGGTTCAAATAGATATACATGTAGTTGAAAAAAAATGTGTTTATAAATATATTTATGAAATTAAAGTTTTAATTGTTCATTGAGCAATTTTACGGATGTAGCTATTTACATTGCCGGTATTACCCAAAGCTAGAATTTCCTCCCCTTTCCATTACTTTCTTCTTGCTTTTAGAACCACATGTATTTAATAATCTAATCAAAACTTCGATTAAGCATTAAAAGAATCTCAGGCCTGTGGAGCGATTCAAGACCTTCAGGTCTTCTAGTTTTGACTTTGTTACCACTCTAGCATCTACAGATATTGACCAATCTTGACCAAACTTGGTCAAAACATGTATGATAATAAGCTCTTGGATGAGTTCGATTTTGGGTCAGATCGGATCAGGAAGTCGGGAGTTATGCGCCCTTGAATATCAAAAATCACTAGTTTTGACTTTGTTACCACTCTAGCATCTACAGATATGGACCAATCTTGACCAAACTTGGTCAAAACATGTATGACAATAAGCTCTTGGACGAGTTTGATTTTGGTTCAGATCGGATCAGGAAGTTCGGAGTTATGCGCCCTTGAATATCAAAAATCGCTAGTTTCGACTTTATTACCACTCTAGCATCTACAAATATTGACCAATCAACACAAAACCTGGCAAGAATATTGGTAAAAATGCAATAATGAATGAGCTTGATTTTCAGTGTCATTTAAGTGGGAAGTCTGGAGTTATGTGCCCTTGAATTCGACAAATTTGCCGTTTTCGACTTTGTTTTCACTTTAGCATCTACATTTATTGACCCATCAAGACAAAACTTGGCAAAAATGTTGGTAACCATAAGATGCTGAATGAGTTAAATTTTCAGCTTGATCAAACAAGAAAAAACAGGGTTATTGGCCCTTGAATTTCACAAAATTGCCGTTTTTGACTTTATTTTCACTCTAAAAAACACAAAATAATATTGACCAATCAAGATACAACTTGGTCATAATGTTGGTGACCAGGGCTCCGGAAAACCGAAAATTTGCCGGATTTGCCCGATTTTTGAGATCCAAAACCGATTGAAATCTCCAAAATAACAAAAAAATCGGTCTCATAAATTTCACCTATCTTTCAAAATCAGCTAAAAACCTAACATGTTCAAGGCCAATCAAGGGTTTCACACATTACCTGCAGATTAACATGTGTCATAAACCGATAATTTGCCCCCAAGGCACCAGTCATTTGTGTAATCATTGTGTACATGTCATCCAATTAAGCTTCATGCTTGACTGGGTATATTAACGATAATCCAATCCACCATGGATACTTCTTATCTTGGGAAACCCCTATTGGGAAACTCTATCTAGTTCTATTTTTAGATATCTGAACCTGCATTTTCGGTCTTTTGGATGGATGAAAAAACTGGAAATTGTGATATTTATGCTCTGACATTTCGCTGTTTCAGACCTTTACAAAAGCTTGCTTGATCAGTAAAATAGAAATCATGTATAAATAATATCCCAATCCAATCAAATTAAATTGTTATTTCAAACAAAAAGATGACATTGGAATTATTACAAAATCAACTAGGGTTACATGCTCGAAAAGTATCAGTAGGTCAAAGGTTACACAAAACGAAAATGGATGCCAAGATTTGTTTTCCCATGTCTTTTACAGGTTTTACTCGCTAAAGTCTAGATTTTTCACCCATCATCGGACAATAAGGTAACAATTGAGTGTATAGGCAATGGCATGGCAGTTTTGTTATAATTGGGAAGCTGAAATGACGGGGGGGGGGGGGGGGGGGTTGCTGTTGTCTGGACCGATTCAGAATCCAATATACCCGGAGCCCTGTTGGTGACCATGAGATCTTATATGATTTCATTTTTCATATTGATTGGACTAGAAAAACCAGAGTTGTGTGCCCTTGATGGTGACAAAATTGCCGATTTTGTTTAATTTCACTCAAACAGCAATAAACATTGACCAATCAAAAAACAACTTGGACATAAGTTGATGAGAATATCATTTATCAGAACAGAGTTATGTGCCCTGGATTATGACAAAATTGATCTTTTTTTTTTATCGACTTGGTTTTCACTTTAACAGCCACAAATATTGATCATTAAAGACTAAGAATGCTGTTTTCAGCTGGATCATAATCTCGCATCTTTAATTTCGTGTTTTTGTCTTAAAGATACCTAGTTCATGTAAAAGGTGTGTCTTATTCTGCAAGGAGAAAGTTTCAAACTTCTATCAGGTGAGCAATCCAGGGCCATCTTGGCCCTCTTGTTTATGACAAAAATTGATAGATTGAAGAATTAATCTGATGAAACAAAAAAATAGAGGAGATTTTTAAAGCTTAATTGCTTTTACCTAAGGTAAATACTTAATGATGTACTCGATGATAATTAGAAATATTTTTCTTCGAACTTGTGAACTACTTTAATATCATCTCTTTCCAGATCTTATTCTTGCCCAAGATGGCCGGTGCTTATGTTGCTCAAGTCCAGATATATTCACGAGCGTTCACAAAGGCTGACGACCAAAGAAAGGACAGTATTCCAGTTAATGTAACCTTCCAGGCTATTGCTGAAGTACCATGGATTAAGGTGGGTGTCTGTCTGTTTGTAGGTTTAACCCTTATAATGTTGAATAAATACAACCATCTCCCTGGCCTAATGGTTAGGGCGTTGGCCTTGGAAGCAGGAGGTCAAAGGTTCAAACACGGAATCTTGCCTGCTGGCTTGGAAGGCAAATGGTTGGTGAGCCACCAGCTAGTTAAACTAATGGTGGATTACCTTAAACCCATCTCTGCCAGAAGCCTGGCATCATGAAGAGGGAATCAAGGAGGTACTGCGCATTGAACAAGTCAACACTGGCTGGCTCTAAAAATAGGGGTGACACTATAAATAATGATAAACAAGCCTTTACCTTACACTATTTTTATTCATAGACAACTCTTGTCTTTTCTGCTGCAGATTACAGTTTAGAGCAGTCCAAATGCATTGGCTAAAATTGTATGTGCAATGATAACAAGGACATGCTGGATTTTAGCAAGATGTGGGATAACCCTTTTCCAAACAAGGCCTGGTTCTGATGTCCCTGAAATAAAATGATTAGGAAAATATTGAGGCGAAAGAAGAAAATGCTGCTTATCAGCATTTTCTCCTTTTCCCCAATATTTCCATGGTATATCATACACAAATCCTTTCTTTATCAATATTCATTTAGTTGTTTGCAGCTACTTTCAAATTTGATTATTACCCTAAAGTTTTGTTGTTTGGGAAAGGGTTAAGCTAGCCAATAAATCTACAATATATTCCTATCTCATAATCTGTCGCAGGTACATTGTGAAGATGATAACAAGGACATATTGGACTTTGGCGAGATGGTCTGGGGAAGTTGGGAAGAAAAAACAATCAAACTGAAAAATATGGGCCAGGCTACTGTACCTCTGAGATTAGCTATCACTTCAGTAAGTTATCAAAATTATGTGTCTGTTTGTTTGTCTGTCTCTGTCTGTCTGTCTGGGGTAACTTGCAACAGAAAACAATCAAGTTGAAAAATATGGGCCAGGCTACAGTATCACTCAGATTAACAATCTTATCTAGTAAAGCTTTGTCTGTCTGTCTGTCTGTCTGTTTATGAAAAAAAGTCATGCTGAACAATTTTGTCCAGTCTACACTAGGACACTGTATCTATTTAACATCCTTTGTAAATTATGTAAGTTGTAGACTTAGAAATTTTTGAAAAAAAAAATGGACAGGCAGAATATAAACTGTAAATGACAACATGGGCAAATGTTTATAAAACAACCTACACATACACTGGCCACATAAAGTAACGCAACATTTTCAAATTTCAATATTTCTATTTTAAACAAACCAGAATATAAAATGATACTTTTTATAGTTCGCAAGGAAGGTTTTTGATTTTAATTTTCAATAAAATATTTAAATTTCCAACAAACATGTCAGAATTATATCCCTTTATTATTTTACGTTAAACACGTCCTAAGGTCTTGCAAGTTAAAAAACAATCCTAAAAGATAGTTTTATTGATAGTGTGTAGTCAGTTACACAGTAAAAGCACAAAAAATGTCACTGTGCGCACTAAGCATCATTTATAACTTCCGGAAAACAGCTGTCAACATATCACTTGAATTCGAGTTCTGGAAAATTCTATTTGCACAGATCAAAAAGCTTGGCGTTCAAATTTTCTTCAATTGCAAGGTTGCAGTACCATTTTATAGCAAACACAAGTGTGCATGATCGATCCAGATCATGGACAGGGCCAGTTATTATCAGTCTGTAGGGTATTAGCCAAAGAGCCCTGAGCTTTGGAACAGATTCCTAATAGCAGCAGATTCCACATAAATGAACATTGGCAGACATGGATAAGCCATCACACATGAATGATTCAACCAGAAGCAAACCGTTTTATATCCGTTATTGATTATAATTTGGGGTAAATTTCGCTATTTAAGACAATTTATCCATCCAAAGACTGTCTTATCCAGTTTAAGAGCTGCAGTTCTGTGCTTCGGATATTCGCAAAAAGTCATGGAAATCACCCCAATGCCAAGGCAAGTGGCCTTCTGACAAACAACTGAAATGTCAAAGTCGATATTCCTATGAACGTTGACAGTGTGTTGCGCCCTGTTGTCCCTAATATCATGTAGGAAGAGAAAATGGCATTTTGCAATAGGGTTGCGCTCCTGCACACACTGCTGCTTTCACACGACGGTTGTGCAGCAAAACAAGGTAAATGCCCTTATTCCAGGACACGTCTGCTATGGAAAACTTTTGGTATTGTCTGAAAAGGCGCATTCGTAGTAGTGGTCTTAATCCTCCAACAAACCTGTTTTTGTAAACGAACAACTCGTTAGGATGAGTGAACTAAGTTTCTTTAACATCAAATCGGTTCTAAAATGGTGTCAATGTGACGAAAATGTCAGTTGTTTATGAATGCAAGGGATGAGTTTAACCATTAATTTGTTTGTGACTTTTGAAATTACACCATGTGTCTTTGGGTTGAAATTTTTGTCTTTAAATGTCTTGGCATTTTTAGCTCAACTTTTCGAAGAAAATGAGAGCTTATACTGTCACCCGGGCGTCGGCGTTGGCGTTGGCGTCGGCGTTGCAACCAAGGTTGAAGTTTTTTCAAACATCAATAACTTCTATACCATCAAAGGGATTCAATCCAAACTTGGAATACTTATTCACCATCACACCCTCTACCTTACTACCAGGGCCCATGACCCTGGCTCCACTATACTTGGAGTTATGCCCCCTTTTTACTAAGCAACTTAGAAAGTCGAGCGCGCTGTCTTCGGACAGCTCTTATGATATTTCGTTTACTGTTTGATGAAATATTACCTTTGATGTCAGAACAAAAATATCATTAAATCTATTTACACGTTTTAAGATATTTGATATTGAATGAGTGTTGCATTACTTTATGTGGTAAGTTTATTTAAAGAAATTCTGTACTAGAAAAAGTGCTGAAATATTATGTATTAATTCATCCACAGACGAAGGGTTGGCACTGTTTCTCCTTCGAGCCTGAAGGTCGTATGTCGGATGTGTCAGTGATCTCCGGTAAACACATGCCACAGTCGGGTCACGGCAAGACGATAATCAACATTAGTCTGTCGGGATGCGATGATGCATTCAGCAGTCACACAGTGAAAGTTTGGTGTAGACCCCCTGATAAACAGTGTAGTCGATGTAAGCAGTTTTGCATTATCAGCAAAAAAATATTTTCATCTAAATCGAAAGATGATTACCAACATTATTCTGTGTCAGCCACTAGATCTAGTTTAGTTGGTGTAACCCTTTCCCAAACAGTACAATAAATAATTTTGATGAGTGGTCCTTAGTGCTGTAGCTTCCACTATAGAAACAAAATGTTTTATGTGGCCTCAATAGGTATTCAATTTCACTACCCTATATTTGTTTAAAAATCCTTGAGAGAAAAGAAGAAAAACGCTGATCCCATTCCTAGCATTTTCTCCTTTTCCCATAAGGATTTCTATGGTAAAGATTATTTCCTGTGATATGACAGTAAGGTAACTGCAAGACAATTATCAACATTACTTTATCTTGATGGGATGAAGTTTGAAAAGTCATACAGTCAAAATAAGGCGTAGACTGCCTAATGATAAACAGTTAAGTTGTTGTTAGTCATATGGCAAAGAAACCATTGGTGCATTTGTATTAGCTCTGATTTCAGGATGCATTTAGCATTTTGAACATTATCAACTCAACAGTTTTACATGACATTTAATGTTAGTATTTTAAATACAGCCACCAGAGCAATTTTTGCTTAACATGGATATAGATGTCGATATAACATAATTACATCTCTGGTTTATTTTAGTATTGGCGAGGCAGCCACCCGAGCAATTCTCATGTAACATCGATGTAGATGTGGACATTCCTTGCTGTAAGTTCCAAAAACTGGCGTCGTTACGTATGAAAGCTGTGGTTGGTGTGAGGAAGCTTCATATACCAAAAGACCTAAAGGTATGTTGAATTATGATAAAAGTGGCATAAAGAAAGATTTGAGCTGTAATTCAGAAAATGTGGGCAACATTCCATGCTTTAAATTTCAAAAATTGCCGTCTCTACATATGAAAGATGTGGTTGGTGTCAGGAAACTTCATATACCAAAAGATCTGAAGGTTTGTTAGATTACATTATAAGGAGTTTAAAAAAAGATTTGAGCCGGAAGAGAAAAAATGTCAACATTCCATGTTGTAAATTCCCAAAACTGGCCTCACCACGCATAAAAGCTGTGGTTGGTGTAAGGAAACTTCAATACCAAAAGATCTAAAGGTATGCTGTATTTTGATATCTGACTTACAATAGGCACAAATATTGTAAAAAAAAGATATGAGCCAGGATCTGGAAAAACATCCCTTAAGGCTTTTGAGCCCAACATAGATCCAGATCAGCCTGTGCATACGCACAGTCTGATCAGGATCCATGTTGTTCTCTAATAGCTTCTTCGGGACCTGTAGTCACTTAAAGAGAGTAAGATGGAAGCATACTGGACTGTATTCGACAACAGGCTGATCTTCAAACTCAATTTCTAAAAATGCTATAATGGACGTTTTTCCAGATCCCGGCTCAATTATTATACAGTTGAAACTCATTTATGTTGAAGTCTCAGGGAATGTCAATGTAAAAACTTTTGTTGTCCAAACTCAGAGCTTCTGCAGATGATGAAATGAATGTTGGTAATCATGGAATTTAAGTATATAATAGCACAGAAAATACTGAATGAAAAAGAGCAAAATGTTGATAATCAGCTTTTTCCTCTGTTCCTTCATTATTTTCTGACCTACTCTCCTTCAGGGATGTCAAAAGCTGGTCCTGTCGAGCAAAATGTGATCTAAGATTGGAGCTATGTGTGAAGAATAATTGATAGACTTGGCATTGATATAAGGATTGACGAGAAAAAAATATGGCAAGATTTTTATATGGCAAGATTTTTATGCCATTGATCTTAAATTTTGACATTTTATATATGTTCGGCACCTTTGAAGCTTGATACTTTTGTGCTAATCGCTGGATATATTTTTCTACATTTCAGTGTGTTGAATTGTCAGCCGCCCCTAAATCAACACAAGAGACGAAGATCTGTCTATTCAACGCCGGAAATCTCAACTTGACCGTGTCACTGGGTTTCTCCGAACATAAAGAAGTTTTTAGCGTGACACCAAGCTGTCTGCAAATTCCACCCGGTATTGACGCAGAATTTAAATTGGCTTTCAAACCAGTTGATATGGAGACTCCTTGTTTTATGTCGTATGTATTTTACTGATGTTTTATGAGTCTGATCTTGGACCCATTCCAAGACCAAAGCAGTTGCAGACAACATTCTAAAGCTGATGAAATTGTAAAATTTTAGGAATTTCTGGGTAGAAAACATTGTTGGAAATGAAGAAATTGCTTGTCACTTTCCACAATGCTTTCTCCCATCGTTATCTGGAGAGGCGTCGAAAAGCATCAATGTATGGAAATGGGTTAATAAGTCAATAGCCAGTGTTCCTTTCACCATAGTTTGGGAAAACACTTAGATAACAGAAAAAATTGCTTATTATCAGCAATTTCAGTGTGTCCTTCGGTATCTTTTATTCAGATGAATTATTTTGATGCACCGAACATTTAACGAGCATGTAATGACTGTGTTGAACAACCAATGATGTTTCTCTGAAATATACCCCAATTTATTCCCAAACATCAACGAAACCCTACCATTTCAGTTCTGACTATAATGTTATATTCGGAATGGCATCGTGAGGATTGGTGTGTTTCGTTGGCCTTTCAGTCAGATCGGTATATAAACGCACCTTCATCAGAGTGCAAACGCTAGTCCTTCGGTGTGATCATGACAAACATGCCGACTAGGAATGCGTCATGAATTATTACTGACACCAATACAAAAACGGTGAATGTCAGATGCGTGCCTGCCAATCCCTCTGCGAAACATTAGCAAATTTATTCCAAAATTTTTATTGCTGCATTCTTCGAAAAAAAATTGTGGATGCTCAAAAAATTTTGTGCGGGGATCTGCTAACACCGCTGAATGTTGATAAAAAGCACCGAAAACGTACCAAACATAAACCGTTTGTTGAACAAACCTTTATCGAATATGCCGAATTAAGTTAAGTATGCATTTGGTGTACAGTTTGGTTAGTTGGGACAGGGCTGTAAATCTTTGAAGTTGATTATCAAATGATTGAATTCTTTCTGCAGATATTTCCTAATGATGGTATTACCTGACGCCATGATGTTTGAGTTGCCATTACGGGGAAATGTTATGAGACCAAAAAATAAGAACCCTATGCTCATGTGTGATGCAACGGTTATGGACTTTGGCGGTGTGGACATTGGCAAAACTGTGTAAGTACTTGGTGTAGATTAATAAATGGGATTATTTAATTTGTAGGAATAGTTATGTTTAAGCAATAATAGAATACTGAAAATTAAATTTTAAGAATACTTTTATTTGAATAATTTGGGTTGTAACTTAGAAGCTTATGCTTGGTTCTTTTGATTCCGCTCCTTCGGAAATACAAATTAGAGATGATCGAAAGATAGATTCTTAGATCGATATTACTTTTCGTAGTGTATGGTAAACTTTCTTTGATTCAAAATAGTTCATTTTCAGTCAATCCAATATGAATATTCACATTCATTAACCCTTTCCCAAACAAGACCTGGTTTTGACGTCCCTTATAGAAAGTGCTTGAAAAAAACATTGAGACAAAAGAAGAAAATGCTGATAATCAGCATTTTCTCCTTTTGTCTCAATATTTCCTGTGCTATATTGAACACAAACCATATCTTGAACAACATCCATGTTGTCGTCTGCAGCAGTTTTCATATTGGGTCGGTCTAAAATGTTGCCGTGTGGAAATGGGTTAAACAATGTCTGTGAAAGAGTTTTAGAGATAGAAGTAAATGCATCTTTGTCAATTTTCAGTGTAAAGAAATTCAGATTGATGAATAAAGACCAAGAGTCCATGACATTGACTGCTGAATCTCGTGTTAATGATATCTCGGTAAGTATTGAACCCTTACCAAACAACAAACTGCGGATGATGAAAATGAATGTTGACAATGATAAATTATGCATATTTTATTGATCAGAAAATAAATCAATAATTTCCTAATCCATTTCTACAAGGACTTCAAAACCTTCAAAATCTTATTCGGGTAAGGGTTAAACCTTTTTATGCTGAATAAACTTATGTATTGGGTTTTTAGCTCGACTTTTCGAAGAAAATGAAAGCTTATACTGTCACCCGGGTGTCGGCGTTGCAACAAAGGTTAAAGTTTTTTCAAACATCAATAACTTCCATACTATCAAAGGGATTCAACCCAAACTTGGAATACTTATTCACCATCACACCCTCTACCTTACTACCAGGGCCCATGACCCTGGCTCCACTATATTTGGAGTTATGCCCCCTTTATACTAAGCAACTTAGAAAGTCGAGCGCGCTGTCTTCGGACAGCTCTTGTTAGATAAAGGACTGATTAAAATTGAAGACCACAATGGCTATGTATTCATAACTTGTGTGTTTCCAGACCATTATAGGAATGCATTAACCCATTACCACACAGTGACACTTTTTGACGCCTTATATGACAGACAATGGCTTTGGAAAACATTGTGGAAAATGAAGAAATTGCTTTGGACAGGCAATTTCTTCATTTTCCACAAGGTTGTCAAGCCCAAAATGGAAATATTTTGAAGAATGTGGTTATCAGGAGAAAATGTGCAATATTCAGTAAATTCACAATGATAGATTTCTGTCTTTCTTTTTCAGCTCAGTCTTTCACCATCTCCAACAGTCGTGGGGAAAAAGAGTCTGGATTTCTTCTTGCCAACTGGTGATACTTTGCCGATTTACGTACAGTTTTCTCCGTCTAATCCAGGCGACATGTCCGGCAAAATTGTCATGAAGGTGAAAGATTGTAATACAAGATTTCCGGTAAGTTGGTTTGTGTTATTCCATTTCCACTTAATGACACCTTTAGACGCTCTTCAAAAATAATGCTTTTGAAAACATCGTGGAAAATGAAGAAATTGCTTGTGACCAGCAATTTCTTCATTTTCCACAATGTTTTCCCTAGTATATTCTTGTGACTGTGTCAAAAAGCGCCACAGTGCAGTAATGGGTTAAAGTGCATAATAGATTCCGATGATGCATGCATCTTGTCAAGGGTGGACTTCCTTAATGCTTGATGTTAGGAAAAATTTTCATGAAAGTGGAAAATCTTGAAATAATGCATTTTGAAAAGCCATTACCCTTTGATTTGTAGAAAAAATCAATAGGCTATTTTGAAGAACTGATATGACACTTTAAGAATAGCTTCAATCTTAACTGCAACAAATCATATCGGGACAAGGGCCCATCTAAATATTAGTTTTACTTTGTCCAGGTGAAAGTTAAAGGCTACGATGGAGTTAGCAAGCTATGTTGCTCCGAGGATTGTACCTCATTTACGAGTATTCAAGGCCATCCTTGTGAGAATATGAAAACGATATTAGGGGATGTTGGCTTTCTGAAATGCAATATTTCATTTATTGTCAATCAAACCCTATGTTGTGGGTACTTATTGGAATCGTCTCACTGAGACGATTCAAATGAGTACCCACAACATAGGGTTTGGATTTGAAATAACAAACTTAGATTTCCGGCTTATCTGTTTGTTCTGTATTTTGCGGCTTTCTTTGAAAAACCTTGTAACTGTAGTTTGTCTTAAGCTGTAGTTACGAGATTTTCGATGAAAAGCAAAGATTTTGCTTTACTCTCTTCAGGTGAAAGTTAAAGGCTACGGTGGAGTTAGCAAGCTATGTTGTTCGGAGGAATGCACGTCCTCTACGAGTATTCATGGTCATCCTTGTGTCAATATAGCTGATACAAACAATAAGAGAGGATGATGGCTTTCCGAAATGCAAAATTTATTGTTAATCAAACCCTATGTTGTGGGTACTCATTGGAATCGTCACACTGAGACGATTCCAATTAAAATCCACAACATATGGTTTTGATTTTAAATACTGTATGTGTAGAAATATTCGCGGGCTTCTAATTTTCGCTATATTCGCGCTAGACCATCGGCCCGCAAATTCATGATTGCGCAAATATTTGTACTTCCAATTCTTCCTTAATAGTTTAATTTTCGCGCAAGTTGAAATTTATGTTTATTATAAACATTAAATGAATATACACTCAGTTCGTACATGTATTGTCCAGCAACATTAATCCGGGATATCTGCATATGTAATGACCTCACTTCGACATTGTTTTGTTTAGACGCTCAACTAATGGACTTTGCGCACGAAAATTAAGTTGTCCCGGGTTAATCTTGCTAGATAATATATGGTTTATTGACTTGATTTGTTGAATAAAGAAGGTGACAAGATATCATAACTAATTGGACATTTAAACTGTGAATAACCATTTAACATTTTATCGGACAATGCATTGTTTGACATTGTTTAGTTTGAAATACATGTAACAAACAATTTATTAGAATGCATAAAGAAAACAAATAATTAAGGTGGAGCAATATCCGTTTTATCTCCTACTCCTTAGTGTTTAAGATACTAGAAATAAGAAAGAGTATTTACCCAGCACTGACATTCATTTTGCTGTGCGCGAATTTAAGAATTCTAATCATGTCTCCCCGCGAATTCAAAGTTGCGCGAATATTTGTAAAACTTGAAAATGGGGCCATTCCGCGAAATTTTCGCTCCGCGAAAATATCTTCACATACAGTAACAAAGTTAGAATTTCAGATAATCAGTTGTTCTGTTTTTCACCGCTTGCTTGGAAAGACCATGTAACTGTAGTTTGTCTTAAGCTGTAGTTACGAGATTTTCGATGAAAAGCAACCATTTGTTTTACTGTCTTCAGGTTAAAGTTAAAGGCTACGGAGGAGTCAGAAAGCTATGTTGCTCGGAGGATTGTACTTCATCTACGAGTATTCAAGGTCATCCTTGTGTGAAAATAGCTGATACAAACAATATGACGGAAGTGTATATACGCAACATAGGGACACAACCAGCTAATGTGAAGATAACTCTAATGTGAAGATAACTATGTTTTACAAACATCTCTTGTTTTACTTTATTCAGGTGAAAGTTAAAGGCTACGGTGGAGTAAGCAAGCTATGTTGCTCCGAGGATTGTACCTCGTCTACGAGTATTCAGGGTCATCCTTGTGTGAATATAATTGATACAAACAATATGAGTGGATATTGGCTTTCTGAAATTATGAAATATTTCATTTATTGTCAATCAAACACTATGTTGTGGGTACTCATTGGAATCGTCTCACTGAGACGATTCAAATGAGTACCCACAACATAGTGTTTGGATTTGAAATAACAAAGTTAGAATTCCCGCTCTGTTGTTCTGTATTTTTCCAATTTCTTCAAAAAACCTTGTAACTGTAGTTTGTCTTAAGCTGCAGTTACAAGATTTTCTATGAAAAGGGACCATTTGTTTTACTTTCTACAGGTGAAAGTTAAAGGCTACGGCGGAGTTAGCAAGCTATGTTGCTCGGAGGAATGCACCTCGTCTACGAGTATACAAGGCCATCCTTGTGTGAATATAGCCGATACAAACAATATGAGGGGTGATGCTTTCCGAAATGCAATATTTCATTTATTGTTAATCAAACCCTATGTTGTGGGTACTCATTGGAATCGTCTCACTGAGACGATTCCAATGAGTACCCACATCATAGGGTTTGGATTTGAAATAACATACTTAGATTTCCTGCTTATCTGTTTCTTCTGTATTTTGCGACTTTCTTTGAAAAACCTCGTAACTAGTTTGTCTTAAGCTGCAGTTACGATTTTTTCAATGAAAAGTGACGATTTGTTTTACTTTCTTTAGGTGAAAGTTAAAGGCTATGGTGGAGTAAGCAAGCTATGTTGCTCAGAAGAATGCGCCTCATCTACGAGTATACAAGGTCATCCTTGTGTGAATATAGCTGATACAAACAATATGACGGAAGTTTATATACGCAACATAGGGACACAACCAGCTAATGTGAAGGTTACCCTTTATAAAGGTGAGAATTTTTTTAGCGAGCCTAGACTTTATGTCCGGGGCGCTAATGTCACAGCCCTAGTGTCGGCGTCGCGTCAGTGTCTCATCTTCTTAAAAAACTTTAACCTGGTCATTATCTCATGCACTTTTCAGGCCCGTAGGAAGCAATTTAATTTTAGGAAGGGGGCTCAACCCCCCCTAAGGCTTTCTGAACCAGTGTCTGAATATCATTCCTACCGGCCTGCTGTTAGAGATAAGACCATGATATTTGACACATGGATACTTCCTGTCAAGACCTTTAATTTGGGACTTTGACCTTGTGACGTTGACCACAGCCATAGCGCAATTGATAGTGCATGTGACTCTCACTTATAAGGTCCTGGGTTCGATCCCTGGCTGCAGCAAACATCTTTTCTAACAAAACTGTCTTCCACCAATGGTTTGATATCATTAACCTATGTGGGGGAGCAGCTGGAGATTCAATAAGGATGTTGTGGAGGTACTGGTATGAAACAGAAAGGAATCCATGTTTAGGTGCTCCAGCCACCGCAATATGATCATATCAGTTGAAAGAGGGGTTAAACCACAATCAATCCAAACCTACTAACAATGATTTTGTTCTTCTCCAGATCTCAGATGTTCAGAGAGAGTCATAACATGGTAATTTGACCATATCAGTTGAAAGAGGGGTTAAACCGCAATCGATCCAAACCTACTAACAATGATTTTGTTCTTCTCCAGATCGCAGATTTTCAGAGCGACTCATAACATTGCAATTTGACCATATCAGTTGAAAGAGGGGTTAAACCGCAATCGATCCAAACCTACTAACAATGATTTTGTTCTTCTCCAGATCTCAGATGTTCAGAGAGAGTCATAAAATGGGAATTTGACCATATCAGTTGAAAGAGGGGTTAAACCGCAATCGATCCAAACCTACTAACAATAATTTTGTTCTTCTCCAGATCTCAAATGTTCAGAGCGATTCATAACATGGGAATTTGACCATATCAGTTGAAAGAGGGGTTAAACCGCAATCGATCCAAACCTACTAACAATGATTTTGTTCTTCTCCAGATCTCAGATGTTCAGAGCGATTCATAACATGGGAATTTGACCATATCAGTTGAAAGAGGGGTTAAACCACAATCGATCCAAACCTACTAACAATAATTTTGTTCTTCTCCAGATCTCAAATGTTCAGAGCGACTCATAACATAGCAATTTGACCATATCAGTTGAAAGAGGGGTTAAACCGCAATCGATCCAAACCTACTAACAATAATTTTGTTTTACTCCAGATCTCAAATGTTCAGAGCGCCTCACCAGTGGACAGATAGTCACTCAGCCTAGTGAGTTTACTATACGTGTGCAGCAGAAGAAGGTCCTTGAACTTGTAATCAGCCTATCAATGGTAGAGTTTATAGACCAATGTGGCGACAGTGGATCAAAACCTTGCAAATACAACTTTGAGCCATTCCCAAACAGTGTCACCTTTTGACGCCCTACAAGATAAAGGCTTTAGAAAACATTATGGAAAATGAAGAAATTGCTTGTGACAAGCAATTTCTTTATTTACCACAATGTTTTTTAAACTAAAACACACAAAAAAGTAAAATTCCATGCATTTGATAGCCCTACAAGATGAAGGCTTTGGAAAACATTGTGGAAAATGAAGAAATTGCTTGTGACAAGCAATTTCTTCATTTACCACAATGTTTTCTAAACAAAAACACAGAAAAAAGTAAAATTCCATGCATTTGATATTGCAGTCTGGCAGAGTCTGCAATACCTTTGAATTTGGACCAGTCTAATATTTTGCCGTCTGGTAATGGGTGAAAAAGCTATATTTCCAAAGTTTTGATTCCCTACCAACAATGTTCTTGTTTTTCTCCAGATCTCAGATGTTCAGAGAGAGTCATAACATGGGAATTTGACCATATCAGTTGAAAGAGGTGTTAAACCACAATCGATCCAAACCTACTAACAATAATTTTGTTCTTCTCCAGATCGCAGATTTTCAGAGCGACTCATAACATTGCAATTTGACCATATCAGTTGAAAGAGGGGTTAAACCACAATCGATCCAAACCTACTAACAATGATTTTGTTCTTCTCCAGATCGCAGATTTTCAGAGCAACTCATAACATTGCAATTTGACCATATCAGTTGAAAGAGGGGTTAAACCACAATCGATCCAAACCTACTAACAATAATTTTGTTCTTCTCCAGATCGCAGATTTTCAGAGCGACTCATAACATTGCAATTTGACCATATCAGTTGAAAGAGGGGTTAAACCACAATCGATCCAAACCTACTAACAATAATTTTGTTCTTCTCCAGATCTCAGATGTTCAGAGCGACTCATAACATTGCAATTTGACCATATCAGTTGAAAGAGGGGTTAAACCACAATCGATCCAAACCTACTAACAATAATTTTGTTCTTCTCCAGATCGCAGATTTTCAGAGCGACTCATAACATTGCAATTTGACCATATCAGTTGAAAGAGGGGTTAAACCACAATCGATCCAAACCTACTAACAATAATTTTGTTCTTCTCCAGATCTCAGCTGTTCAGAGCGACACATAACATAGCAATTTGACCATATCAGTTGAAAGAGGGGTTAAACCACAATCGATCCAAACCTACTAACAATAATTTTGTTCTTCTCCAGATCGCAGATTTTCAGAGCGATTCATATAGAGGATAATCTTTTGTTTCAGTGTAAGATCGATTTATATTTCATTGAGTGAACAACAAAAGCTTTGTTTTCACAAGTGGCGAAGCCACGAGTGAAAATGTAGCTTTCGTTGTTCACGAAATGAAATATAAATCGATCTTACACGAAAAACAAACGATTATTCTATTTCTTTAATGCTAAAATTAGACAAAATGCAAAAAAAATATGACTGATTTTCTTAAAGCGCGTCATTTTGCACGTGACTGCTATGCAACGCTTATGATGACGTCACTTATTTGGCCTGGCTTACATAACGTCAGATAGGGTGAAATGAACGAAAGCGGGGCACAAGTTCTTGATAATTTCACTGGATAGGCGGTGAGTTTATCAAAATGATAATCTACCGTTATTTCCCGATAATCCACCGAAAAACATTAAAGAAAACATGGTAATTTGACCATATCAGCTGAAAGAGGGGTTAAACAGCAATCGATCAAAACCTACTAACAATAATTTTGTTTTTCTCAATGATCTCAGCTGTTCAGAGAGACTTATAACATGGGAATTTGAACATATCAGTTGAAAGAGGGGTTAAACCACAATCGATCCAAACCTACTAACAATGTTTTTGTTCTTCTCCAGATCTCAAATGTTCAGAGCGCCTCACCAGTGGTCAGGTAGTCACTCAGCCTAGTGAGTTTACTATTGGTGTGCAGCAGAAGAAGGTGCTTGAACTGGTAACCAGCCTGTCTATGGCAGATTTTATAGACCAATGTGGCGACAGTGGATCAAAACCTTGTAAATGCAACTTTAAGCCATTCCCAAACAGCAACGACTTTTGAAGCCCTACAAGATAAAGGCTTTGAAATACATTGTGGAAAATGAAGAAATTGCTTGTGACAAACCAAGCTAGAAGATCAAAACCTTGTAAATGCAACTTTAAGCCATTCCCGAACAGCGACGCCTTTTGAAGCCCTACAAGATAAAGGCTTTGAAATACATTGTGGAAAATGAAGAAATTGCTTGTGACAAGCAATTTCTTCATTTACCACAATGTTTTCAAAACAAAAACACACAAAATAGTAAAATTCCTTGCATTTAATATTGCTGTCTGAAATGCCTTTGAATTTGAACCAGTCTGATATTTTGCTGTCTGGTAATCGGTTAAAAATCTTTATTTCTTTCCAAGGTTTTGATTCCCTACCAATAATGTTCTTGTTCTTCTCCAGATCTCAAATGCAATTTTAGTGTGTCACAAACACATCTTGTTTTTCTCCAGATCTCAGCTGTTCAGAGCGCCTCACCAGTGGTCAGATAGTCGCTCAGCCTAGTGAGTTTACTATAGGTGTGCAGCAGAAGAAGGTCCTTGAACTTGTAACCAGCCTGTCAATGGCAGAGTTTATAGACCAATATGGCAACAGTGGATCAAAACCTTTTAAATGTAAATGCAACTTTAAGCCATTCCCTAGGCTAATAGTGACGCCTTTTGAAGCCCTACAAGATAAAGACTGGAAAACATTGTGAACAGAGACGCCTTTTGAAGCCCTACAAGATAAAGGCTTTGGAAAACATTGTGGAAAATGAAGAAATTGCTTGTGACAAGCAATTTCTTCATTTACCACAATGTTTTCTAAACAAAAACACACAAAAAAGTAAAATTTCATGCATTAGATATTGCCATCTGCAATGCCTTTGAATTTGAACCAGTCTAAAATATTGCTGTCTGGTAATGGATGAAAAATCTTTATTTCCAAGGTTTTGATTCCCGACCAATAATGTTCTTGTTTTTCTTCAGATCGCAGATGTTCAGAGCGGCTCATAAGTGGGCAATCCATCCAAACCTACTAACAATGATTTTGTTTTTCTCCAGATCTCAGATGTTCAGAGCGATTCATAACATGGGAATTTGACCATATCAGTTGAAAGAGGTGTTAAACCACAATCGATCCAAACCTACTAACAATGATTTTGTTTTTCTCCAGATCTCAGATGTTCAGAGCGATTCATAACATGGGAATTTGACCATATCAGTTGAAAGAGGTGTTAAACCACAATCGATCCAAACCTACTAACAATAATTTTGTTTTTCTTCAGATCGCAGATGTTCAGAGCGGCTCATAAGTGGGCAATCCATCCAAACCTACTAACAATGATTTTGTTTTTCTCCAGATCTCAGATGTTCAGAGCGATTCATAACATGGGAATTTGACCATATCAGTTGAAAGAGGTGTTAAACCACAATCGATCCAAACCTACTAACAATGATTTTGTTTTTCTCCAGATCTCAGATGTTCAGAGCGATTCATAACATGGGAATTTGACCATATCAGTTGAAAGAGGTGTTAAACCACAATCGATCCAAACCTACTAACAATGATTTTGTTTTTCTCCAGATCTCAGATGTTCAGAGCGATTCATAACATGGGAATTTGACCATATCAGTTGAAAGAGGTGTTAAACCACAATCGATCCAAACCTACTAACAATGATTTTGTTTTTCTCCAGATCTCAGATGTTCAGAGCGATTCATAACATGGGAATTTGACCATATCAGTTGAAAGAGGTGTTAAACCACAATCGATCCAAACCTACTAACAATAATTTTGTTTTTCTCAATGATCTCAGATGTTCAGAGCGGCTCATAAGTGGGCAATCGAGCCAAACCTACTAACAATGTTTTTGTTTTTCTCCAGATCTCAAATGTTCAGAGCGCCTTACCAGTGGTCAGATAGTCGCTCAGCCTAGTGAGTTTACTATAGGTGCGCAGCAGAAGAAGGTCCTTGAACTTGTAACCAGCCTGTCAATGGAGGAGTTTACGGACCAATGTGACGCCAGTGGACTTGGTGCTGTACTTAGATTGTGGTATAAAGATGAAGTTCAATCTGCTAAACCTCACACGTAAGTTGGTTTTTAGCTCGATTTTGAAAAAAATGAGAGCTTATACTGTCCCCCGGGCGTCGGCGTTGTCGTTGGCGTTGCAACAAAGGTTAAAAGTTTTTTTTCAAACATCAATGACTTCCATACTATCAAAGGGATTCAACCCAAACTTGGAATACTTATTCACCATCACACCCTCTACCTAACTACCAGGGCCCATGACCCTAGCTCCACTATATTTGGAGTTATGCCCCCTTTAGACTAAGCAACTTAGAAAGTCGAGCGCACCGTCTTCGGACAGCTCTTGTTATGCACATGTATGTATAGATACAGAGAAGAGGAAATTGCCTGAACTTGTCTAGAATCTGAAAAGGTTCTGAATTACATTATTGCAACTTGTAAGTAGTCACCAAAACTGAGCAATAAACTAAATATTCCATTGAATTATAGCTTTCTGTTCATGCTGAAGATAGACACTCTTGTTATGGCAGGCAGTATAGACTAAGATCAGCCTGCATATACATTCAGTCTGATCTTGGTCTACACTACCTGTGTGTCTATGGGAGGGTTTATACCAGCCTGTATATATGAGGGTTAGTAGATCAATGAGACGCCAGTGTAGCTTTTGTCATTTTCTGCTTTCAGATCAGAATTATTGATAGGTATGGTTAGGCAGAAGGATCAGGGATCCCAGTTCACGAGGACATGGAGTAAATCTACATCCAGATTATCCCTTTCCCAAACAAGATCTGGTTTTTGACATCCCTAATTGAAAAGGCTTTGGAAAACATTGAGGCAAAAGAAGAAAATGCTTATAATCAGCATTTTCTTCTTTTGCCTCAATATTTTCCTTGGTAATTTGTGCACAAATCCTACCTTTACCAATTTCCATATTGCTGTCAGCAGCAGCTTTCTGTTTCAAATAGCAGAACCCTAAAATTTTGTCATTTGGGAAAGGTTTAAACCATTTAGAACTTTTGACATTTTCCGTTTTCAGGTCAGAATTATTGATAGGTATAGTTAGGCAGAAGGACCAGGGATCGCAGTTCACGAGAACACCAAGTAAATCTACCACTAGATTGCCACCAAGATTACATAGTAATAACTCACAGCCATTGAAAGACACCACAGCATATAGGTGAGTATCTTATTGTACATAAGGGCGGATCTTAATGTTATAGTCGCTATGCTGTTCGTCTGAAGCCAGATCTAAGGACCCCTGCACCAAATTGGATGAAACTTCATATATGAACTCGCTTGAATATTTCCAAGATAGCTTTTCTACTGTTTCTCAATTTGAGGCTGTGTCACAGCCTTAATGTAGAAATTAGTTTTTGACTTATTTCCTTTCATGTAATGGTCAGAATTTAATGAAACGCCTCTGCTTATGCCCCTAATGCCACTGCCATTGACTGGTGCAGTTGGTAGCTTGTCAGACTCTCAATTATGGTGTCATGATTCACAATCTCCTTCGCAGTTATCGCCCCTGAATCAGGATTGGGGAGATCTCTGCCGGCACAGATTGAGTTTTCAAGACTTTAGGTAATTGAACTTTTTTATTTAGATTTTTATTTAAAAAGTAAACTCGTTTTTAGTAATGTTTTAAGAATATGAGGTGTCAGATATCAATCCAAATAAAAAATAAAATTGGATTAATGATTTAATGTCGCACCGTTTAAATTTCGGCCATCTTTACGATATCATGTGACATTTCACCATGGTCAGGTGATTTATATGCATGCAGTGATAATGTAAGGCATTTTGGCTGTGTGGAGTTTGATGGGTTTGGTCCCTGGTTGCTGTAAATATGCTTTAAGACCAATCATGGAGATGTTTCAAATTGATACCTTGAATTTGAAATAACAAATGTACATGCACCCACATATCTTTTGCACTTTATGTTTATTGCAGAACAATGGATAACATAAGCACAATAAGTTCAGGAATACAGAATGATGGTGTTTGGAATATCAAACCTCAGGAATTGGTGCTATACTGTTCAAGGAAAGGTAAGAAATTTAGAGATACAGTCGACACTCGTTATGCCGACATCGGATAAGTCGCATTTTCGCTTAAGTCAAAGTAAAAGTCTAACCCCGTCCTCACCAATGGACATAAAAAAGTTTAAACAAAAAAAATCGTAATGAATATGACCATTGAAATTTAGTAGGAAAAGGATAGAAATTGCTCGTCTCGAGCAATTTCTATCCTTTTCCTACTGTATTTCGCCGAGCCCGGATAGCTCAGTCGGTTACGTCGGAGTCTGTCAATCCATGGGTCTCGAGTTCGAACCCCGGCTCGGCCAGTATCCATTCTGACATTTGACAAAAGTCATTTGTCTCTCACCAATGGGTGTGAATCATCTATGTGAGAGAGCAGCTGGAGGCTCGGTTTGGATATTGTGGTTGTACTGGTGCGAGAAATACCAGGAACCCACGGTTAGGTGCTCCAGCCGCCGCGATATGACCCTGGTAGTTGAAAACGGCGTAAAACCCCAATAAACTCAAACTCAAACCCTACTATATTTCAATTATGAAGTCTTTTGATGAGCAACAAAAATGATCAAGTGTCATTCAAGTCGAAACTGAACATAAATCGGATGAGTCGAACTCCAGGTATGTCGAGGTATTTTGACGGCCCCTCTGACTTTGACACAACGAGTGTCGACTGTACTTTTGAGGTTCAGGTGATGGAACTTGGTCTGTTATGATCATGCTAATCCCGAAATTTTCAAGATGCTTTGTCAGGCAGAATAGAACAAGACCAGCCTTCAAATAGGTGCAGTCTGGCCTTATTCTATACTGCCTGTTTCTTAAAATTTAGCATATGGATTAAGTTACTTTTGAGATTCAAATGAGCAACCTATGGCCGTCATGGCTCTCAGCCTCTTGTAATCAGTGTAGGACAATGGAAAATATTTATACAACAAGCTTTCAGTACAGGATTATTTTTCAAGTTTTTAGATAACAACAAAAGGCAATGTGTCTATCTTGTACATTTACAAAACAATGAATTAATAAATGGTTCCAAGTTGTCAGTTGTCAGCAATGTCAATGATAATTTGAAATATTTAATGTCATTATGTGTTTAACAATAACAATGTAGATAAACAATTCATTAGAGGTGTTCTACCTTAACCCTTTCCCAAACAAGGCCTGGTTTTGACGTCCCTAAGAGAATAGGCGTGGGAAAACATTGAAACAAAAGAAGAAACTGCTGATGACCAGCAGTTTCTCCTTTTGTCTCAATATTTTCTAAGTCATATTTTACACAAATCCTATCTTTTAAAACTTCCATTTTGTCATTTGTGGTAAGTTTTGAAGTTGATCACCCTTGAATTTTAATGTTTGGGAAAGGGTTAAACTAACTTACAGCATGTCATTTGTGTTTTTTCAGGAGGCACAGAACAGATGAGAACATTTAGTATCTTCAACAATAATAACACAGACTTGAGGTAAACAATTCATTACTTGTGAAAAGTTTTAAAAGCTCATTAGATCTTTTAAAAATTCAATCTTGCCATGATGTACTTTATTTACGATGAAGCAAAAACAAGAAGATGATTATCAAGCAACTTTTTTAAATTCCAAATACTTTAGTTAACTTTCTGGAGTTAATAATAATTGTTATGTAAATCAATTGAATGCTGACTTAGTATGTCTATTTGAATCTAGATTTTAGAGAATCAATTTAAAGTAGGATTAGATTATGCAGTATCATTCTGTTTGTAAGTGACCCGTCACGCTAAAAGGGACCTTATAGGAAGTGTGAAAAATATCGACCCTAGTCAGTCTGCGCAGTCCGTGCAGCCTGACTAGGGCCGACACTTTTCACTTTTATGTAATTTTCTAAATCCGGAATGTTTTCCCTTTCTTACTATATCTTCATTTGTCGCATAAAATATCTGGTTTGCCTGTGCTGAGTCTGACAAGTTTGCCAAAATTTGGATTTTTGGAGTTCGGATAAGGTCCCTTTTAGCGTGACGGGTCACATATGAAGACTTGTATGTTTCTACTTAAAGTTTTGAGATCTCATGGCCAGGTGATATGTTGTCCATTATTCCTGGTAGAGGAATTGTCAAGCCAAGGTGAGTCAATCAATCAAACGTCACATTCTAAACGCTTTTGAGATTAATTTGTCTATTATTGGTGATGTCATTACCGCTCCTCTGTTGTGTTCTATGTCATATAGACAAGCTAACATTTAGCTGCTCTGTTAGTCAAGTTGTCACATGTATTGTAGTTTGTAGAATGAAAATTAAAACATGTGGTCTATTTCAATAAAATTCTGAGGAAAAATTGCTCATTTACATTTCAAATTGAAAATATGATACATTTTCAAGCTTGATTCCTTTAATTGTTCACACATAACAACCAGAACTGATGTATCCTGGAATTTGATTAGTGTTGATGAGATCTCATCAGATCACCAAGAAAATCATACTAAATCTGCCAAGGGTAAATATAGACAGGATATTATGTCATGGGGTTTATCATTGGCTTGTGAAAATATTCTGCAAAACAGTTTACTGGCAATATGTAGTCATTAGCTCGACTTTTCAAAGAAAATGAGAGCTTATACTGTCAGCCAGGCGTTGGCGTCGGCGTTGCAACAAAGGTTAAAGTTTTTTCAAACATCAATGACTTCCATACTATCAAAGGATTCAACCCAAACTTGGAATACTTATTCACCATCACACCCTCTACCTTACTACCAGGGCCCATGACCCTGGCTCCACTATATTTGGAGTTATGCCCCATTTATACTAAGCAACTTAGAAAGTCGAGCGCGCTGTCTTCGGACAGCTCTTGTTTTACCTACTGGGCTTGTTGTATTTTGAATATAAAGTGTTCATTACTTATTTTTTTTAGAGAGTCCCTTTGTGTACAGATATTTGCATCTACAAAAGCCTCCAACCTTCTAGATCAGTTACCTTGGTCTGGGAAAGTTTGTGTGATGGCTGATGAAATGGTCAAGGTAGGTTTAAGCAGAAATTTGACTGATAGATATATAATGAGTGTCAACTGTATAGGGATTTGCATACGAGTTGTTATTTTCTGTTCTCTGCATTGTAGTGACCTTTGCTTTGGTTATTATGCAACTGCAGCAATACATTGAGTTTTTACCCTATCATTTGATTTGTCTGCAAAATAATAATTAGATGTTAACCCTTTCCCTCACTATGACGTTTTTTGACGCCCCACAAGAAAAAGGCTTCGGAAAACATTGTAGAAAATGAAGAAATTACTTGTGACAAGCAATTTCTTCATTACCCACAATGTTTTTAATTTGAAAGGGTAAAAAAAATTAAATTTCATCAAACTTCTGCAATGTCTTAATTTAGACAAGACCAAAATGTTGCTGTCTGATAATGGGTTACATAAAGTCTATTTTCCGTTTACAGTACTTGAAGGTACAGATTCGTCCAGACTCGACGGGTGATGAGAACGAACCGGTCCGTGATGAAAGTAGACTGGTACCGGTATCAACCAATATTCCACAGCCGGGATCCAGCTCAAATAAACTGGGAGACCTGGAAGTGTCGACGACGCATGTCGGGTTTATGCGTACGAGCGTGGGTAAAACTACGGAGGAAACTTTCTGGTTGAAGAATGTCGGGCCTGATATGTTGCGATGGATGTTTTCATCATTTGCTAGTCCGTATTTGCAAAAGGTGAGTTAGTACATAAAGGGTTTAGCACAAAATTGTTGTAATTCCTTAATATAGTTGAAACTTGTTATGACAAGGTCGTAGGGAATGTAATTTTACCTTGAGATATCCGGAGTTGGACTCATCCGATTTCTGTTCACTTTCGAATAAAATATAATTTTGATTAATGTGGCATGAAGTACATCTCATCAATACACATCTTTTGGTACCAAGGTCAATGATCAATGTCAAATTTGAAGGTTATGTCTATAGTCTTTACACACTAATGAACATCACTTATCATTGGCAAACATTTACACATGTCGACACTTCCCATCTTATCTTAAAATTCTTAAGATATACTTAATCTCTTCTACTTTTTGAAAAAGGGTGTCTGTTTCTGTGTAAATTTTGAAAATATAAATCTTTATGCAATCCAAACCTCAAGCATAAGCAAAATGATAGTTTTGGTTGTGGGTTTCTCAAAATTATTTTCATGTTTCACATATATTTGTTGTTTTAGACTGCTGACAAGACCAAAGAAATGTTCCGAGTGTCCTACAAAGTGTTTGATTTTTCACGACAGTTCGGGAAAATTAACGGCCATGATACTATACAGGTTGGTCAAAGTGTTGTTATATTAGCATATGTACGTAATTACCCCATTACTACACAGTGACGCCTTTTGACTCCCTCATAACAAAAGTTTTGGGAAAACATTGTGGAAAATGAAGAAATTGTGACAAACAATTTCTTCATTTTCCACAATTTTTGTCGAGCCCGCTTGCGGTGAGCTCGACATAGTTGTCACAATGGCGGTTCGGTGTATGTGCGTTAGTGCGTTAGTGCGTGCGTGCGTTAGTGCGTGCGTCCGTCCGGATGGAGCTTGTCCGGGCCATAACTTCACCATGGATGGAGGGATTCAGAAATAACTTGGCACAAATGTCAAGCTCAGTAAGGCGGAGTGTCGCGTGCAAGAACCAGATTCCAAGCTCAAAGGTCAAGGTCAAACTTGGAGGTCAAATGTCAAAAATGAGAAGATTTTTGCTTGTCCGGGCCATAACTTCACCATGGATGGAGGGATTCAGAAATAACTTGGCACAAATGTCAAGCTCAGTAAGGCAGAGTGTCGCGTGCAAGAACCAGATTCCAAGCTCAAAGGTCAAGGTCAAACTTGGAGGTCAAATGTCAAAAATGAGATGATTTTTGCTTGTCCGGGCCATAACTTCACCATGGATGGAGGGATTCAGAAATAACTTGGCACAAATGTCAAGCTCAGTAAGGCAGAGTGTCGCGTGCAAGAACCAGATTCCAAGCTCAAAGGTCAAGGTCAAACTTGGAGGTCAAATGTCAAAAATGAGATGATTTTTGCTTGTCCGGGCCATAACTTCACCATGGATGGAGGGATTCAGAAATAACTTGGCACAAATGTCAAGCTTAGTAAGGCGGAGTGTCGCGTGCAAAAACCAGATTCCAAGCTCAAAGGTCAAGGTCAAACTTGGAGGTCAAATGTCAAAAATGAGAAGATTTTTGCTTGTCCGGGCCATAACTTCACCATGGATGGAGGGATTCAGAAATAACTTGGCACAAATGTCAAGCTCAGTAAGATGGAGTGTCGCGTGCAAGAACCAGATTCCAAGATGAAAGGTCAAGGTCAAACTTTGAGGTCAAATGTAAAAAATGAGTTGATTTTTGCTTGTCCGGGCCATTCCTTAATTTGGCACAAATATTCTTTGGATGGCCCTCTACCAAGATTGTTCAAATTATCTCAATCCGTAAAAAACATGGCCACGTACAGCTACGTGCAGCTAATTTTCGTACTTCTCAGAATGTTCAAATTATTCCGATCCGTACAAAAAATGGGTGCCAGGGGGCATGGCTTATTTTCCTTATATGTGACCCGTCGCGCTAAAAGGGACCTTATCGGATTTGTGAAAAGTATCGACCCTAGTCCGTCTGCGCAGTCCGCGCAGCCTGACTAGGGTCGAAACTTTTCACGTTTAAGTATTTTCTGAATCTAGAATGTTTTCTCTACCTTACAATATTTTCGTTTTCCAAATACGACATCGGATGGACTTCTGCTTGGTCTGGTATATTTCTCGGAATTTGGTTTTATGGACTTAGCATAAGGTCCCTTTTAGCGTGACGGGTCACATATGTATACTCAAATTAATCCATTCTGGTATCTCGTTATAAATACATAGACATGTAATATTTTGTGAACAATAAACTGTCTCACCATGATCCCCATCATTCCAACTTATTTTGTCCCCACTTTTACAACGCCATTGTAATGACAGCTGTAGACATAGGTATGGTCTTCTTTCTTCAAAATGAGCGGGCTCGACATGTTGCCCTTCGGCATCTAGTTTCCAACCCAAAATGGAAAGATTTTTAAATTTTATCAACTTGAAATTGTCGTCTGCTGCATCTTTGAATTTGGACAAGTCTAGAATTTTGCTGTTTGGGAAAGGCTTATGATGTGATGCAGACAATTTGACCCTCTCCCAAATGACATAACTTTGTAGTGGTCCAATTTTGAAAGCTGCCGTAAATGAAAAAATGTATGTTGATAAAGATAAGATTTATGTACAATGTAGAAAAGAAAATATTGAGGCAAAAGGAGATTACTGCTGGTTATCAGCAGTTTCTTATTTTGCCTCAAGGTTTCCCCAACCCTTTTCTTTTAGGGACATCAAAACCTGGTCTTGATTGGGAAAATATTAGCCTCCATGCATTATCCAAAACTTAAATCTTTGTTAGAAACTGAATATTGTTTTGTCAGTAAATAGTCCTTATGAAGAAAAGCTGCATTACTTTTGCATTATGCTTTAACTTGGTGTAGTTGTTGCCTTTAGTGTTTTGCCTAAGTTATCTCTCTTGGAGCATACCATCTCTATTTGTTTGGTTTTTTTTGGGTACAAAATTGTCACCTTTATTCTACAGATAAAACTACAGTTTATGCCAAGGTTCTCTGGCACATTTTCCCAATATTGGGATCTTACATTTTCAGACAATTAAGAAAAAGATTAGCCTGCATGCATGTTACAAGACATAAATCATTGTTAGATACTGAATATTGTTTTGTTAATAAATATCCAATATGAATGATGCTTGTGTTACTTTAAAATAATACTTTACTCACTCACTCACTCCCGGGTTTCATGTTTAACGTGCAGGGGTAGAAGCATGGTCCACATCAGGGTGCTCCCTTCCAGGTAACTGGCTTGCTGCAGGCATGGCTGTCTTCACTCCTGCTCTCCATCTATCTTTAACTTGAAATAAGTCTAGGTGTCAACTTGAGTCATGATTACTGAGTTTATGAGTTATGATTACTGAGTTTTTGAGTTATGATTACTGAGGTTATAAGTTATGATTAAGGAGTTATGATTACTGAGTTTTTGAGTTATGATTACTGAGGTTATAAGTTATGATTACTGAGTTATGATTACTGAGATTATTAATATGATATGATTAATGAGCTTTTGAGTTATGATTAATGAGTTATGATAACTGAGCTTATGAGTGATGATTACCAAGTTTGAGTTATGATTACTGAGTCTGTGAGTTATCATTACTGAGTTTATGAGTTATGATGAATGAGTTATGATTACTGAGTTATGGTTACTGCATTTTTGAGTTATGATTACTGGGATTATTAATGAGTTATGATTAATGAGTTATGATACTGAGTGCATACTATGTCCATTTTGTTCTTTGTCAAAATAATTGTCATATTTATTTTACAGATAAAGTTACAGTTCATGCCTTGTTCCTCTGGCACATTTTCCACAAAATCATCAAATTGTCGATTTTCAACAAAAACCTGGTAACTGCAGCTTGTTAGTCCCCTACCGGCGAAGCCGAAGGGGACTTTAGGTTTGCACTCTGTCCGTCTGTCCGTCCGTCCGTCAGTCCGGTGAATTAGTTTTCTAGACTTTTTTTCTAAACGGGGGTAGCTATTGAGCTGATTTTTGGTATATAGACCCGCATTGATGGGTTACAGAACAAGTTTGAGTTTCGTTCCGGTCCAGTGATTTTTGAGGAAGATACGGATGCTTGACTTAGAAAATTACTGGGAAATTACAGTTTTCCGAACTTTTTTTCTCAACGCTTGCAGATATTGAGCTGATTTTTGGTATGTGAACACATATTGATGAGATACAGAACAAATTTGAGTTTCGTTCCAGTCCATTGGTTTTTGAGGAAGATAAGGATGCTGGACGTAGAAAATTTCTGGGAAATCACAGTTTTCCAGACTTTTTATGCTCCCGATAGGGAGGCATCATAAATTTGACTTGTCCGTCCGTCCGTCCGTCCGTCTGTCTGTCCGTCCGCCATTCCGTCCAAAATTTTAACATTGGCCATAACTTCCTTATTACTTAACATATTCGCTTCATACTTTACCACAACATTCCTTGGTACATTACCTTTCTGTAGGCACATACTTTGGTGACCTTGACCCCTGGATGACCTTGACCTTGAACATAGATTGGCCATAATTTAAAATCAAAGCGGTGTCGGGGGCATTGCATCTTACAGTGACAGCTCTTGTTTTCTATTAGCTTGCAGCTTTTGAGCTGATGTTTGGTATGTAGACTTGCAATGATGAGTTACAGAACAAGTTTGAGTTTCGTTTCGGTCCAGTGATTTTTGAGGAAGATACAGATGCTGGACTTAGAATTTTTCGGGCTTCTTTTTCTAAACGCATACATAAAGCCGGTAGGGGACTTGGTATTGTTTTGCAATACTTCAGAATGCTTGTTATAAGCTGCAGTTATGAGGTCTTTTGTTGAAAAGCAGCAATATTTATTTTATAGATAAAACTACAGTTCATGCCTCGTTCCTCTGGCACATTCTCCCAATATTGGGATCTACAGATGACGGGTAACTCTGGAAGCTCAAACACAGCACACAGGCAGGACTTTATACGAGTTCATTTCACCGGACAGGGATACGAGGAGCCTGAAGCCCCTTCAAAGACGGCCAGTATTACCAAAGAAATCCTTCAAAGGTTTGTAAAAATGTTATTTATCAGCATTTATTCTTTTCCAAAAATGGTTTCCTTTTGTCTTGTGGATTGCTAACAGAATATAACAAAGTCCATGACACATCAATCTGTCAATGCATGCAAGATATCCTGGCTTTACAACCAAAATCTGGTAACTGCAGCTTGAATTAAGCTGTAGTTACAAGGTTTTAGTTGAAAAGCAGTGAAACGCAACCTGAAGATTTATCATAACATTTGAATGACTAATGATTTTTTTGAAAAAATATTTCGACATAAATATGTTTAAAGATATGTTAAAATTACATGAAATACCATAGTTTACATTTGATTTGTTCATTAATTCCAGTATTCCAAGTAATTGGACTACTCTAAAATTTTGCTGTCTGGTAATCAGTTTACTTATATTACAGCATTCCAAGTGATATAAAGAGAGTTTACGTAGTGAATGACAAAATGATATTCTCAACAGACAAAACCAGGGGCTTGTGTTGTGCAAAAAGTCGAATTAGTTATGTCCCATATTGAAAAAAGGTAGCATATACTAGGGCAACTTCCGCAGATGTCCGGAAATATTTAAATCTAGTTTCAAACATAGAAAAACGCATGAAAAAAAACATTGTGAAAAATGAAGAAATTGCTTGTGACGTTGTCACAAGCAATTTCTTCATTTTCCACTATGTTTTCTACCCAAACAGACCAAAATGTGAATCTCATTCACTTGAAATTGTTGTCTGTAACATTTTTTCACTCTGGACAAGTCTAAACTTTTGCCGTCAGGTAATGGGTTGATATATTTTTCAGTATACCTAGTGATATAAAGAGAGTTTACGTGGTGAATGACAAAATGATATTCTCACAGACAAAACCTGGGGCTTGTGTTGTGCAAAAAGCTGAGTTTAAAAACTCGTACAATGAGGATGTCAAGGTTGGTTTTCTTATCCCTTTCTCAAACTGCATGTAAATGATAGAATGCAGTGTTCTCCCCAGCCCAATATGCTGTATAGGCCCCACTGCAGCTTCATGTAAATCAGTGTAGGCCCCTACAGCTTCAAAAGTACCCCACAACTTAATTTCTTCAAAATGGTCACCATAAAGGGGATTTTTAGCTCACCTGAGCACAAGCTCAAGTGAGCTATTGTGATCACCTTTTGTCCGGCGTCCGTCCGTCGTCCGTCGTCCGTCAACAATTTCTTTAAATGACATCTCCTCCTAAACTACATGGCCAATTTCAACCAAACTTGACAGGAATGTTCCTTAGGTGACCCCCTTTCAGAATTGCTAAAAGAATTGAAATCCATCAAAAACTCTGGTTGCCATGGCAACAGAAAAGGAGAAATTTGACTGAATCTCAATACTATCTTTGAACGACATCTCCTCCGAAACTACTCGGCCAATTTCAACTAAACTTGACAGGAATGTTCGTTAGGTGACCCCCTTTCAGAATTGCTAAAAGAATTGAAATCCATAAAAAACTCTGGTTGCCATGGCACCAGAAAAGGAGAAATTTGACTGAATCTCAATACAATCTTTGAACAACATCTCCTCCTAAACTACCAAGCCAATTTCAACCAAACTTGGCAGGAATGTTCCTTAGATGACCCCCTTTCAGAATTGCTAAAAGAATTGAAATCCATAAAAAACTCTGGTTGCCATGGCAACAGAAAAGGAGAAATTTGACTGAATCTAAATACTATCTTTGAACGACATCTCCTCCTAAACTACCAGGCCAATTTCAACTAAACTTGGCAAAAATATTCCTTAGGAGGTCCTCTTTAAGAATTGCTTAAAGAATTGAAATTGACTGAAAACTCTGGTTGCCATGGCACCAGAAAAGGAGAAATTTGACTAATTTTCAATAATTTCTTTGAACAACATCTCCTCCTAAACTACTTGGCCAATTTCAACCAAACTTGGCAGAAATATTTCTGAGGAGGTTCCTTTTAAAGATTGCTAAAAGAATTGAAATCTTTTAAAAGCTCTGGTGGCCATGGCAACAGAAAAGGAGATTTTCCACCGAATCTCAATGACACCGTTGAATGATATCTCCTCCTAAACTATCGGGCTAATTTCCACCAAACTAGGCAGAAATATTCCTTAGGAGGTCACATTTCAAAAATTGCTAACAGAATTGCAATTTATAAAAAAAATCCCACTCTGGTTGCCATGGCAACAGAAAAAGAGAAATTACACGAAATCTGTCAGAAGCAATTTCTCAATAACCGCAGAGCCAAATTTGACAAAACTTGATATTTGCATTGCTTATGATATTGCTAAGAGGTACTTTTTTTTTGCTTTTCAATATAAAACCTTGTCACAGAAAAAGGGGACTTCTAGTAAAAATCTGCTTATCAGGCGCATAGCATCTACATTTATGCATGGATTTAAAAAAATGTATGGGTAAATGTGTTCTTTATCATGAGTAGATGTTCTATTTGAAATATATATTTAGGTAGGTTCAAGGTCATAGATCTAGGTCAATTTGTAAATTTCTGTTTGTTTGTCAGTCTGTATGTTTTATTTTAATTCCATCTGTCCAAAGCAATTTCTCCATAACCAAATAGCCGAATTGGATGAAACACCATATTTGAGTTACATATGATATTGCACTAAGGTTGTTTTCTGGGTTTTCTATGGTTTGAAATCGCATAGCGGCGTTCATATGATCTTTGACCCTTTATTGCATTACCTGTAAGTTTAATCTGATCTGTTATAAAACCCCATCTCAGGTGAGTGACCTAGGGCCAACGGCCCTCTTGGTAGGCATTTCATGGCAAAAACTGACAAATAATGCACTTTTATAGTTTTAAATGTATTAATTTTGTATGAGTACATTATGGGAAAAGAAGAAATTGCTCAAAATTATGTTTTTATTCAAAATTATTTTTTTAAACACTTTGCCTGTCGGTGTTTACTTATTTGCCACTACAGCTTAAAATTATTCTGCAGAGAACTCTGGAATGATATACACTCTGACCAAATCATGAGATTGTGTTGTGCAAAAAGTCGAGTTTAAAAACTGATATAATGAAGATGTAAAGGATTGGTGCTTGCCACAAGCTATTTCTACATTTCTTACAGAAATTCATAAAATCTCAACATTTCGTTACCTTGAAAATATTGTCTACAGCTTCTTTTTAATTTAGAACATGATGTAAAGTTTTGTTGTTTGGAAAGAACTAAATTGACTTTTCCGAAACTACTAGCATATGTGTAGATCTATATTTTTTAAATTAATTCGGTAAATCTGTTTTAATTCTCCTACAAAATAGACCAAACGCCAATCGTTACATCGCTCCGCCCAACATAGAATTTAATACAAACAACAGGGATGTGATCGTTAATAGGGAACAATTTTATTAAATTAACAGTGACGTAATTTCGGACAAACAATAGTATTTCGTGGGTGTTGTTATAAAATATTGTAACTACGGCTTGAATCAAGCCGTAGTTACGAGACTTTGTAACAACACCGACGGTTTATCAAAAGATAATGATAAACCTAGTCTATTGTTAGCACAAATTTCTTTGCCATTGGCATGTCGATTGTTTTGATTGTCAGTCGATAAATCGATACAATAGCACATGCAACGAAGAACGATTGGGGCATGACATTTTTCTGATCGTCCATTGGCTAATCGACGTTTTTGATTGACAGTCGGCGTTTGGTCAATTGTTTTACTCTTTCATTTGCAGATTGAAGTTGTTGCACCCAGACCCCCATTCTATGTGAAACATCAACATTTTTCTCTATCGTAAGTATATTTCTTTATTTTGGGTTTTAATCCTTTCCCAAACGACAAAATTTTAGGGTGATCCACTTCCAAAACTGCAACAAATGACAAAATGAATGTTATTGAAGATATGATTTGTGTAAAAGTTGGCACAGAAAATATTGAGACAAAAGGAGAAACTGCTGGTTATCAGCAGTTTCTTCTTTTGTTTCAATGTTTTCCCAAGCCCTTTCTATTAGGGACGTCAAAACCAGGTCTTGTTTGGGAATGGGTTAACATGATAATAATTTTAATAATTATGCCCCCTTTCTAGGAACATGGGGGTATATAGTTTTGCAAGTGTCAGTCGGTTGAAAACTGCATAGGTGGAAGGATCTCGTTATGGAGAAGTGTATTGCAGAAGAACCATAACTTTGCCAATCATATTTATTGAGTTATTGCCGTTTGTTGATTTTCGTACTTGATAAAGCACTGCCATAGTACTGCTTCAATTATTAGATGTCTACATCAAAGGTGGCCTTTAGGGGCCATACATGTTTTACAAATATCTCATGTTCCAATTTACAGAACATTAAACCCAAATCATCATTCGCATGGTCATTTTCATATTTATTTAAAAGTAGAAATTTAAAATGAAACCAGAGCTTTCAATACTAAGAAATAATGTTACTATGTCCATTATGCTTTGTAAAAGATTATATTCAGTTTTAAACCTTTTGTTTGCAGAATTATTTCCCAGAAATGACTATTTTCCATATTTCCAAGCACTTTGTGTATACACATGCATAATATACAGATTTTACTAGCAGAATACCCATAAACCTATATATCATTGGAAAGGTTATTCAATTTCCTTAAACGACATGATGAGTTACTGATAGAAAATTTGCATCTCATCAAAATCTCGACCTCTAGCCCCATGACCCCTATCAGGCCATCTGCCACGACCCCCGACCACCCCACCCCTACAATTTGGGACTGGATTCGGTTAAGGGTTATCTGAATCAGTATGGGAGTCACTATTCGAAGTCTCCGAAACATTTCCAATGTTCAAATCACCTTTTTACCCCCCAAAAAATTAGGGTTATTGCTATCATCATCGTCCCGCACTGACATGATGATTCGTCAGACCTCTTCTGCAGAATATTGAACCCTCCTGGCCATCGTTACCGCTCATAAAACCCCCAAAACTGCATTTTTCTTTACATTTAACAAGAACATGACAATAGTGCACAATATTTCAGCATTTATCCGATGTCATGATAACTTAAACAGTGTAGAAATTGCTTTTATAAGCTGATGCCCCCCTAAACAGTATTAACACTCGCTTGCAAACGAAAGGGTTAAAAGGGCTAGACAATACTTTGGGAAAAATTGAGGCAAAAGAAGAAAGTAGTGATGAATAGCATTTTCTCCTTTTCCTTCTACTTATTTGTGCTATGATTAGTACTTTCATTAGTCGTCTGCAGCTGCTTTTGAATGGGAACCACCAAATATTTTGTTATTTGGGAAAGGTTAATTAATAAGATTTGCTTCTGGTTTCCTTTCAGGAGAAAAAGGTATCTCAGATTCCCAATTGAATTCCAACCTACGAGACCAGGAAAATTCTCCGACACAGTGAAATTCCAATCGTCAAAGGGAGAGAATTTGATAGTGTATTTGAACGGAGAATGTTAGTAGGAGCTAGAACTGTCGAAAAAGAAAAAAAAAAATCTAAATGGAATTTTTATGCCCCCATATCTAGAGATCGGGGGCATATTGTTTTACTCATGTCTGTCCGTTTGTCTGTTTGAAAACTTAAAATGAAAACTTAACATTGGCCTTTTCTCCAAAAGAATTCAACATACAAAGCTCAAATTTGGTATGTAACTTTCTTTCAATGATAGCTATCTGTTCCATGCAATTTGACACTCCTCAAGGTCATCTGTTAACCCTTATCAGCCCTTTACTCTACGAAAACTTAACATTTTACTCCGAAAACTTAACATTTGCCTTTTCTCCAAAAGTGTTTGACATACAAAGCTCAAATTTGGTATGCAACTTCCTTTCAATGATATCTATCTGTTCCATGCAATTTGATCTTCCTTAAGGTCATCCGTTAACCCTTATCAACCCTTTACTCTACGAAAATTCAACATTTTACAGAAATGGCCATTTTGTGGGGCATTTGTGTTTCACAAACACATCTTGCATTTCTCAACATCTGCTGCATATGCATATGTAATGTTGCCAAGAACTTGATGGGGGGGGCCCTGAATTACTAACCTCATTTTATCATTAAAATTCTGATATTGATAAAAACTTGTCTATGTTAAACCATTACCTGACAGCTAAAAATTTGCAGATGACAATATGAAGAGAATGAAGTTGAACATTTTTGTCTTACCGGGTAGAAAACATTGTGAGAAATGAAGAAATTGCTTGTGACAAGCAATTTCTTCATTTCTCACAATGTTTTCAAAAGTAGTTGTCTTGTTGGGTGTCAAATGGAGTCAATATGTGATAAAGGGTTAAAGGGTTTACAGGGCAATGTATAATCTGTATCATTATCGAAATTGTTTTCTTTAGTGATATTAACCACCTTGAAAAGGCGAAGGAACATCTTTGTACTATCTCTATGTAGTTTACTTTGTATTGATTACTGGAAACAAAACATTTTGGTTAATCTGTGATAAGGTCTTATGTGATAGAAAATTGTTGAATGTCAATTGTGAATTTGGTGTATCTATAATTTTTTGTGTAATTTATGTCAAATGAATTTTCTTTTGAAAATAATTTTTGTGTCTCTATGTTGAAATATCCTTTGAACATGCTATGTGATTGTTATCTGTTTGTCCAATAGCTTGACAAGGACGGTGACAGAAATGTTTCACAAATCCTGATCAATATTATTGCAAAATATATTCACTGTTTAACCCATTACCAAACAACAAAACTTTAGCCTAGTCCAAACTCATACAACACTCAGACGACAAGTTCCATTGAACAAAATTTAACATTTTTTGGTCTTTCTTGGTAGAAAACGTGGGAAATGAAGAAATTGCTTGTCACAAGCAATTTCTTCATGTTCCACAATGTTATCCAAAGACTTTATTTTATGGGACGTACAAAAGCATCAATGTGTGGGAAAGGGTTAATCTTTCTATACTTTCCTGAGTAGAAAATTCCAAATTGAAACATTTCTAAAGTCCTAGTCTAATATGAACTTAAACCTAGAATATTGACTCACACAATTAGAAAAATATGAGGGTGAGGTAGCTATTTCTGGGCTCCAACGTTTCAAGCTCTGCAATGCCAATATTTTCCAAAGCTTGTTATCATGTTAAATCTTTACTATGTCATTGAAACAAGGTATTGTTTACACATTAGGTAAAACTTGTATTGTTGGTAGACGAAAATCAGAAAACTAATGAAACAGACAGTGACAAATAGGGTGTGTAGAAATTATTCTCAATGATGTACTTTAAAACTAATAATATATTGCCAGAATTGCATTTTCTGTTAGATTTATACACTTGTTGAAATTCAATTTGTTCCCACTATTGAGTTAACCCTTTCCCAAACAAGACCTGGTTTTGATGTCCCTATTAGAAAAGGCTTGGGAAAACATTGAAACGAAAGAAGAAACTGCTGATAATCAGCAGTTTCTACTTTTGTCTCAATATTTTCTATGCCATATTTTACACAAATTTCCAAGAAATTTTTTAGATCAATCTAATTTTGAAGGAGTGAAACATGTCTTGTTTAGGAAAGGGTTAGGGATAAGAATAACATGTAGTTATAATTAATAAAGCATAATTTCCTTATTTCATTGTAAATATATATGTAGCTGAATAAATGTGTATTGAACAATTGTGTGGTTGTGAAAGCTAACTGATAAACTGAAAATGATTGAAATGTTTGGTTGGAAAATTAACTATTTTTGTAGACTTAAATAGTGCATTGTGATATATTTATGTAATAAAATATGCTGTCTCATTGAAATCTCGTGTTTGTTTTAAATGCGCAAAGGATTGTATTGTGTTCTGATACTGGTAGTCCGTCCATTTGTTATGAACTTTGTGTGTGCAATTCCTATGATTTCTACATTACTTGGAATTGAGCTGAAACCAACTTCACAGGATTTTGATTCAGTCTTTTTATTATCGCACAACTTTTCAGCTTATTAGCCTTTACCGTTTCTATCAGAAGACATTCAAAATTGCCACAATGTACGATATCTATGACCAGTGTTTTGTTAAGCATGCCATCTCTGAAATTTGGATAACTCTTGTTTTGCTTGAAATATATGCCCTTTGATTTTAAATGAAAATAATCTTTGACAATGCCAAGTGTTTATGCGCAGCTCCACAAATCTCTTTTTGTTATTTGCCTACATTGTAAGATGAGAATATTCTACACCGGAGTTGCTATCCCTAACCCAGAATATTTCCGAAAAGAGGAAAATGCTAGTAACGGATTGTTCTCCTTTCACGCATTTCTTGTGGTATCCAGTAAATTTTGTATTTTACAAAGAAGTAAAAGATCGGGGATCTAAAAAACAACATGGATCAAGATCGGCCTGCACATATGCGTAGTCTGATAAAAATCTATGATTTTTAGCTCCACTGGCCGAAGGCCAGCGAGCTATTGTCATGGCGGTGTGTCCGTCGTCCGTGCGTCCGTGCGTCCGTGCGTCCGTTAACTTTTTCTTTAAAAATCTTCTCCTCTCAAACCAGTGGGCCAATTTTGACCAAACTTTGCAGGAATGTTCCTTGGGTGACCCTTTACTTAAATTGTTCAAAGAATTTTGATTGGTCCATAAATGTGGGCGTGGCAGGGCGGGGCTTATCAGACTTAGAGAAATCACAAAATAATTCTTTAAAAATCAACCATTTGGCCAACTTTGACCAAACTTGGCAGAAATGTACCTTGGGTGACTCTTTACTTAACTTGTCAGTGAAATTTTGATTGGCCTATAAATGTGGGCGTGGCAGGGCGGAGCTTATCAAATTTTGAGAAATCACAAAATAATTCTTTGAAAATCTTCTCCTCTCAAACCAGTTGGTCAATTTTGACCAAACTTTGAAGGAATGTTCCTTAGGTGACCCTATACTAAAATTGTTTAAAGAACTTTGATTGGTCCATAAATGTGGGCGTGGCAGGGCGGGGCTTATCAGACTTAGAGAAATCACAAAATAATTCTTTAAAAATCAACCATTCGGCCAATTTTGACCAAACTTGGCAGAAATGTACATCGGGTGACCCTTTACTTAGATTGTTCAAAGAATTTTGATTGGTCCATAAATGTGGGCGTGGCAGGGAGGGGCTTATCAGACTTAGAGAAATCACAAAATAATTCTTTAAAAATCAACCATTTGGCCAACTTTGACCAAACTTGGCAGAAATGTACCTTGGGTGACTCTTTACTTAACTTGTCAGCGAAATTTTGATTGGTCTATAAATGTGGGTGTGGCAGGGCGGGGCTTATCAAATTTCGAGAAATCACAAAATAATTCTTTGAAAATCTTCTCCTCTCAAACCAGTTGGTCAATTTTGACCAAACTTTGAAGGAATGTTCCTTAGGTGACCCTATACTTAAATTGTTTAAAGAACTTTGATTGCTCCATAAATGTGGGCGTGGCCAGGCTGGGCTTATCAGACTTAGAGAAATCACAAAATAATTCTTTAAAAATCTACCATTCGGCCAATTTTGACCAAAATTGGCAGAAATGTACATCGGGTGAGTCTTTACTTAACTTGTTCGTGAAATTTTTATTAGTCCATAAATTTGAGTGTGGCAGGGCCGGGCTTATCTGACTTAGAAAAATCACAAAATAATTGTTAAATTCTTTAAAAATCAACGATTGGGCCAATTTCAATTAAACTTGGTAGAAATGCACCTTAAGTGACCCTATACTTAACTTGTTCATGAAATTTTGATTGGTCCATAAATGTGGGCATTGCAGGGCGTGGCTTATCAGAATGGGAGAAATCACGAGAAATTCTTAAAATCAACCATACTTTGTTACTTTCGACCATACTTTGTTATTCAATAATACTTTGTTAGTAAAATTTTAATTGGTCTATAAATTTGGGTGCGGCAGGGTAGGGCTTATCAGAATATGACAAACCATGAAAAAGTTCTTTAATTAAACATAAATCTTTATTAGGTCAAATCTTAGAAAAACCTTGTATGCCCTTCAGAGGTCATATTTTCTGCCCAGTCAATCTGAAAAGAGGTCAGAGTGATTGTTTTGATGAAATCATTGAAGGATTGAAATTGGGTCACTGGGGTTGAAAACTAGGTCAAGCGGTCAAATGTTAGAAAAAAACTGTTTTTTGTCCAAAAATGGGTGCATGGCAGGATGGGGCTTATCAGAAATCATTAGAAAATTTTTCATTGATTGCCGCTTCTGTAATCACTGGACATATTATGAGTGTACTTTGCCAGAATGTTCCTTAGGTGACTTTTTGCAATTTTTTTATTTTTACTTTGAATTTTCAAAACATCTCCAAGACCATTTTTTATTTGAGACACCCTTCTTAGAACTTTTGTGTTGAATTTTAGTCACATGAAAATCAATTCAACGTTCATTAACCCTTTCCCTAACAAGACCATGTTTTCATGTCTCTGAAGGAATTTAGTGTCAGAAAACTTTGAAAGAAAAAACAAAATGCTGATTATTAGCACTTGCTCCTTTTCCTTCAGTATTTTCTGTTCTGTAATGTTCACAAATTCCATATAGTTTTGTAACCCAATTCATCACCTGCAGTAGCTGTCAAATCTTGACAGTCTGAATTTTTATCGTTTGAGAAAAGAGAAAATGCACTAAACAGTGGATTCTTTTTAACTGCAATGTCTATTTGTCAAGATAATTATTGCAATTAACAGAAAAAAGCTAAAAAGGGAGTATATTGTTCTCAAAATTTTAAGTTTTTGCAGACAGGAAATTGCTAATTTGCAATGAATGTCTTATAACAGGATTATATAATTATTAAGAGTCCACTGTTTAACCCATTACCACACAGTGACGCCTTTCAACACCCTGCAAGATAAAGGCTTTTGAAAACATTGTGGAAAATGAAGAAATTGCTTGTGATAAGCAATTTTTTTCATTTTCCACAATATTTTCTGAACAAAAAAACACCAAAAAATTTAAAATTCCATGCACTTGATATTGCGGTCTGCAACACCTTTCAAATTGGAAGAGTTTGGAAAATGGTTAAGTTTGATGCCAAAATGTGATATACTCTTTTTCTCATTTCAGACCCTCTTGACCCGTGACAAGTGTTTGTGTTAATGAAGAAAAAAAAACAACAGTTTATGATTATTATGAAGAATGATTGATAATTTGTAACCCATACTTTGTTAAATTCTATTTAAATCAAAAGTTTAGATAGACTTTGTTCTTTAGGGGCTATTGCAGACGTTAACCTATACCAGGTAAGTGTGCTGGTGACCAAAACATGCTGCAGGAATCTTTTGAGTATGTAGGATTGTGTATTTCAAAGACAGTTGTTATTTGCTTTCTTTGAATTGCATACATGATTATCACCAGTTATGAAGAGGGCCTCTTTTTGGGATAACCGCCTTGTTTATCACAAAAAATAGTTTACCACTTTCATAGAAAGTGGAAATTATTTTCTATCAATTTAACAGAGATACACATTTATTTAAGTTTTGGAAATGATATTTCAACAATAAACTGAATTTGATTTTCTAGTCTTTAGTAATGTACAGTGTCATGCCAATATTTAAATTATTATAACGTTTTGAACAAATTTAGATTTAAATCTCAAAACTAAACACACAGTGAATAATTTAGAATTGCTAATCGCAATTACTTCCAGATCTTTTACATAGGTTAGCAAAATAACATGATTTCTATTGTTTTACTCCTGTCTGTCTGTCAGAAAACTTAACATTTTGCATTTTCTCCAAAAGTGTTTGACAAACAAAGCTGAAATTTGGTATCTAACTTCCTTTCAATGATATCTATATGTTCCATGTAACCCTTATCAACTCTTAATTAAAAAACTTAACATTGTAGAAAAATAGCCATTTCGGGCATTCATGTTTCACAAACACATCTTGTCTTTCAAGAAACTTACATTTTGTCACTCAACTATTCTATCAATCATGATTTCAACAACTGTTCTTATTTATTTCAGACAAATTTATCAATATTACAAAAAGACTTACCGTAATATCACTTGGAACATTTGTGAACTTTTATTATTATTTCCAAAATTGGAAATGTTATACACATTTTTATGATTCTTGTGTGGAACAGTGAATTGTGAACACTTTAATAGTGAACATTTTTTTATGATTTTTGTGCAACACTGATTTAATTCTAAATACAGTTTTGTGATTTTTATGTAGCTGTGAGTTCATTGTGACAGTGAATTGGAGTATATATTGGAATTATTGTGAACATAAGTTCTACCCTATGTGACTTAAGGTTGTGTACCTTAATATAGATCACTTTGTGTTGATTGCTGAAAGATATAGAGTACAGTGTGACGAAGTTAAAGAAAAGAGATACAGAGGAAAAAGGGACTTGGATTTACCATTGATTTATCCGTTTAATGTAAGAACTGGCTTTTTATTACTTTCTCTTGAATTTTTACACTATCTGCACCTAAAGATCAGAAAGGGATCAATATAAAATCTGGTCTGTCCATTAGTTTGTCTGTTTTTTCCTTGTAAGTTAGAAATTAAGATGTAGTGCTCAAATTTGATATTAAAACAGTTCATAATTCATTGGTATGAATCCCTTAATAACATTGTTAAAGTGACTTATCAAGGTCAAAACGATACATGCTTGCAAATTTACACTTCATACACATGTAGCAGCTTTTATGGTCCAGGGCCCTGTTTTTCTTATGATTTTATGAACATTTCAATTCATTTGTAAAACAGGGTCCTGGTCATCAGACAATGTCAAAAGTTGTCTTTGAATGTCTGGAAAATTTGCCATTTTAGTTTATATTTTCTAATTGCAGAAGGAAAATGCCTCGCAAGAAGAATTGGCGAATGAGTAGAGCCAGAAGAGATGTACTCACGAAAACCACAGCTGATTTAACGGGTGTCTTTGAACTATCAGATGGGGGCCTATCCCACCCTTTACCTTCATCTGTTTTGGATGAAACAGATGTAAGGCCATCTGTGTCTATGGAGGGCGTCTTTGGAATATCAGATGGGGGACTTGCCCACCCACAAAAACCATCTGTGTCTATGGAGGGCGTCTTTGGAATATCAGATGGGGGACTTGCCCACCCACAAAAACCATCTGTGTCTGGAATTTGTTCTGAAACTGTTCTTGATACTGTTCTTGATACTGTTCTTGATACTGTTCTTGATACTGTTCTTGATACTGTTCTTGATACTGTTCTTGATACTGTTCATGATACTTTACCAAATACTGCAGATGATATACTTACTGACACTGTTATTGATGCTAGTGCTGATGGTAATACTGTTCTTGCTACTGAAGTTGTTGCTGAAGATACAGAATCCAACACAATGATTTTCGGAACTTTTCATCAAGGTAATCAAATGTTTGACCCATCCTCTCGAAATCTACAATGTACAGCCAATGCCTTATGCTCGATGATATACACAGAGCTTAGACATCTGCCATCTTCACAAAATCTAGATGAAATTCTAATAGAAGGAGATAGATTACATAGAGAAATAGTGATTGGACTGAAAGCGAGGAATGACTTTCAAAGCTTGCTTTTGAATTTGGAAGAGATCCCAGGTTCTGTAACTGCATTTGATAGACATGTTTCTATTGTGAGAGGAAATATTTTATCTGGTGTATTTATTCAAAGTTCTATCAACACTCATATGTCATCACTTCACAGTTGTTTGAAGGAAGCATTTCACACAACTTCTTATCTTTTATTTATCATTGGTTCAGTTTGTTCTGCAATTTTCAGGCAGGATGGTAGATATTGTTTATTTGATTCTCATTCACATGGTGTTGATGGATTGGTAGATGATGATGGAAGATCATTATTAGCTTCTTTTCTTTCAATAGATGATTTGGTAATGTGCATGTATGCAATGTATCAAAGTATGAACATCGATCTAAATGAACAATTTGACATGATGCCAATTAGATTTGTTATAGGAGAAAAAATCCATGAATCTGAATCCAAGAAAAATGAAATTGAATTTACAAATTGTCCACCTGAGAAATTATCTTTGATTGACATATATTTCAAGGATCAAGCAGAGAGACAAAAGCGCAAACAAGAAGTTAGGTCAGATTATGAAATTGTACACGAACGTAAAAGATTAAAAAGAAATGAATATATGAAAAGTTATATGAGGAAAATTAGGCAGGATCCTGAAAGACAATCTAAGGAAAGATTAGTGGCTAGTATTTCAAAGAGAAAGGCAAGAAAAAATCCAGAAAGGCAAGTCAAGGAACAGACTATGACTAGTATTTCAATGAAAAAAGCAAGACAAAATCCAGAAAGGCAAGTCAAGGAACGGACTATGACTAGTATTTCAAAGAAAAAGGCAAGACAAGATTCAGAGAGGCAAGTCAAGGAACGGACTATGACTAATACTTCAATGAAAAAAGCAAGAAAAAATCCTGAAAGGCAAGTCAAGGAACGGACAATGACAAATATTTCAAAGAAAAAAGCAAGAGAAAATCCAGAAAGGCAAGTCAAAGAAAGGTCAATGACAAAGGGTTCTATGCAAAAAGTTAGACAAAATGAGGAAAGAAAGAAGAAAGAAAGAATGTTAACTCTTAAATCAATGCACAAGTGCCGCTCTAGTAAATTGTATAAAGATTCAGAAAGGATGAAAAAACAGAATAAACGTTCATCAAGATTCAATATGATAGTAGAAAATGAAAGAAATAAGACTAAGCGCCAGAGTCTAAGGTCTAATTTAGATTATAAAATTAAGGAAAAGAGCTACAAAAGTTCAAAGCGATATGGTTCCAGCTTAGACGACTGCATTGAAAAATTTAAGAAGAATGTTTCAAAAGGCCCTGTTTATGTTTGTTCATGCTGTAACCAAACATGGTTTAAACATTCTGTTGTGTTATTCAACAAACTAAATTCTAAATGCTCTTCTGATGCAGTTAAAAAATTTTCTACAAATTACATCTCTGTTGATGATTGTGAATGGCTGTGTAAAACATGCTATGAAAAAATTAAACTTAACAAAGTCCCTCCAATGTCTGTTTTCAATCAAAATGCATTTCCTGTACTGCCAAAGGAACTGAATTTACATCAGCTAGAGGAAAGATTAGTTTCTTTGAGAATCCCATTTATGCAGATTAGAGAATTACCAAGAGGAGGTCAGTTGTCCATCAAAGGGAATGTTGTCAATGTCCCGGTTGACATTCAGCCTGTTATACACAGTTTACCAAGAACATTAGATAGTCACTATACAATACCTGTTAAACTTAAGAAGAAACTTTCATATAATAAATGTGATTTCACTGAAAATATTAGACCTCTGCATGTTTTAAGTGCTCTTCATTGGTTAGTGAACCATAGTGTACTGTATAAAGAATCTGGTGTTAAAGTAGATGATGACTGGATGCAATCAATTACTTCAGATTGTAGTGATACAGTAAAAGAGTTCTTTGGAATGACAGGTGAAAGCGTAAGTGAAGAATTAGATTGTAATGATGATGTGAATTATGATTCTGATCACTTTAGTGAAGTTGACGAGACAGAAAAGGTTATTGGTAATAGTGACACTATGCTGGATGCTGCAGACCCAAATAAAGACAACGCTTATACTTTTGCTCCAGGTGAGGGTCAAACACCACTCAGCCTTTATCAAGATCCTGATGCAGAATATTTGTCTTTTCCTACAATTTTCTGTGGACAGAGAAGAAGTCCAAATGATAAAAAACATGTTCACATTCACTATAGTGATACATGCAAGCTAGAACTGAGGCATATTGATCGCAGAGTAGCATCAAATATTCCCAATATCTTCTTTAAGTTAAAGAAAGTTCAACTGAAACAAATTTCTGATAAAGTCCATCTTGCTTTGCGTAGATGTAAAACAGAAGGTAAAACATTTACTGCCTCACAAATGCTTGATACAAATCATCTTAAAGGTGTTGTGAGATTGGATGAGGGATTTTATATTTTCAGAAGTTTAAGGAATTCACCACCATATTTTGAAGCCCGTAAAAAAGATGTTTTTGCAATGATTAGACAACTAGGATTACCTACTTGGTTTACATCTCTTTCGTCGGCAGATACCAGATGGCATGATCTACTAAATATGCTCTCTCAGATAAATGATGGAAAAACAATGTCTGTGGAAGAATTGGATAACTTGACTTGGATTGATAAAACAAAACTTGTGCAAAAAGATCCAGTTACATGTGTAAGGTATTTTGACAACCGAGTACAAGAATTCATAAACACTGTACTTAAAAGTCCCCATGACCCATTAGGAAAAATAATAGATTACTTTTATCGTGTTGAATTCCAACAAAGAGGTTCACCTCACATCCACATGTTAATATGGATTGAAAAGGCTCCTAGATATCATGAAAGTTCATTAGATGAAGTAACATCCTTCATAGATAAGTATGTATCTTGTGAGAAAAATCCAGATCAACAACTTGTAGAACTACAGATACATAAACATTCCAAGTCTTGTAGAAAGAAACAGAAATCTATTTGTAGATTTGGTTTTCCCATTCCTCCAATGAAAAGCACAACTATATTGGAACCGTTAAATGACTGTAAAGAAAAGCAAAATTACAAAGATTTATTTGTCAAAATACAAAAGAAATTGGATGAGTTGAAGGAAACAAATATTACGGTAGATGATTTCCTTACTGAGATCAAAGTAAGCAAGGATGATTACATCAAAGCAGTCCAAAGCTCATTGAGTGGTCCAAAGGTTTTTCTGAAAAGAAAATTAAGTGAGGTTAGAATTAATGCATACATGAAACCTATTCTAAACGCTTGGGGTGCAAACCATGACTTACAATTTGTATTGGATCCATATGCATGTGCTGTATATATAGTTTCATATATTAGTAAAGCACAGAGAGGAATGAGTATTCTTATGAATGAGGCATGTAAAGAAGCTAGAAGAGGAAATATGGATCTCCGACAACAGGTTAGACATATTGGAAATAAATTCTTGAATAGTGTTGAGGTTAGTGCCCAGGAAGCCTGCTACTTACTTTTACAACAGCCATTGACAAAAGCCTCAAGGGATGTTGTTTTCATTAACACTTCTTTGCCTGAAGAGAGAACATTCCTACTTAAGTCTAAGGAATCTCTTGAAAAATTATCTTCAAATTCTACAGATATTGAAGCAGATAATACCATTAAAAGATATTCTAAAAGACCAAAACAACTTGAAAATTGGTGTTTAGCAGACTATGTGTCCCAGCTTGATATCAAATACAACACTGACAAAGGCACTGCAAGAAATTCAGGTGAAAACATTTCTGAAACATTAAATGAAGAAACCAATGAAGGTGAAAACAATGAAAACATGGATACATATTGTAACGAGGATGAGGTGCTTGACTCAGACACAAATGACTATAATTCAAGTGAGGATAGACAATATTCTATTCCTGGGGGTCGAATTGTTCTCAAAAATGGAATTGTTATAAGTGAAAGGAAACAAAGAAAAGTCATAAGATATGTAAGATTTTCGAAAAAAATTGACATCGAACAGTTCTGTAGAGAAAGATTGCTTCTATTTACTTCATGGAGAGATGAAAGTATTGATTTGAAACAAGGTCATGACTCTTACCTATCAAGGTACAGATCCATTAAAAATTTCATAGAGCACAAAGCCTTGCAGTATGAAAAGAATGCTGATGAACTAGATGATGCAATGGAGCGTGCTCACAATGAGGAAGATTTTGATGATGTTGCCCCAGGCACAGAGCAGTCTGAGCAGGATGACTCAAATATTGGTGCAAAAGAAAGTGAAAGTTTCATATTCTTTGATCCTGATAGACCTGAAAATCAGAGACAAGGTGATATTGCTGGAGATGTTGGTTTAAGTGTTGCTTCTGTAGATATTAGTGTACGCAGGAAAACAATGTCAGACATAGATTACAGGCAATTGATAAAATCATTGAATACGAAACAGAGAGAATTTTTTATTCATGTTTTCCAATCTGTTAAGCGTGATGAACAAAAGTTGAAAGTTTTTTTAACTGGTGGTGCAGGCGTTGGAAAATCTGTTCTTGTAAGTGCATTGTTTGAAGCTTTGCAGCGTTACTTGACATCTAATCCTGGTGATAATCCTGAGAACTGTAGAGTTCTTCTCTGTGCACCAACAGGTAAAGCTGCTTTTCATATAAATGGGGTAACATTACATTCAGCTTTCCGCATTCCAGCAAGCCAGGGTTATGATTGTACTCCACTTAATAGTGACACTTTAAACACCCTTCGAACAAAATATAAAGACTTGTCTGTTGTTATGATTGATGAAGTGTCCATGGTTGGAAATAACATGCTTAAACTCATAAATGAAAGATTAAAACAAATAAAGGGCAGTAATGTTCCATTTGGTGGCTTGCATATGATATTCATTGGAGACCTTTTCCAGTTGAAACCAGTGATGGATGGTTGGATATTTGAGAATTTGAAAACAAATTTTGGACCTTTAGCTACAAACTTATGGCAGGATTTTATTGTAATGCATGAATTGGATGAGATCATGAGGCAAAAGGAAGACAAGCAATTTGCTGAACTTTTGAACAGATTACGAGAAGGAAATCATACACAAGTTGACATTGAAAATCTAAAAAAGAGATTGACTGATACTGCTAGTACAGACTATCCACAAAATACAACACATTTATTCAATACCAATGAGAAAGTGAACAATTTCAATGTCAGGAGCTTTCTTAATAATACTAATGAAAAAGTAAACATTCCTGCTCTTGATCATGTATTAGGAGATGACAATGTGACAGTTAAACAACAACTAATATCAAAGTTGCCACATGATTCCACACACACTGCAGGGCTTAGTCAGATGGTAGGAATAGCTATTGGAATGATTTATGACCTATGTCTTAACCTTGATGTAGATGATGGATTAGTAAATGGGTCTTCTTGTATGATAAATAAAATTGAATACAGACAGAAAAATACTACTAGACCAAGTATTGTGTGGGTTTCTTTCAATGATGATAAAATCGGAACATCATGGCGTTCAAAGTACAGACATTTGTATCATAGTGCTATTAATCCATTATGGACACCTATCTTTGATTCAAAGAGGAACTTTGTGTATTTGAGAAAAACTTTTGTGAGAATACAAATCCCTCTGCGCCAGTCAACAGCAAAAACTGTACATAAATCTCAAGGAGACACGTTGAGTCAGGTTGTAATAGATATGGATGGAAAACGTGTATTTTCCCATGCCCATTATGTCGCAATAAGTAGATCAAGATCCCTGAAAGGCCTTTACATTCTAAACTTGAATGAAAGCAAGATTTCTGTGTCAACTAAAGTTCAAGAAGAAATGATACGTTTAAGAGAATCACAGAAATTGAAACTGTGTTACACTCCAGTTTACATGACTAGTGACACTCATTTCACATGCCTTTTCAACAATATGCAGTCTTACAGAAGCCATAAGGATGAATTGTTTTCAGATCCCAATGTCAAAGCTGCAGATTGTTTATGCTTATTAGAAACATGGTTAACTGCAGATGATTCCATCGATTTAGTGCAGAGAACTGGATATCAAATTGTTAGAGCAGATGGGAAACAAGTAAGCAATGCTCGTCCTCACAGAGGAATTATCGTTTATGTGCGGGACAACATTCATATTTCTCATAGCTTTTCTGTGGTAAAGAAAAACATAGAAATGATTGTTGTAGAACTCTTGGTGCAAGATAAAGAAATAGTCATTGCAACATTGTACAACTCTCCTAAATCTTCGGTGACTGACCTGAAGAAATTTCTAACTGAAAATTTAAAGCATTTCAAAGGGAAGCACCTCATTATTCAAGGTGATATCAACATTGATTTATTGGATATGAATACAACTATCCAGAGGTTTATGCAGGATTTCTTCAACTGCAGTCAACAAGTGTCAAAAACAACCCATTATTCTGGCTCCTTAATTGATCATATTTACAGTAATATACCACTGATTCTCACTGATGTCATAGAATGTGTCTGGTCTGATCATTCGATGGTGTATTCTGCTGTGCCAAATCACAGTGTCAATCTTTCATAAAGTTTAAAAAAAAAATCATTAATATTGAGTTGTGTGAAGCTAATGACAAGTTTACATATTATTTTGAATGAAAGAGGTCAGTTTGAAATCTCACCCGTCATTGTTTTTTGCTTTGTCTGCTATTTCAGCAGACAAAGCTGGTGGTTCATATAGGTATGGGTGGCCACTATAGGTGCAGAAAGGTGGACACAAAGATATGTGACCTGTCACACTGAAAGGGACCTTCTGGTTTTTCCATTTAACCAAATCTTGAGATACATGAGATTCAGCAGATATCAACCAGATGTCATATTTGGAATTTTATTGAACATGTAAAACAAACAAGGAAACGAAATATATATATATCCAAGAAATTGCCTTAGAATGAAAAAAATTGATCCTAGTTAGTTTGCACAGACTGGCTAGGTTTGATATTTTTCACACTTTCCATAAGGTACTGTTAAGCTTGGCGGGTCACATAATTATGATCAAGCGATATAACATTCTTTTCTTATTTTTTTTCCTTCATGTTCAACACATATTTCAGCATCTAATAAGAAAGAGAGAAATTTCTACTGTAAGCCTTGTCATATGCTGAACTGTGTGGCAGAAGATTAACATAACGATCAGCCTGCAGTCACATGTTGACTGATCATTTTACACCTTTAACCCATTACCATACAGTGATTCCTTTTGACTCCCCAGAAGATAATGTCCATGGAAAACCATGTGGAAAATGAAGAAATTGCTTGTGAAAACCAAATTCTTCATTTCCCACAATGTTTTCTACATAAGATGACCAAACATGTAAGATTCATTCATTTTAAATTGTCATCTGCAACATTTTTGAATTTGGACTAAGTTAAATTTTTTAGATTTACACTGAGGAAATACTATTGTTTGTCGGAAATTATGTCACTGTTTAATTAATAGAATTGATTCCTATTTGTTACTTTCTGTTACACATGAACTTGCTACTTTACATTAATTCAACTGTACCTTTTTACTCACATTACTATTCCGTTCTGCATAATTTTTCTGAAGGCAGTGCAGAGCTTAGCAAATGGTTCATCACGTATAAAAACAAGTTAAATGAGATTTGTAGATTAACATCTCATATATATTTATTGCAGTATGTTCTTTAAATTTCGAAATGTGTTCACACTAACTTACACAAATTTTGTATTTCACATCAACCTCAGTATTGAGAAGAAAACTCATCAAAAAATTAATGACCTGTAGGGTGAAAAATTATGCACAATGGTAAGATTATTGTGACAAATAGAGCAAATATTTATATTTTTATACGCCTGAAGGTTCATATTGTTATGGCCCCGGTCGTCTGTCTGTCCGTCAGTCTGTCCGTTAGCAATTTCTTGTGTGCGCAACTTCTCCTACAGTTTTGATTGGAATTTAATCAAACTTGCCACAATGATTCTCCATTGTGTCTATTTGTGCACATCGCTTACGGAATTCAGATAACCTGTTTCGTTTTTGAATTATCTGCCCTTGAATTGAAAAAATGGCAAATTTTACAAACAAGCCCCTCTCGGGTGTATATGCGCCACTCTGCGGAGCTCTTGTTCCTATTTTGATTATACTTGTTCTAAGCTCAGTAAAGCACTGTCTTACTTTTGTTAAAACTGCTGATCTACTGAAAAAGTTCATGTACCATTCATTGTTTGATTCAAAATATTAGTTTAGTGTTTTATGCGAGTTTTAGAATAAATCTCTGAAATGATTAGAAAATCAAAACAAAGACTAGTACTGATCCAAAAGGAGAATATATTTCAAAGATACTTAATGAATATATATAGCAATGTCATAGATTAACAAATAGACTTTGTTAGAAGTGGAAATGGTGCTTTGCACAAAGAATATCACAATAACCACATTTATATATAAATCATATGAAAGTCATGACAGATGATAGCAAGGGAAAGAGAGAAAAACAAACTATTTATTATATGTTACTCAAATAACAAGAGGACTGATATCATTATGACAGTCAAATATTCATATAAAGGGATTAATGCAACATCATTGTAAATGTGTATGTATTTAAATTTAATTATAATAGTTTAGAAATAATCACTTAAGTATGTTTTTGTATGGCATAGAACAATTCTTTCATATAATAGATGGAAAGGCATTTTAATATATAGCTGTACAATCTGCAAAACTTTGTTTTATCATTGGAATAAAAGCTTACAGGTCTAAAACTCATATATGTACATTTATAGTGAAGATGTCACTCATAACAGATCAAGACAATCCAGAAAGGCTTGTCGGTCTGTAAAGGGTAGAATGATGATCAAAACACATGAAATATGATCATATTCTATTTTAAACAATGGGGTCCTGCTTGACATGGTAGCTTGAATGCCAAACTCATTTCTTGTGAGAAGTTGCGGGTGATGTGATTGGATTACATTCAAGCTGCCATCCATGTGGGTATGGCCTTTGGCAAGTCATTTCAGAGCCCCAGCCTAGTTATAGAGAACATTGTTGACAAAAATTAAGTTGTCCTGGGTTAATATCAGCAGATAGTAGCAATATGCTTTTTGAATTTAGATGTTATACAAAGGTTTGAATAACAGATAATGTTGAGATGAATTAACATTTTACTTTTGTCAAAAACATGAATAAGCTGTAATGAAACTTAACGCTTTCCCAAATAAGAGCTTGTTCATGACGTCCCTAATTTAAGAGGCTTCTGTAAACATTGAGTGCTGATAATCAGCATTTTCTTCTTTTGCTTCATTTTTTTCATAAATTTATTCATTTATTTTTATTTTGCTATATTGTGCAAAACCTGTTTTCATCACCTTCCATTTTGTCTTCTGGTGCAGCTTTTAAATTGGAAGTCTAAAACAATGCCATTTGGGAAAGGGTTAATTGAAAATTTTAAGTAATACATGTACATGCATAATATGAATTCTGCAAGTTGTTTATTTAACAACTTTTATGTAATGAAAATATGTATTGATTGTATGCTATTGTAAACAACAATTTCAATTACTTAAACATTCTTTAATAAAACTTCATTATTTACAGAAACACTTGTGTTTGAGTTTTATTTATACTACCAAATCAAGTTAAACATAAAAACCACTGGTGGTGAACTCGGCCAAAGCAAGGGACATTTTTCGCTACCACAAGGTACAGATATTTCAGTTAAATGTGAGTTTAAAGATCTGATTGGATAGTTTTTCTAATAACAATGAATTTGTTCTAAAAATAGACCGGATGTAGCAATTTGTATAGACAAACCGTCTGTGTTGTTATAAAATCTCGTAACTACAGCTTAATCCAAGCCGTAGTTACAATATTTAAAACAACACAGACGAAATACTATGATTGCGAAAAAATGTCCAACGCTTTGGCCGAGTTCACCACCAGTGAAAACTATCTGGCAAGGTCATATAAATCAAAATTGTGCATTTTACGGCAATTTAAAGAGAGAGATGAAAAAGATCATATCCATGATAATTTTGTGTTGTGTGGAAATCTAAGATGGAAAACCCTACGATACAGAATTTCCAGCCAAATTCTGCCTTATTTCCATAAAACTAAAGCCTTGGCATCATTAGTATCATTTACACCTGTTTTCAGCTCTCCTGAGCACAAGGTGCTATTATATGAGCTTTAATGATCGTCCATCGTCCAGCATCTATCTGTTGCGGGACTTAACCCATTACTACACATTGACTCCCTAAAAGATAACAGCTTTGAAAAACAGTGCGGAAAATGAAGAAATTGCATGTGACAAGCAATTTCTTCATTTCCCACAATGTTTTCTATGCCAAAACACCAAAATATTTTAAATTTCATTCACTTGAAATTGTCGTCTGCAATATCTTTGAATTTGGAAAAGCCCCAAATTTTGCCATTTTGGTAATGGGTCAAAAAATATATTGGAATTTCATCTTTAACTAAGTTTCACTGAAAAAGATATGGCAGGTTGGATCTGAGTACAATAATACACAGAAAATATTGAGGCAAAAGGAGAAAGTGCTGATTATCAGCATTTTCTTCTATTGCCTAAATGTTTTCTCAAGCCTATTCTATCGGGGACATCAAAACCAGCCCTGCGTCCAGTAAGACAAAACGTTTTGTCTACTGAACGCAGCCCAGGTCTTGTTTCAGTTTGGAAAAGGGTTAAGCTGCGGTTACAAGGTTTGGTTGAAATACAGGGATATACATATTGTCGCTTTTCTGCAAAAACCTTGTATCTGCAGCTTGTTTTAAGCTGCAGATACATGTTTTTGGCAGAAAAGCAGCGATATATAACTTTTCCTATTTACAAACAATACTTATTACCACTGAGAAATAAGGTTTCTCAAGGTAAAGTCTATTCTGGAATCAGCTTTCCTGTCAAATTTCCTTATGAAAATCTATACTTGAACCGTCTCATTGATTGAAATACTGAGCCAGTGGAGCGATACAGGCCCTCTTGGGCCTCTTGTTCTTTAATAGCTTGTTAATGACCCAAAGTTATTGTTAAAGAGAACAATATGGATCCAGAAATGAAGAAAGCACTTATGCGCAGGCACACGTGAAAACGTGGAAGTTTAATCTATTCCCAAACAAGACCTGGTTTTACGTCCCTGAAAGGAAAGGCTTGGGAAACCATTGGGGCAAATGAAGAAAATGCTGATGATTAGCATCTTCTTGTTTTGCGTCAATGTTTTCTTAGCTATATTCTGCACAAATGTAATCTTTATTATCACCAATTTTGTCATCTTAAGCAGCTTTCAAATTGGACCTGTTTCTGTTTGGGAAAGGTTAAAATGCCACAAGGGCCACAATTTACTTTATCCTGATCCCGGCGCCACTCTAATTTCTAATTTGTCATTTTATTTATGTAGGATGTAACAACTTTAAAAACATAGTAATATTGGAGTCCGTAATCCCAAAATGGTGAAGATTGAATAGTTTCAAAATAAACATCGAGAAATGATTTTCAGAGAAAAAACGATAAAGAAGTTTGTATAAATATTAGTGTTTTTATTCAACTAATTCAGCATAAAACAAAAAGCAATGCAATAGCATTTCTGTTGCGTGTATTTATACATGTATGTACATCAACATTGTATAAGCATAATTCATAATTGTGACCCTTCAAACAAGAAAGAGACTTCTAAGAATTATATATATATATATCGTCGCTTTTCGTCAAAAACCTCGTAACTGCAGCTTGATTTAAGCTGCAGTTACTAGGTTTTCGTTGGAAAGCAGCAATATGTACTGTTTGAATAGTTACAATAATTTTATTTTACAAGATATTTTCTCGCTACTTTTATAATTTTCAACAGCTTAATAATAATAATATCGTCACTTTTCAACGAAAACCTCGTAACTGCAGCATGTATTAAGCTGCAATTACGAGTTTTTGTTGAAAATCAGCGTTATAATTAATCGAATATTTGAAGACCAGCTTCACAAATATCAAACATGTTTATGTGCCCATTTCAAATTCGATTCTAGAAGAAAGGCGTATGAAATCGACATTTGACGAAATAAACTTTCAAATGTATAATGGGCAAGATGCCTAAAATGTATTATTGAAATATGATGTGTATAGGTCAAAAGGTTGCAACGTTGTCAAATTTAAATTGTAACATTAATTACAACGGTTTGAAAACCAATTGACAACATTAAACGATTCTGATGCATACATTATTGTTTGCAAGTTGCAGAGTTTGCGTACTTTTCATATAAAATGCGAGGGAAAAATGTCTATTTACAGAAATGAAATACAGTTTAAAAGCGAATAAATGAATCAACAAGACACGAAAATAATATTAACATAAAATGATAAATATAATTTTATTTTTGCTATCTTACAAATTCTAAAATGGCATCATGAAATGAATATCCAACTGGCAAGAAAATGTAAACAATAAAACCATGTCCTGGATTGCAGTAATATTAAATGGGATTTTTTTGGAAAGCTTTGAAAGAAATAGGGGAAACTGCTGGTCATCAGCATTTATCACGTTTTTCAATGCTTTCGAAAGCTTTTCCTATTGAGATGCCGAAACAAAGTCTTGTTTGGGAAAGGGTTAGCCCATTTCCACATATTGGCGTCTTTTGTTGCCCTCAAGATGTGTGGGAAAAATTGTGGAAAAAGAAGAATTTTCTTCATTGCCCACAATGTTTTCTTCCCCAAAAGATTTCCTATTTCATTCGCTTGAAATTATTGTCTGTAACATCTATGATCTTTGAATTTCGACCAGTTTAAAATTTTGTTGGTTGGAATAGGTTTAAGCATTTGCTGCGATCTAGTATATTTGCGTATGTGTAGTGTTGTTATTAGATCCGTGTTGCGTGAACTTCTTGGCGAATTGTTTGTGTTTTTCCACGTCCTCTGGGTTCAAACTCGGCTTCTGTGTGCGTAGTGCTACCAGCACGTCAGACTGAAATCAGACAAGGCTATACTAACATGAACCCAAATTTCAAGCATTGTAAAAATGTAATAAAAATCGATTTTCAAAAAAAAAATCTTGTACTTGCAGCTTGTTTTAAGCTACAGTTACGATGTTTTTGTTTAAAAGCAGTGGTATATGTAATACCGTATTATGCAGTGGATTTCGTGATACAATTTTCACGATAGCGTCAAAGTATCATTGCGTAATGCACATTTTCAAAGTTTCACAAAAAGACGTTTAAACTTGCTAAAAGTGACGGTATTTTGTTTTAAAGTTGAGTAAAAGAAATATTTGATGGAAGAACTTAGTACGGTAGTAGTAAACAGGTCTCTTTTTCGTACAATAGCCATAAATACCTCATAATTTACTACAAGAGGTAATAAATATGCATCAAAATTCATTTACCAAAGAATGCTATCTCACAGAAAACGGATTTTCTGTTACATTTTGGAGACGGAGTTTTGTCTTCCCAGGCCTTAAAATAAATAGATAGATTTTTTTTTGATAATGTCCATTTATGCGTGAGATGTTAAAATGAACATACCAATCTAATGACTGGCTCTTGCAGCTTCTTCTCTGGTACTCGCGTCCAGTCCATCTCTATAGCAATATATGCTTATCTTATTCTATACCATCAACCAAATGTTTGTAATTTGTTAATATAATGTCTTACCAATCTTATAACTGGCTCCTGAAGTTTCTTTTCTGGTACCCGAGTCCAGTCCATTTCTATAGCACCTTCTTCTCCAGGACTGCAGGGTGTGTACATGTCTGTTTGGTGGCTACTATCAATATCCGTCACTGTTATCTATATTACAAAGTATAAAAAAGGATGTACTCAATTAAAGTAAACAGTAAACGTAGAATAAGATCAGACGGATAGTCCAATCCATCTCTATAGCACCTTCTTCTCCCGGACTACAGGGCGTGTACATCTCTGTTTGATGGCTACTATCAATATCCGTCACTGTTATCTATATTACAAAATATAAAAAAGGATGTACTCAAAGTAAACAGTAAACGTAGAATAAGATCAGACGGATAGTCCAGTCCATCTTTATAGCACATTCTCCCGGACTACAGGGCGTGTACATCTCTGTTTGGTGACTACTGTCAATGTCCGTGACTGTGATCTTTAACAAAATACAAAGTAGTTATGTGTTAAGTTAAGGTATTCAGGAACTTTAGGATAAGATCAGACGGCTAGCTAAGTTCATTTCTCGCCCGGACTACACGGTGTATACGTGTCTGATTACTACTGTCCATGTCCGTTACTGTGATCGTGAACAAGTTGTAAAAGGAAACAATGAACATGTTTTCCATATGTATCGGAGTTATAAATAGTGACACTCGTACAAAATACTTTGTACTTGTACTTCGCATTTCTGTTGTCAGATAATGCCAAAGAAATGAGCTGGCTCTGAATTGTATGGTTTTCAATCCCAAGTAACAATTATATTCCTTGTTTGTAAAATTATTTGTGACCCGTCGTGCTAAAGGGGACCTTATCGGGTGTGTGAAAAATATCGACCCTAGTCAGTCTGCGCAGTCCGCGCAGCCAGACTAGGACCGACACTTTTCACTTGTATGTACTTTTTTTATATCTGGAATGTTTTCCCTATCTTACTTTACATTCATTTTTCGAATACAGTATCTGGTTGACCTGTGCTGAGTCTGGCAAGTTTGTCAAAATTTGGATTTTTGGAGTTCGGATAAGGTCCCTTTTAGCGTGACGAGTCACATTTTGATCCTTACTTTCTTGAAGTAAGTGGCATGCTGTATTTTTCTCATGGACCTCATCAATGTTTCGTTTACAACTGTTATAATATCAGCACAAGTGTATCCTTCAGACCAGGCTCCGAGTTCTCTGTAATAGAAGATGAATACCAGTTTATATTCATGTGTCCATTAAAACTAGTAAGTGGCATGCTGTATTTTTCTCATGGACCTCATCAATGTCTCATTTACAACTGTTATAATATCAGCACAAGTGTAACCTTCAGACCAGGCTCCCAGTTCTCTGTAATAGAAGATGAATACCAGTTTATATTCATGTGTCCATTAAAACTAGTAAGTGGCATGCTGTATTTTTCTCATGGACCTCATCAATGTCTCATTTACAACTGTTATAATATCAGCACAAGTGTAACCCTCAGACCAGGCTCCCAGTTCTCTGTAATAGAAGATGAATACCAGTTTATATTCATGTGTCCATTAAAACTAGTAAGTGGCATGCTGTATTTTCCTCATGGACCTCATCAATGTTTCGTTTACAACTGTTATGATATCAGCACAAGTGTAACCTTCAGACCAGGCTCCCAGTTCTCTGTAATAGAAGATGAAGACCAGTTTATATTCATGTGTCCATTAAAACTAGTAAGTGGCATGCTGTATTTTTCTCATGGACCTCATCAATGTCTCATTTACAACTGTTATAATATCAGCACAAGTGTAACCTTCAGACCAGGCTCCCAGTTCTCTGTAATAGAAGATGAAGACCAGTTTATATTCATGTGTCCATTAAAACTAGTAAGTGGCATGCTGTATTTTTCTCATGGACCTCATCAATGTCTCATTTACAACTGTTATAATATCAGCACAAGTGTAACCTTCAGACCAGGCTCCCAGTTCTCTGTAATAGAAGATGAAGACCAGTTTATATTCATGTGTCCATTAAAACTAGTAAGTGGCATGCTGTATTTTTCTCATGGACCTCATCAATGTCTCATTTACAACTGTTATAATATCAGCACAAGTGTAACCTTCAGACCAGGCTCCCAGTTCTCTGTAATAGAAGATGAAGACCAGTTTATATTCATGTGTCCATTAAAACTATCATTTTGATTGCATAATTAGCTATTTCAGATACAGTACAGTACTTTATACCACTATTAATGCACACTTCACCTATTTCACAGAAGAATCGGGAGTATTGAAAGTCATACAATTAAATTTTAATGTTCCGAAATTATCATAAATTCTTAATGTGCAGTCAAATGTTATTAATTTTGATACGCTTCTGAATGTTTCTTTCGCGCATAAGGACAAACTTTAAAAATATCCGGCCCAATTATTCAATTTCAATAGATACATGTACATATTAAGCAACAATTATGCCTATGCATATCAATAAAGACAATTAACTGAAACTGGTGATGAATTCGAATGAATACTAGATCTAGTAGTGAATATTTTGAGTGTCTTTTCTTACATGAAGTCATCCTCCGTGAGATTATGTTGCGATTGTTCCAAATTCTCTCTAAATAACTCGGCTCTAGATGCTGCAGATGGCAGAGTTATAAAGATTCTCTTCTCGAACAGTTCCACGATATATTTATCTAGTAACCAAGGAGAATCCGAGATACCCACTACCAACAGTCCTGCAACAATTGGGGAAACAATATCATAAAGTATATAGATTTTGAACCATCGTTTCTACTCTCCCATCTCCAAATCGGCCAGCGCTTATTATTGTTTGGTCTTCTTATAAAAGTAATAAACTCTGTACGACAGTGCGTTCGTTTCAAACAAATATCTTTGCAAGGTTTATAAACTGACACGATTTAAAAACGCAAAAAATGACTTTTACAATTAGTACCTCCTACATCTTGCAAAACCGATGTACAGCCATGTAAAATTGCAAATGTTACAATTGTTAACATAGCAGGACAGAAAATGACCTTTAAAGCCACGAATAATGCCTGAATGGACTTCAAATTATGCCAAAATGCACGTTGAGACAAGAGCCTGAATTGAACAGGACGACGACAGCGAACCCCGTGTTTTCACAGGCGATTTATCACCATGTCGCAATGTATAGGCCGCCCGCGATTACCAACCATAGAATTTGCTGTAGACTGAGCCGTCACAAATCTGTTGCGTTGGTGACGTTAACGTATACAGTTATGTTGACGTACAGTTGTTACACGCAGCTGACCGGGATGTGGGTGGTCTGTAAATCTTTCCGTGTCGTTTACACGTCTCATAAACATTGGAACCGTCGATTCGGCTACATTAAAGCGTCTAGCTACCTTTATTTGCGAAACACCGCAAACCAAAAGCCAAAAAACTCGGTTCCTTTTTCGCAAAGTAAGCTTCAGCATTTTTTACACAATTTTCTTTCGTTGTTCTCGTATGTTTTCAATAAGTAAATCAAAGTGGCAATTTGTACACAAAAAATCTCAGTGATTTAACACGTGGTCTGAATGCACGAGCCACACGAGCATTTAGTGATGGGTGGTTCAGATGTCCGAATAGTTTACAGAAAACACGGCAAAATCACTGAGGCGTGAATCGTATACATTTTTTCATACATGTCCCAAAATATGGTGCCGATCAAGGCAATAGGAAACGAATGGTTAATGAAAACGTGTTTTGCGTTTTTAAATCGTGTCAGTTTAGCTCATTCCTTGTTTTGCCTTTATCAACTGGTAAGGTACATGTAAAATGATGCATATCCGAATTATGTAATTCTGAAGCATTTGGGGAAGATTTGATAACAGAAACGGAATATTCACAATAAAGCCAAGCCAATACCAACAAAAAGAGTAAAATACCACGGAAATAGTAGACTACCGTTGAAATTCCAAATGCAATCAAAATTAGATTGCAGAATTAAACTACGCACCTTCAAACTGTTCTTCTGATGATAACGACATCTGCTTGTGTAGTTCTCGCAGCTCCGCAGCGGATAAGCCATCTAAATGGTCAATTATGATCACGTGGGGTGTATTGTCACGTGCCTTCTTAAACATGGCCGACACTGCATTTCCGCTGAAATAATCAATACAATTCTTTAATCAATACATTGTGGAAAACTTATTTATGTGGGGGTACATTGTAATTTAAATTCTACTTTGAACAAGTTTAATGTTTCCTGGTCAAAAAGATACAAGCTTAGCGCTTAGCTCTTAAAATGTAGGACTGGAATATTTAGAAAATAATATCATGGATAATTTTAAAAAGCTATTTAATTTTAGAATTTCATACAACAACAGACAGTAACAAAACAAGCACTTACTTGAAGCTATTAAAAGTAATAAAACTTTGTAGAGTTGAATATGAATGCCCTATCTCCTTGGCGACGGCTGTTGCTAGGCTTGCTTTACCACTTCCGGCAGGCTGCAATAGAATGAATATCATCGCTTTTCAACAAAAAAAACTCGTAAAAGCAGCTTGTTTCAAGCTGTAGGTACGAGGTTTTTGTCGAAAAGCAGCAATATTTGATGATTAATGTCGGTCTTGGAAGTTCAGACTGACAGACGCACAGACAAATGGATAAATGTTCAGTGGTTTTATTTTCTTGTAGCATAAAATCAGACATACGAGAGCTAGTTAGAAAAGTTTCCAGGAAGCCGGAATGAGTGGTATTGCCATAACTTGCCATACTACTCTCCCGATCGATGCAAATTGAATGCGATCATTAAAAAGATGTTTTTTCTCTTTTAAATAAGTAAACTAAAACTTTTGATATTTTTGAAAAGATTACACGCTTTCGTATTAAAATAGAATGTACATATTCATATCGCTGCTTTTCAATGAAAGCCTCGTAACTGCAGCTTTTTTAAGCTGCATTTACAAGGTTTTCGTTGAAAAGCGACGATATATTTATTATAACCGTGTCTATGATCTGATGATATTTTAATTTAACATTTATGATTTTCGATTGAGACATGGTGTCTATGATGAAACTTGAGTACGGAAAATTTGGTTCAAAATTTGAATATTATCATTAAACAATAGCTTTTAACAAGTCCTTAGTTTACAATCATGCCATTGGATGGGAAACTGTTATAATTATCTTCATAATGTTTCAAAGTACGATACACGTACACGAGTATTATTAGGAAAAACCCTGCATTCCATAAACAAAACCATTTAAAAGAGTAATATGTCTTTGTCATAATTGATAAATATCATATCAAAGTCATTGCATCTAGAACTATGATGTAGGAGTCTCTCAGACATGATTCTTATGGCTTTCATGGGGTGAAAGTTGAAAGAAAATATGAAGGACACCAAGTGCTAAATTTTCGTAACATCTTTGCACGCGTGATGTATAAATGATTGAATGGCGTATTGAATATATCAAAGTTATAAATAAGTAAAAGTCAATTCATGTCTATGAATAATAAAGCAGATCGTAAAAATTGATATTCAAAATATGAAGTAATGTAATTGTTACTGATCAAGCTAAAAACGACAAACTGAATAGGCAAATATTGTCAGTTAGGTTAAGAAACGCAGACACTATGTACAGGGTTTTTGAAAATTCTGTAATTACATGTTCCAATAGAACCAACTATAATGGTTGAAATTCCAAAACAAAGAAATGGTTCAGACTGGCTCCAAGTGATACAAGAGGACCATGATGGTCCTATATCGCTCACCTGAACCAAAATGATATGAGCAACACTTTTGTTCAATTCAATAAACATTTATGACTATAAGACTGAAAACTAACTTATAGTCAATAACTTTGTGAAAATCAAACTCATCTGAGATCTTATGGTGCCAAACATTGTGTCCAGGTTTTTCTTGATTGATAAATAATCACAGATTCTAGAGTATAAACAAGGTCGAAAACAGCCAAAGACGGTATTTTTTTCAAATTCAAGGGCACACAATTCTCGACTTTCTGATCACATCAGACTGAAAATCTACCTCATCCAAGATATTATGGTCTCCAACATAGTGTCCAAGATTTGTCTTGATTGGTCAATAATTGAAGATTCAAGATCGAAAAACAGCCAGAAACGGCTATTTTGTTAAATTCAAGGACACATAACTCTCAACTTTCAGATCGGATCAGACTGAAATCAAACTCATCCGACATATTATGGTCCCAAACATTGTGTCCAAGTTTTGTCTTGATTAATTGATAATTGTAGATTCTAGAGTGTAAACAAGGTCGAAAACAGCCGAAAATGATAATTTTATCAAATTCAAGGGCACATAACTCTCGTCTTTCTGGTCAGATCACACTAAAAATCAAAATCATCCGAAATCTTATCCTCTCAAACATTGTGTCCAAGATTTGTCTTGATTGGACAATAATTGAAAATTCTAGAGTGTAAACAAGGTCGAAAACAGTCAAAAACGACAATTTTGTTAAATTCAAGGGCACATAAGTCTCAACTTTCTTGTCTTATCAGATTGAAAATTCTAGTTATCTGAGATCTTATGATCTCTAACATTGTGTCCAAGTTTTGTCTTGATTGATTGATAAATGTAGATTCTAGAGTGTAAACAAGGTCGAAAACAGCCGAAAATGACAATTTTATCAAATTCAAGGGCACGTAACTCTTGTCTTTCTTGTCAGATCACACTGAAAATCGAACTCATCCAAAATCTTATAGTCTCAAACATTGTGTCCAAGATTTGTCTTGATTGGTCAATAATTGTAGATTCTAGAGTGTAAAAAAGGTTGAAAACAGTCAAAAACGACAATTTTGTCAAATTCAAGGGCACGTAACTCTCTTCTTTCTGGTCAGATCACACTGAAAATCAAACTCATCCAAGATCTTATGGTCTCAAAGATTTTGTCCAAGATTTGTCTTAATTGGTCAATAATTGAAAATTCTAGAGTGTAAACAAGGTCGAAAACAGTCAAAAACGACAATTTTGTCAAATTCAAGGGCACATAAGTCTCGACTTTCTTGTCTTATCAGATTGAAAATTCAACTCATCCGAGATCTTATGATCTCCAACATTGTGTCCAAGTTTTGTCTTGATTGATTAATAAATGTAGATTCTAGAGTATAAACAATGTCGAAAACAGCCGAAAATGACAATTTTATCAAATTCAAGGGCACATAACTCTAGTCTTTTTTGTCAGATCACACTGAAAATCAAACTCATCCAAGATCTTATGGTCTAAAACATTGTGTCCAAGATTTGTCTTGATTGGTCAATAATTGTAGATTCTAGAGTGTAAACAAGGTCGAAAACAGTCAAAAACAACAATTTTGTCAAATTCAAGGGCACATAACTCTCGACTTTCTCGTCTAATCAGACTGAAAATTAAACTCACCCGAGATCTTATGGTCTCCAACATTGTGTCCAAGTTTTGTCTTGATTGGTCAATAATTGTAGATTCTAGAGTGTAAACAAGGTCGAAAACGGTCGAAAACGGCAATTTTGACAAATTCAAGGGCACATAACTTTTGACTTTTTCGCCTGATCTGACTGAAAATCAAACTCATCCAAGATCCTATAGTCTCCAATATTATATCCAAGTTTTGTATTGATTGGGCAATAATTGTAGATGCTAGAGTGTAAACAAAGTTAAAAACAGCATTTTTCGTCATTCAGGGGCAGATAACTCCACACTTTCTGGTCCGATCTGGCCCATAATCGAACTCATCCGAGAACTTATGACCATACTTGTTTTGACAAAGTTTGGTCAAGATTGACTAATATTTGTGGATGCTAGAGTGTAAACACCAAATTGTGGACAGACGGACAGACGGACAGACGGACAGACGGACAGACGGACAGACGGACGGACGACGGACAAAAAGCGATCACAATAGCTCACCTCGAGCACTTCGTGCTCAGGTGAGCTAAAAAGTAGGATTTGTGTAATCTACAGTTTAACATAGAAACCATTGAGACAAAAGAGAAGAAAATGATTGCTATTGATAGCAATCTCTTATTTTCTCTCAGATTTGCCCAAGCTGTCCTCTATGAATTTCAAAACCAGTGTTTATCAGGGTAAGAGTTGATGTGTTTTGTAAATAAGCCTAATGTCGACTCCTATGGAAATATTAAGGCCGTTTGTTCCGAGTTCCAACCATACTATGAAGGGACATATAAACAGACACATCAATTCGGTACTGTTCCACAAAATCCTCGTAAATGCAGCTTAGATAAGCTGCAGTTACAAGGTTTATGCTGAAAAGCGACGTAAAACTAAACGAGTTGTTTTCATTTTTGCTGTTTTAATAGGTATTCAGTCATTCTTTTTTTCCATTTCGTCTTATGACTCAATTGAACTCATTCGAAATTATCACAACAAGGAAAATGTGAAAATCATATGATTTATTAATATTTCAAAATAGAAAGTTTTCACTTGACGTAACATAACAACCCTCTAACCTCTAAAACTATTTTGACGCTCCTTTATAAGAAGTCTTTTGGCAGGACATCAAAGGGACAAGAAGAAGTCGGCGATTTGCTTTTTTTAGCTAAAACATGAAGATCGTTTTACAGTACCAATCATTTTGAATCATTTTGAAATCTGTAAGGCTTTCCAAACCGGAAAACTTTGTCGTCTAGGAAAAGGGTGTAAATAAGGAAAATTTTGAATACTTACCCCAAAAAGAAGCAAACCCCGCCATGCATGACGTTTACCTGTGGATATATCAATAAAAAGGCAATTTCATAACAATTTTGAAAATGTTTTTTTTTTTATGAATCCTTAACCAATTTACGATACTTTTCCCACGTATATATAATGTTAGACTAAGACATTCTTCATACATGCCCAACCTTCAGGTGTGATTATACATGTAGCTATGCGTCCAAACCACGTCCACATCGCGTACAAAAATATGCTGTACGATTGAACGTGCTCCGGTCGTTATGTGGACACAAAATCGTGTATGCGACTGGGTCTTACTGACTTGGTCATAAACAATTTCGCGTCCCCATCACGTCCTTATTGCCTCTAAAATATGTTGTACAACTGACAATTTTTTTGACGTGCTCTGACCGTGATGTGGACGTAAATTCGTGTATGCGACTGGGCCGTAGAGGTCTGGTCATATACAATTCCCTGTCCCCATCACGTATTTATCAGGTCAAAAAACATACAAAGTATGTTGGACGACTGACCATTTTTGGGACGTGCTTTGGCCGTGATATGGACGCAAAAAAGTGTATGCGAGTGGGTCTTAGAGGTCTGGTCCTATACAATTTCGTGTCCATATCACGTCCATATCACGTTCTGGCCGTGATATGGGTGCGAAAAATATGTAAACATGTGCCATAATATCTTGATTGGATTATACAATGATTCGCATTTCGTGGTTTGAAAGGAGAGAGTGTGTACTATTATTTAGTAAACCATGAAAAATAAAATCTTTTCAAAACTATCCTTACGGATATTCGAATATGTTGAATGACGAAAATGCAACCTCAGCGGGGAGTCAAATTCAAAAACAGTTTAGAATGAATAATATCTGAAGTCTAGACCTTTAATCATTTACCAAACAAGAATGAGTTTTGACGTCCCTAGTAGTAATGACATATGGACAGCTCACGATATTTGAGCTGGCAGAGCATCTCTAGCTATTAGCTAGAGATGCTCTGCAAGGTCAGTTATCGTGAGCTATCTAGAACATTGAGAGAGAAGACTTTGCTGAAAATCAACAATGCCCCTCTTCCCCTTAATAATTCATTTGATATACATGTACATGTAACAAACAACTTTCTCTTAGAATACGAACTTCTTGTCCCCCACAATTTCATTAAAATTTGGACTAGACTCAATTTTGGAGTTTGAAAAAGGGTAAAATGCTCATGTATGTGTTAAAGTCAGCCTGTGAAACCAGTCATTTCATGAAATGGCTGATTTCACAGATTGAATGTAAAGTATAGAGGATTTCATCATACAATTTTGAATAGGCCTACCACTTTCTATATAAACTGACACGATTTAAAAACGCAAAACACGTTTTCATTAACCATTACTTTCCTATTGCCTTGATCGGCACCATATTTTGGGACATGTATGAGCAATTGTATACGTATCACGACTCAGTGATTTTGTCGTGTTTTCTGTAAACTATCCGGAAATCTGAACCGCCCATCACTAAATGCTCGTGTGTCTCGTGTATTCAGACCACGTGTCAAATCACTAAGATTTTTTGTGTGTACACATTGCAACTTTGATTTACTTATTGAAAACATACGAGAACAACGAAAGAAAATTGTGTATAAAATACTGAGGCTTACTTTGCGAAAAAGGAACCCAGTTTTTTTTTTTTTTTTTGCTTTTGGTTTGCGGTGTTTCGCAAATGAAGGTATCTAGACGCTTAAATGTAGCCGAATCGACGGTTACAAGGTGTATGAGACGTGTAAACGACACGGGAATATTTACAGACCACCCACGTCCCGGTCAGCTGCGTGTAACAACTGTATCTCAACATAACTGTATACGTTAACGTCACCAACGCAACAGATTTGTGAAGGCTCAGTCTACAGCAAATTCTATGTTTGGTAATCTCGGGCGGCCTTTCCATCGCGACATGGTGATAAATCGCCTTTGAAAACACGGGGTTCGCTGTCTTCGTCCTGTTCGATTCCAGGCCCTTGACTCAACGTGCATTTGGCATAATCTGACGTCCTTTCAGTCATTATTCGTGGCTTTAAAGGTCATTTTCTGTCCTGTTATGTTAACAAATGTAACATTTGCAATTTTACATGGCTATACATCGGTTTTGCAAGATGTAGGAGATACCATTTGTATAAGTCCTCTTTTTGCGTTTTTAAATCGTGTCAGTTTAGTAAACGCAAAACTGCTTGTCACGTTTTAATGAATCAAGATAAGACTTCAATCTTGTGTACGATGCACGATACATTTTTCATTTAGTTTTGAATTCGTTGGCAACAACAATTATGTTCGTTATGAAATCACGTTCCTACTTCAAAATTTATTATAATCAACTTCATATTACAAAATCTGTCTGAAAAGGTTGTGGGCCTATACCCAATCATAGTCGCTTTAATATTATTAGATCATTAAATTTTGTTAATATGCCCACATTTGACCCAAGCACAATTTAAAACATCTTCAGAATATTCCCACTGGTAATAAAATTATGTTAAAGATTGTTTCCTTTATTTTTTAGTATATGTTTTAATATGCATCCATTCCTAATCCTTAACAAGAAACCAGCTATATTGCAATACAATCGAAAATATGTGAACATCTATTGAAAAAAAGAATTAGAAAGTAAAGGAAACGCTGACCAGTTTTTAAGAGGCATCATTCAACCAGTTGGCTGTCCAAAATCGAAGATTACAAAATGTCCTAAGCAAAATTGGCACATATTAGATTTTCATCGTTTGGGAATGCTTTTAATCTGTTTATAGTTCGTTTGATTACATATTAATGTTAGAAAGTGACAAAATGAGTATTTCTTTTCATCACTTACGATCAAATTCTGTTTAACCAGGCAGTTAAGTAAATAGGCAAATACATTCCTTATAATAATCCTACGTATATTTACAATTTCTTTACAAATCTGTTTGAATTTGAAAGTTTATCTGTAAACATGTTGTACAAACGAATTAAAATCGAATTGAACAGCTCGAGGTCTTTTTATTCAACCTAGAATGTAGGCGTGAAAAATGTACAAGAGGGTTCAAGTGGCCTACAAGACTTGTCTATATTTGTTATACGCCCGCCTTACTGAGCTCCCTCCTCAGATGTATGGTTTATTTGAAAACTTCTTGTATTTTCCCAAAAATTGACCCAACCGACCAGAAAAACGATCTGGTTTTTTGTCATAAAGCTTTGCCCAGGTGCCCGTAATACAATACAATACAATACAATACAATATGACTTTATTTAGCAATTGAAGGCCAGCGGCCCAAAATACCAATATTTCTTACATGTAATTATGTTGGTGACAATATTAAACATTCGTTAAATAAATGTGTTTTAACAATATAAATATGGAACTGGTTTTACCCTTTCCCAAAAAGGCAGTAATTCATACTTTTCTGACGATTTTCTGATAAGATACTGAAAAAACATTGAGGGAAAAAAGGAAAAAGCCAACTTTCGCCATTTTCCTCATTCTCTCACCATGCTTTCCATATCCTCTCTAGTATATACAAGGTTAGAACATTTGTAAGATTTAGTGCAGAGAATAAAAGATAGAAAAGAAATAATACTGACTTACAGCATTTTTTTTTTGTCAGTTAAAAAATATTTCTATAAAATTGTCTTACAAACATATACTTAAAACACTTTTAGGGGAAAGATTAAATTGTTTGATGGATCAAAGAAAATATTGAAGGAAAAGAAAGAAAAGCGCTGACTTTTAGCGTTTTACCTTTTTTTTATTCAATACTTTTCATAAAGTCTTTGTTACATTTATATAGAGCAGACTTTGTGTGGGAAAGGGTATACATGATAATTGTAAATAAAATGTACAGTTAGCTGTCATATAATCAAATGAGAAAAACATTAAAGGAAAAAGAGAAAAACACCTATCATTAGTATTTCACTCTTATTCATTCAATGTTTTTCAAACGGGAAATAAAATCTACAGTCAGTTATCATATAATGCAACATTATATAACATATGAAGATCTTAATTTGAATGCATCTACCAGGTACTTTGACAATGCAAAAATACTCTCAGTTCTTGTATCAGACATAATTCGTACAAACAAACTTTACTATGTAGACGAACTTTCCACTGATTAATGAAGTGTATATCCCTTAACTCTGAATATAATGGACAGTCAATGAGAAAATGCATTTCATCTTCAACCGCACAAATGTCAATTTGATAGCAATAATTACATAATCTCAAATCTCTATCAATCTGTAAATGTCTTCCTTTTTCTATCATGAGGTCATGACCCGAACACCTAAAATTTGCAAGAATACGTTTATAGATGTAAGGTAGTGGTATATTCAAATACCTTTCAGGATTAAGTGCACTTTTAAATAGTTTATAGTTCATAGCTTTACTTGATGACATAATATCTGACATTTGTTTTTGTTTTGCACAATCTGTAACCCGGTTGTTAAAAGTCTTGATAAATGCATTTGGATCTCCGATTTCATTAATAATCCACGCAAATCCGAAGCCAAAATGGAACAGAAGATTCTTGACACAAGACGCCCATGTATTGCGACCAGATTCATCTAAACGTCTTAGCATGATATAGCACTGTTTAGGGTATCTATCCATCGGCATGTTCAATATCTTAATCCAGTATTTGATTACACTTTTCATGTAAAATGGGGATAACGAGTGTCTTCCACATTCACTTGCTGCGAAGTAATTTGCGACATTTTTATTCAATAATGATATTCTTTTGCAGAATGCATAATGTACTTGTTCGATTTCTTCGCATATTTGGAAACCCCATATAGATGCAGAGTACATTAGGATCGGTTTTATCACAGAATCGAAGAGTTTAAACGCTTCCTTTGGGGTGAAAAATCCGAACTGTTTTTGGCAGCGAAAGATAGAATTCATAGCATTCTTTGCCTTAATGGACACCATTTGCATATTTTTGGACCATGATAGTTGTGATGTAAAGTACACTCCCAAGTATCTGTAGAATGAAACCACTTCAATTTCTTGGCCTTTATAGTACCAGTGTTCAGTTTGACGAAGCGGGCCATCACGTCTGAATACAACAATATTAGACTTATCTAAATTGACTCTCATGCCCGTGTCATCACAAAATTGTTCAATTGCATTGATTTTCTCTTGTAAAGTCACTACTGTTTCTGCGAAAGTGGACACGTCGTCAGCGAACATTAACGCATGCAGATCCTCAATGTTTTCTGTGATATATATACCTGATCTACTGTTTGATTTAATGTACGAGATTAGATCGTTAATAAAAAGTAAAAATATAGTTGATGACGTCACACAGCCTTGACGGGTACCAATCTCACAATTGAAGAATTGTGTTAAACCCCCTTTTACACTGACGCATGATTTCATCTGATTATATACCGATTTCAGTACAGCTAGCAGTTTACTTTGCCCGTTTATGCCATGCCTAATAAGACTTTTCCACAGTTTATCATGCTCACATGTATCAAATGCCTTATAGAAATCGACGAAAAATACATATACTCGACCATTTGAACGTGACAAATACTTTTGGATCACTGAATATAAATTAAAGATACTGTCTTCTGTGGAATAATGAGAACGGAAACCAGATTGTGATTCGTCTATTACAGAATTAGCTTCTGACCAATATGTTAATCGATTACTTATAATTTTCATAAAAATTTTACTCAAACTATTAGCTATCGATATTGCTCTGTAATTGTTTGGATTGTCACTTGGTCCTTTTTTGTGTACTGGTGTTATTAGGCTAAGGCACCACTCTTCAGGGACGTTTCCTGTTGCGAATATACTGTTAAATAGTTTATGTAAATATGGTAACGTAGTGTGTAATGTTGACTTAAACATTTCAATGCAAGTACCGTCTATACCAGGAGAACATCCATTTTTCATTGAGCGCACACTTTTCTGAATTTCATCTATAGTTATTGCACTATTTAGTATATCCTGTGGTATTACTGGTATGACGTTCTCTTGAACGTCTTGTATAACGTCATTTTCAAAATTCATAGGCGTATTGGTAATATTTTCACGGACTGGTAGTGAATACAGTGCTTTAAAATATTCAAGCCATTGATCACTGGGAATATTATCATGTTTGGGGATCTTGTAGCTTTGTTTTCCCGCCGATTTTATACAGTTCCAGAATTCGGTTGGTCGATTAACACTTTTAATCAATAAAGCGCGTTTCTTACGCTGAAGGCTTAAACGTTTTGCGCGACACATATTTCTGAATACTCTTCTGTTTTGAAGATATATATTTAAATGTGTATTCGAATTTGAGGCTCGATATTTCCTCAATGATGAGTTTTTTGTGTATTTCGCGTTTTTACATTCCGCGTCCCACCATTCTGGTTGATTTACTGATTGGCGTGTTTTTCGGTTATTTTGTCTATTCATACATTGCCCCGCATTTTGCATACATTCCACAAAGTCTTTATGGCTTGTTAATATTTCCTCTTCTGATAGCTCTGATTGAAATGTGGTATATAGTTCAGTGAATTTACTTGTAAATGTTTGTATACGATCATTTATCCATTTGAAACGAACACGCGGGATTAATTTGTTGCCATCTGTATTCGATTGGCTTGTTTCACCATTTTTATCAAATAAGCTGATTTCACACTCCACTGGGAAATGGTCCGATATGTCTAGGTTACCCACTTTAAAGTCTAAGACATGATAGTATAAATCGGTTGAAACTAGTATATAGTCAACGATGCTTGTTCCATCATTTGCTGTACACGTAATATTGCCTTCTGTATCGCTGAATCTGCCATTTAGTATATGGATGTTTTTAGTGCAGCATAATTCAATTAACATTCTGCCAAACTTATTAACGTTCTTATCTAAACTAGCCCTTTCCATACAGAATGTGTCAATTGGATAGTCGAACTTGTCACTTATCGCACCATGTATAAAGTCATGTGGAATTAAGTCTAACATGTCTCTAACTCTTGCATTTAGATCTCCTGCTATAATGAAAGATACATCTCCTAAATCTGATTCAACCAGTGTCAATTTATCACTGAGGGTTTCAATCGCATTTTGACTAGCTTTACTATAAATAACTGAGTTTTCAGGTGCTATGTAGACACCAAATAACACTATATCCTTAACTGAATTAGTATGTTTCTTCGGGATATATAATGCAACACATTCATCGAACTCGGAATAAATTCTCTTAACAATATTACGCTCTACTAGCCAATTTTTAACAAAAATTGTTACCCCACCTGCCCCACGATAGCCTGGACAGTTCTTTCTGGGACAGTCATAATTGGTATAACCCTCTAATATATCCACGAAATCATCTGGAAATAATTGCCATGTTTCACAGACTATAATAATATCATAGTTTGAAAAGTATTTACAAAAACTAACATCATCTCTGAATTTCTTCAGACCCTGTACATTTATAGAACATATTTTTATATATTAATTGTCTTGGTATTTTGGACTCCGGCCATCTTGTTATTTGTTTACTAGTACTGGAGCGTTTAGGACAGCATCAAATGCATAGAGTTCACCTTCGACAACGAGTTTATCATGTTTGTAATGCGCTCGCTTACCTTCATCAATGCTACTTTTAAGGAGAGGATATAGCTTCGTACGCGCTTTGGATGTTGCAATTGGAAGGTCCTCAGCTATTCTAAACGGTAATGTTTTACCATTATTACGCGCAGACTTGAATGACGCCAGTATACGGTCTCTTATTTTGTAGGATACACATTGTAGTAATATTGGTCCATTATTTTGTTTACCGCGTAGTTTGAATACATTGTCAAAAGATTCTGGGGTTTCATTTAAACCTAGACACTCATTTATAGAAGCAGTAAGAGTTTCATCGAGCGGCGCCTCCTGGTCCCCAGAATCTTCGTCTCCATTGAAATCATAAACTTTTAAATTCTTCTTTTTAGTCATGGTTTCTAGGTTTTCTTGTCGTTTATTGCTTTCTTCAAGTTTAGATTCAAGTGAGGTAACCTTATCTGTGAGAACTGACACATCATTAGATAGTTTTGAATTTTGTTCTTTTAATTCGAAGTAATCACTCTGTAGTATTGTGACGGATTGTTCCAAGTGGTCAATCTTACGATTTGTTGATTTAACATCTCTTCTAATATCTAAGAGAAGAGAACGCATATCGAGATTCTCGGCATCAGCATCAGATTCCGTATCATCGATTAACCTTTGGGAGATAGATTTACGTCGAGCACCAGTATCACTGCGAATCCAGCTGTTTAATGATCGTTGGTCTGACTCGATGGTTTGACGCCTAGTCGACTGTTCATATGTTTGTTGTGAATAGGAGGGTGAATCGCTGACATATGTTGACCGGGTGGTACGAGGTGGTGGTATGTCTGTATTTCTTCCGCGACCACCGCGACTGGTCCCTGGTCCCTTATTAGTGAGAGGTCCGGGGTTTCGCTCTACACAATGTGCAACAAGAAGCAGAAAAAGGGCTATACGAATGGCTAAAGATGTAAACTTTATTGTGATTGTAATGTTTGCTGTCGTCTGTGTAGACGATGATTTTCTCTTCCCAATGTGTGAAAATGTTCCTATTCTAGCCCGCCAGAGTTCAATTGTAACACCTATATTTAGAGTCTCAACAGTGTGTATATTATAGAACTATATTTTATTAGAAAACGATTCGGTCAACTTTCTGTACTTTCAGTCCTTTGAAATACTAGCCCGATCACAGGTATCCACAGGTATCCACAAGTATTGTACAATACCGTTATCCATTCAGTTTAACAATAGCACTGAGCCCTCAAGGTATAGTTCTGATATGTGTTCACTAAACTTTGGCTATAAATAGTATCTAAAAAGTCTCTGAGAAAAGAAGGAACTCTATGGAAAAGCACAATTGTTGTTTGTTATTGAAAATCTTCAAAGTTCTAAGTCGATAGTTTGTCTACCGAAACTGGATTCATCAGAATGTGCACAGAACAACACAATATTCCATAAATTGGTTTAAACAAATCCATACGAAATAATATCCTAATCCGGTTAATAAAACACGTCCGTTCACTTCGATTGTCACCAACCAATCAATAGAGATAGAGATTTGCATTAAAAATTGACAATTGACGAGTTTCTTTTTTGGTTCAGTATAGAACTTTATTTTTCCTTTATGTTTGCTACAGCTTTTTGCAATGAATGACCTCTAATACGTGCTTGGTTCTTTGCAAATTAATGTAGATTCTATGTGAATATTGTTGGTATATCTAATTAAAATAGCTTACCAGTGAACAACTGTGGGAACTTGTTAGGTATCAACACTGTCTCCTTGACTGCATCTTTTTCAGGTCTGGTGCCCAAATTATCACAGACTGGCTGACGTGGGCTCACCAGGTCTGGAAGAGAGGGCGACATATATAAATGTGGATGTAGAGCATAGACTAGTTGAGGAGTAGGCTAGCTGATCATTTGGCGCATCGATTTTTGTACACATGTATAGTATGCCAATGAGCTGTGGTCAGAATATGTCAAACACATAGTAAGAGTACAACCCACTATTCTTTAAATTATTTATTTGTTCATTAAATAATTTGTGACGAAGTCTTATATCAGCGCTGTTATCCTAAACAGCATTTGTCATCTGAGAAATTAAAGTTACAACGACAAAATATAAATTTATAATCGTGTGTAAAAAGGGCCCCCATACTTCATGACAAGAATATAGATCTAATGTATAAAACGATTTGAAAGATATTAAAATTAACTTTTAATGTAGTCCTATCATACAACAAGAAAATACTCAGTGAATAGCTTAACACATTTTGATGTAAGGACATATGAGAAAAGAAGTCGATCGTCTATGATAGTATTTCACATTTATCATGATGTAGGTGTACGTAAATGTAAAACGATATAAAATCATTTCCAGCCCACTTGGTTTACGGATACAAAATCCCACAAAATATTTAATTAGCTACGTTGGCGGATTTGAAACTTTCATCATTGAAATACCCTTTTCCATTTCATCACAAACAAGGTTGTGGCAAGGAACATGTCCTCGGTGGGAAGTCAAAACCTCGTAACTCCAGCTTATTCAAGCTGTAGTTACGAGGTTTTCACTTCCCACAAACGATGTGTACCTATAAAGGCTAGTTATATATTCCCCTTTTATAAAATTCTTTCTGGAACAAAACGTGTGTATGTATAAAGAACAACGTGATTTTGTCTTTCGTGGTACATGTGGTTATTGGTTCAAGTTAAATCAAAATCAGTCGGGATGCGGAAAAAAAACACTTATGAGGCAAGCATTTACTAGTAAAAAGACCAGTTTGTGTCAAAGTGCAGTCTGACCAAAAGCATCATTCGATTGCTCAGCGCGAAACAGTTGTAACTTCCTATATGTTTATAAGCAGTTACAACTGTTTCGCACTGAAACATCGTATTGCTCTAATGCCGCAATTGTATCTGCTCTTTATCTTTCACTAACAAAGAATTGACTTACCATTGGTTTCAATCGGCTCCATTTCTTTCGTACTTCGCGCCACAGTTGGTTTGTAGGAGTTGACGATTCCATTAAGTTTCGGTACATTTCCGTTCATTAGTTTAGGCGTGACAACAGTATTTGTGGGCTTCTTTTGTTCGTCAGACTTTTTAGGCACTTTATCACTGTCTTTATCATTTGTTGTGTCTTTTTGTTCACTTAATGGTCCGTTTGAATATATCGGACCCTCGCCACCTTTTGGCGACTTTTCTTGTTTTTGTTTTTCATTATCACCACGTTTAGGCGTCTCGTAAACACTTTCTGGCACATTTGTGTATAGCGGTCTATCATGACTTTTCGGTTGCATTTCACTTTTGTCTTTATTTTTACCTTTGTGGTTCACAGGTTTATCTGTTAGTTCACCATTAACACTTATCGGTCCATTCATTTGTTTAGGTTTACCAGACTTTGTCGGATCTTTAGCACCAGCTTTATCGCCAGCCTTATCGATCGGTTCAGTTGTTGCACTTAGTGGTAAGTTAGAATATTTAGGTTGTTCATATTTATCAGATTTAGGTCTCTCTGTACGTTTGTCTCTGTTTTTATCTGACATGATGGTATGAACTGTCACCGGTGAGTTTCTATAAGTGATGACAGATGTTGTTTTCGGCACCACATCCCTATAATCAGGTGGAGCATCACGTTTCTCAACATCCTCCATTATCTCACTTTCGTCATCTGATGATTCCAGACTCTCACCGTTAGCCTCCGCATCCTTTCTCAGAGTTTGTTCCCTAGCATCATCGGTAAGTCTTTTCGGCTTATCGTCATGTTCAAATATTGATTTGCGTGGCTTGTCTTCAAGCCCATTGTTAACACCTCTTACGGGTTCGAAATATCGATCGTCACTCAGTGTTCGTACTACGACAGGATTCTTTGCATCACTCGGACTAGTCCCAACAACTGGTTTATTCACTGGTTTATTTTCTACATCACGCCTTCTAAAAGGCTCACTTTCCACTTCTTTAGACTTTTCTGGAGATTCAACTTTTCGTACAACAATTTGCTGTGGCATTCCTTGCCGCCTCTCGCGCTCGGCTGGAGAATTTCTAGGAACATCTTCCTTTTCTGGAATAAATTTCCTGTCTGGTTCTTCTGTTTCTGAGAGTTTACGATCACGTGGTTCGTCTACACTGTGGCGACGTGGGCTATTTGTGACTTGTTCCCGCCTTTTAGCGAGGATCGGACTCTCTTGGGTTTCCGGATAAAATTCACCAGAAAATTGAGTCTCAACACCGTTATGGGTTGGTTGATCAGAGCCGCGTCGATCTGCAAATATTCAAATAATGTGGTTTTAATCTAATTTTCTTTTCTTTCTCTTTTTTCTTTTTTTAATGGGCTTATCATTAACAACAATAACAATGTGCATTTGGAAATCTTGAATAATAGTGACAAAAATATATTTGATTTTGTGTATACTGTGTCTAATATTTCTGTTTTTGCGATGTAAATACTAGTAGATTCCATTAGGGCTACTAACGAATCATGCATTTTTGTTACATTTTTAAGCATCTACATATGCATGTGCTGATAAGGGCATTTAAAAGTTTCTGGGTTGCAGATGTACAGTTAATTCTAGTATAGAGAAATCATTCGTTTTTATAATCACCTGAAGCTTCATTTGATTATCATAGTTCTGTTATATAGTTCTTAGCATATCGTCAGTGTTATTGCAAAATCTCGTAACTCCATCTTGAATCAAGCTGGAGTTACGAGGTGTTGCAATAATAACGACGATATCGCATGAAATACATACCTGTTCCCCTAGGAATGACACCATTCGGTCTGGTATTTTTATCAAGATGTTCATCATCACCATCATCAACAACACGTCCTGTATCATTAGAAACGTCAGGACTGGATTCTCGTTTCTTCCTGCGCGGTATAACTTCAGAATTACTTCTTTCTCTCTCAGGCTCGGCGTATATATCCCACCTCAAACTGTTGAACGACCTTGCACGATCCCTCGGTCGGTTGTAAGTTTTTTCATCGACGTATATATCCCATTCATACGGCTCGTATCTGCCTCTATATCTGTATGGTTCTTTACGTTCTTTACGTTTTGTGTAAGGCGCTTCTTCTATAGAATTAGAGCGACCTCTATGTTGGGCTGATGTACACTGCCCCATGTTTACGGAAATGTAAATGTTATTTATAGAACTATTTGTCTCGTGCGGTTTCGCGGCAATGTAGATGCTATTTATAGATGTATTAGTCTCGTGCGGTTTCGCGGAAAGTGACACAACGTTTCTATCTTCACTCTGATTCGGTGGCGATATCACTATAGCTATATTTGTGACGGGTTGTTCGATTGGTTTAGTTTCAACAGTTTTCTCCTTATCGTTTTCTCCCAGCCAATCGTATGGTATGTATTTATAAGCTGAACTGTAACGATCTTCTTCTAGTTCTTTTGATAAGCAGAGTCCCATTATTCGCGAAGTCTTTATATCGCGTCATGTCCGCGTCTGATCTGTGTCCACGGCAATGAATCTGAGGTAATCTTGTCCTGAAAATATACAAAGTAAGGTATTTTTAAAGACTGACATTTCAGCGAGGATCTGGAAAAGGTCCATTACAGTAGGCCTAATTGAGACAGCCATGTTTAAGGATCAGCCAGTGCAAAAATGGAGGTCAATGAATATTGTACTTTTATCGTCACTGCAGGCCATGAAGAAGCTATTTGAGAACAACGTGATTCCTAATCAGACTGCGTGTATACGCAGGCTAATCTGGAACCATATTTGGCTCAAAACCCTTGAGGGATCTTTTTCCACGTTCTGGTTCATTTGTAAGAATCCCTGGTTTCTTTACATCATGGAGCTTGATAAGCATAAAAATGATATAGCACATCGTCGGTGTAAATGCAAAACCTCGTATGTCGATTTTTGCGATTTTCAAAGTACAAACTTGTGTGCCCAGTTTAGTCAGTTCTCGCATGTCTTGAGATATTTGTACTGATCAGTATTAATGACACATTATTTGTGAACAATATGTCAAGATTTCAAGTAAAACACTTCAGTTTGGGAAAAGTTATTACACTTTTTTCTCTCCCCTTTAAAATTTTCCAAAAACGAGATACGAGGTTTTGCATTTACAACGACGACATAAAATATCGAGAAAAAAGGAAAGAATGCTGGTTATCAGCGTTTGCCTCTTTTGTCTAAATCTTTTCACTATCTTCTAATAGCTCTTATTTGAGAAAAAAGTTTTCAGACCCGTCCAAATCAAAGACAATAGAACAAATACTACGGCGTTTCTTTCAGAAGGAAATTCTCGAGAATACATCCATTAATTGTTTTTTTCTCTTCAAAAAACAAACGAGAAAATTTTAAAGTTTCTTCGACACGAATTCTTAATCTGTAACTTAGGGCCTACATCTTGAATTCCACGAAACTTCCAATATCCTACAAGATTTTCAAAATAATTCCATGTGATTTCCAAAGTAAAATGATCGTCTTTGAATTCTTCCTCGTGTAAAAAACGAACGTTCACTTTGTTAATAATCCAAAACACCTAATGAAACTTTCCTAAAATTGCATGCAGGTTTGAAGGTGAATTGATTAATATGTCTACCTTAGTTGAATGTTAATTTGAATCTTCACCTTTTTCTTAAACAACCGGATTTTAGACGTGTCTAAACTGAAATTTGCTACATGCAGCAAAATTTATTATACTGACGTAAGGAATTTTGTAAGTATCAATAGAGAAAACCTTGGGAGAACAGAAGAAAATGCTGATAATCAGCATTTTGTTCTTTTCTCGCAAGGTTTTCCAAATCGTCCTTGACAGGGATGTTAAGTCGAAGTATTATTTAATTAAGTGTTAATCTTTTCATTTCAATTTGAACGACTAGGTTGTCACGTAGGTAATATGCATAACTGCGTCGTGCAGCGAATTAAAGGATGCAACCGCAGCTTCATAAAAAATCTGCAGAAAAAGTGTGCTAAACTGTTGTAACTACAAATGATTACAAAATAAGCATACAGTACTTTTGCGCTAAGTCATAGAAAATGTGCTTCTACAGTTACCACAGCTTCAATAGGATTCCAAACAGTTAGTACAAAACCGCAGGGTCCTCCGCAGAATAATTTGAAGCTGTAGTGATTAATTATTTAAGTATCTTAAACCTCTATTAAATTCATTTTGCGTTTATGCAAATAATTGTGTATAAAACAAAATGGGAAAAGAAGAAATTGCTCAATGAGCAATTTCTTCTTTTCCCATAATGTTTCTACACAATTATTACATTTATAATGCTGCAAATGCATTACTATTTTTTGGCATGAAATACCTCAAAATTCCTCTATTTGGAGACAGTTTTGAAGAAATTAAGCTGTGTGCCACTTTTGAAGATGTAGCGGGGCCGATACAGCTTACTGGACTGGGGAGAACACAAAACAGTTGTAAGTGCAGATGTTTACATATACATTTACAATAGTTTTGCAGTAATACGTCGAACCTGTGCTTCTACGGAAATGACAGAAAGTCCTAGCACGTCATGTTATGTAATGGCAAATCTAGTACGTGTACATGAGCTACCAGGTGACTGCAACGCTCGACTATGACTCGTATTTCTTGTATTTCACAGTGACAAAAATCATTCAGTATATACTGGTTATCGGCATTTTTTCGTTTTTTTCTTCCATTTCCCCCTATTTTTTTCACCAGGGCATTCAGAAGACATCTTTTCTTTTTAGAAATGGTTAAAGGGACACTGATATATGGTATTGGTTTTCTTGATCGCTACGGAATGTCCTACATCAAAAGATAAAGGAAACAGCAGGATCGGGAAAATAAGACGTTTTTTGCTAATTAATCCAAGATGAGCCCTCGTCCATCTGAAATGGACAAATTGGTCCTGTTGCTTTGACAGGCGGTATAGATTAAGGTAGAATACCCGTACCGTAGCCATTTTGAGATTCATAAAACATTAAACCGATTTTTTTTTCGAGCGTCGTCGTTACGAATCCGAACTAATTCGGGCGCGGTCGTAAACATTCGGCGGTGGAAAGTTCCACCGCCGAATGTTTTCGACGTCGCCCGAATAATTCCAACGTTGAGCGAATCTCATATAGGGTAGAGTACCTTAATCAAAGAAGAGCACTTATCCATCTATAATATATAATGGCCAGATTGGTCCTGTTGCTTTGACATGCGGTATAGAATAAGGATCTATTTTCTTTCAAAGATTATATTGTAGTCGACGAAACAAGAAATTAATTGAAATGGTAAGAAGAGGTAGGCCTACAAAAACTTAGTCATCAAACCAAGATACAAACAAAATGTCAGACTGTTTATTATACATTATTGTTACGCCCTACTAAACATTCGTGCCCCTAGACATTCACATTACAAACAGTGCAGAAAAAGTACCGCGGGCGTATAAACAATGTACACTGATACAAATAGCATCCTTTTTCACGATGTCATTTTTTCCAGTCACCGTCAAAATAATTATGTACAATCATTATAGATATTAACTTATATACCCATTAGGCTAAACTACAGGGGACTCGGAGGAGGTCTGCCCCCAGACGTGTGTACACGCCCTGATACCTCATGAACAGACCCCCAGCCATGGGCAAATAGAAAAAGTCTGGTTCCCGGAGGACTGTGCGGATGAAGCAGCTACATGCCCAACGGACAAGAATGCGAATCCAGCAAAACACTGTGGAGTGCTCTAAGGGCGTGGTGTGACCAGTGACTATACCAACGGCCATCCACTGCATCCTATCCTACCACCAGTCGTCTTGACTATGTCTTGCCACTGGATTCTGATAGGGGCGGACGAGAGAGTGAGGCTGACGACTATGCGCAACTCTTCCTCACTTTAATCCAACTAAAGCGCAAGTCATGAAATTGGACTAATCAGCCATCTTCGCACTCACCGTCAACAACGGTGATAAGAAGTCATGGTCATCTTCGCAAGCGAAGGACCATCTTCGCAAGCCAAGGGTTCTACCTCAAATTTGTTCCTTACGAACCCTTGGCCGCTCGCCTCTATGGAAATCGAAAGTACCGCCGTGCGATTTCATTGGACGCGATAACTTTCCCATTATCCAATCAAAACACACTTTACAAGCCCTCTTTGTCAAAGCGAAAACAACGCGGCCGACGTGAAAATCGATAGCCGTATTTGATGCATCGCCTAACACGTTTTAGTACGAGGCGTTTAATTGGCCAGAAATAGCAACTACAAAGGGCCGCGACTCTTTATCACCGAAAGGTGGCACCGCGGTACTTTCGATTTCTATAGAAGCGAGCGGCCAAGGGTTCGTAAGGAACAAAGTGGAAGTAGAATCCTTGACTTGCGAAGATGGCGAAGGACGAACATCATCACCCATTAGGGTGGTTATATGAAGAATTGAACGTCGTAGTTCTGAACCCGGAATATTGTAACCGCTTTTAAAATTCTAAACGCTTTGGCATGCAGTTAATAACACAGCCACCCTGCAAATACGTGGCACAATCTTTATCAACAGCCATTTTGTCGCCTGCAGCAGCTTTAAAATTGGACCAGCCTAAATTTTCTGTCTTTTGGAAAGGTAAAACCACCAGACGATGTCGTGTTTTTGTTCATGTTTTCATGTTGTATTCATGGACGAAAATGTTATGTTTTTTGTTTTTCATTACATATAGCCTTTTCCCCTCTTCAATAATTTCTCTCGCGCCTGTCGTTTCATGGATGTGGCATTGTTATTTATGTTTATGAAAACGCAATTGTCATTGTATTGACTCTTTCCTAGATTGCAACATTATAGACCGGTCCGAATTCAGGATAGGTGCAGACGACAAATGATTTGATACAAATTGATATAAAACAAAGATTAAGGGAAAGGAGAAAATGCTATGCTGGTCGTCAGTATTGTCGTTTGTTTCGATGTTTTCAAAACATTTTCTCTCGTGATAATAAAATCAGGCACATTTCGTCAGTGTTATTGCTAAACCTCGTAACTTTAATCAAGCTGGAGTTACGAGGTTCTGCAATAACACCGACGAATTGTATTGTTTGAGAAAGGCTAAAACAAAGGAAAACTTTACGATCATTTAACATGCAAGTGCATTTGCATAAATCATAAAAGAAAACATGATTTACAATGACGAATTCATAATGTTAGCATGGGTCATGCATTCACGTAACTTCTATATGAACCGCCTCATAAACGAAATGTATGTTAAAGTTCCTTGATAGATAAGACTTTTAAAAGTATTGAGGAAAAAAAAAAAAAAAAAAAAAAAAAACTGATGACTAGCATTTCCTCCAACCCCTCTGTATTTTGTTTGCTTAAAATTTTTATGCAAAACCCACAGTCATTTCACAGGCGGCAATCACGTGACTTTGTTATGATATGTTTTCCTAACTTTTGTAAACAAAAACACTCGGTAAGTACACATTTTTCTCAAATTTTGATTCAAATACTTAACACTCAATATTGAGATATGTGTCAATCGATATCTCGTACTCTCTGGTCTATTTTGATACCAAGATCTTCCCTCAAATCCCTGTAAAAGCTGAGAACATTCGTGCAAAGCATTTTTGAATGCTGTGATATATTTTCCTAAGAAACGTTTGCACTTTGCACGAATGTTATAAGCTTTGACAGGGATTTGAGGGAATATCTTGGTATCGAAATAAACCGGAGATTACGACGTATCGAATGGTACATATCTCAATATTGAGAGATAAGTATTTGATTTCAAACGAGAAAATGTGTACTTACCGAGTGTTTTTGTTTACATAAGTTAGGAAAGCATATCATAACAAAGTCACGTGATTGCCACCTGTGCATTTACTGAAACGAATTATATCTGTAGCAGCTTTAATTTCGGACGTGTTAAAATCGTGTCGGCTGTGAATTGGTTGATCATTATAAAGAGATGTAGTAACATAACATTTCCGCAGGTGGGCTTCAAAATATATGTTCAGTCAAATTAACCGTTTCCAAGAAGGCAAAACGAAATCTACTACTTACAACAAATACGTGTTGGATAAAGATGGGATTTGTGTTCAATATAGCTCAAAAATGAGTCAAAAGGAGACAATGTTGATAATCAGCATGTTCTACTTTTGCCACAATGTTTTTCTGAATTTTAATGATAATGTTTACTATCAAAATCTGCTTTGCCAGCGCGCATTTGAATGTTTATTTCGCATAGAATCTACTATACAGCCTCTATCTAATACGTATAAAGCTAACTTGCTCCATTACATGTGACCTATTGAAGCAATATTCAAATGAACGTCGATGAAATCAAATTTATTACCGCTACATACATTCATTCTTACTTCATCAAACAGTCTTTATCAATACTTTAGTTCTTATCTAGTATATTATTCGATGTGGCATGTGAAAATAAGGAGCATGTTTTCAATTTGGTTTCGTCTAAAGAATCATATGTGACCCGTCGCGCTAAAAGGGACCTTATCGGGTGTGTGAAAAATATCGACCCTAGTCAGTCTGCGCAGTCCACGCAGCCAGACTAGGGCCGACACTTTTCACTTTTATGCAATTTTGAAATTTCTATATCCGGAATGTTTTCCCTATATTACTATTTGTTCATTTTTCGCATACGGGATCTGGTTGACCTGTGCTGAATCTGACAAGTTTGTCAAAATTTGGATTTTTGTAGTTCGCATAAGGTCCTTTTTTAGAGTGACGGGTCACATATTAATTAACCCTTTCACAAACAGTCAAATCTTTCAGTGTTTAACCCTTTCCCCAACGACAAAAAAAATAAAATTTTCCAATTTAGAAGCTGTTTCAGAGGACAAAATTCGTATAAATTCACATGGAAATTGTGTATAATTATTATAGCTCATAAAATATTGAGACAAAAGGAGAAACTGCTGATTATCAGCAGTTTCTTCTTTTGTTTCAATGTTTTCCAAAGCCTTTTCTATTAGAGACGTCAAAACCAGAGGCGCGTTCTTTAGAGCGAGATTTTTAAAGAGTTATTAAGGTGTTTTGGATAAAGCGTTTTATAGACCGAGACTTTGAACAACCTGTTCCGAATGCTCCATATTTATACAAATGACGTCATCATGACGTCATTTGTATAAAGTAAGGAGCATTCGGAACACCGCGGTTTATGAATTATGGAGGGTTCGGAACAACTCGGTCAAATCTCTTTTATATATTGTTTGTACAGAGTTGACCGAGGGGTTCCGCACGAAGTATAGGGTAATGGCGCCTCCCATTGAGTGTCTTAAAAATCTTGCTCTAGAGAACGCTTTATCGTAAAATATCTTAAGAAATCTCAAGATATCTCAAGAAATCTCGCTCTAAAGAACGCACCTCAGGTCTTGTTTGGGAAAGGGTTAAAGATTACATCTACTACAGAAGACAAAATGGATTCTGCTAAAGATAAATAATCGATTATATTGATGTGAAAAAGATAATATTTAGACAAAAAGATAACATTCTGAATATCAGCATTTTCTTCTTCAGCTTCAATGTATTCCCAAAACTTTTTATCATTATGTTTGTCAAAACAAGGTTTTGTTCGACAAAGGGTTCGAAACTGGACTAAACTACCGACGAGTTGCAATGGGTGCATGCAGGGGACTATAGGCTAAGTGTCAATAAAGAGGGGGTTGTCAGCAAAATGCTCCCTCGAAAGCAAACAAACAGGACAAAAAAGTACGATGCGATCTTAATACATTGCATCAACCTTCATGCTTCTCTATCTCGCATTTCTTACCACAGAAAGATATCCAACTAATTTATGATTTCAGCCTTACATGCATAATTCCATATTTTCATCAACAAATTATGCAGCACGTTAAATATTTCCAAACAACTTCATTTGGCAATGAAGAAAGACAAATCGCAAAACAATAACACAAAACTGACCACACACAACTAAACGTGTAGTCGGTAGTGGTCATTCATTCAACATGCTCTATAAAGTTTCGGGGTCGAATTTCGGTCAGGTCAGAACAAATGACTTATTGATGGATGAATGCATGAACAAAGTCACGCCTCACCGGGGGGACCCAGGATGCATTTTGACTCTCGCCAGCAATGATTCAGACTCAATCTAGACTGGTCCAAATGCATGGGCGGATCTAGAGGGGGGGTCAGGGGGGTCTGGACACCCTGGCATCGGCCGAAAAATTAAATTTTGACCATATAACTTTAGTTTAATGTTACATATCGCTACTTTTCAACGAAAACGTCGTAACTGCAGCTTAAAACAAGCTGCAGTTACGAAGTTTTCGTTGAAAAGCAACTATATTTATCACACTTTAAGCCATCATTTGAGCTTGGACCCATGGAAAAAAATCCTGGGTCCGCCCTTGAAATGCATTTATATGTTTAGAAAGGTTGCAGATGACATTTGTTTCCGAAACAATACAATCACTTTGCTTGTTTGTGCAGAAAACACAGAGGAGAAAAAGAGAATGACATGACAAACGCTTTCTAACCCGGTTTTCTGTTGTTGTTAGTACAGAAAATATAGAGGGAAAGGAAGCAATTTCTGTTCATTCGCTTTCATTGTGTTCGTTCAAATTATTTCTAAAACGGTTAAAATCAGCAATTCTTTGGGAAAGTCTTATTCCTTAGAAGAAACAAATACGAAGAAATTACTGAAAATCTGTTTCGCATAGAGGCTAATAGTATTTACTATATTTCTAGATTTGCTAAAAACGTTTTCAATCATTGACATTAATTAATTTGTCATCTGAAACTCTTTTCAAATTAACTAGACTAAAATTTCGTCGTTAAAGAAAGGGTTAACTAAATAATCATGAACAGCTCTTTGTTGGGGTGTCAAAAATAGAAATTTAAAAGTAAAATCGTAATAACATATTTTAAGCACTATTCTAATGAATGCAAACGAAATTAACATGTAGAAAATTATAATTTTGACATTTGTATCATGAAATATGACATTAAAAATCTTTACAAACCATCTTGAAACATAAACTATTGTTTTGCAATATTTAAAAGAAAACAAAGAAGACAAAATAAAGAGAAAACGCACCAAGAGAAAAGGAGAATATGTTGACCGGCGTCATTTAACCCTTTCCCAAACGACAAAATTTTAGGGTGATCCACTTCAAAAACTGCCACATATGACAAAATGGATGCTATTAAAGACAGGATTTGTGCAAAATATGGCACAGAAAATATTGAGACAAAAGGAGAAACTGCTGGTTATCAGCAGTTTCTTCTTTTGTTTCAATGTTTTCCCAAGCCTTTTCTATTAAGGACGTCAAAACCAGGTCTTGTTTGGGAAAGGGTTAACTCATTCTCTCAATGTTTTCTGAGTCATAATATACAACTCTGAAGGACATCTTCTAATAGACCTTTTTGCTTAATATACAAAGGTTCTACAAATGAGCCAGGATCTGGAAAAACGTCCCTTAACCCTTTCCCAAACCACAAAATTATAAGGTGATCAACTTCAAAACCTGACACAAATGATACGATTGATGTTATTAAAGACATAATTGGTGTAAAAATATGGCACGGAAAATATTGAGACAAAAGGAGAAACTGCTGGTTATCAGCAGTTTCTTCTTTTGTTTCAATGTTTTCCCAAGCCTTTTCTATTAGGGACGTCAAAACCAGGTCTTGTTTGTGAAAGGGTTAAAGCATTGTTGAAAATCGAGTTTCCAGATAAGCCTGTCGTCAAATGCAATCCAATATGCATCCATGCTGCTCTATTTATGCTACTTAAAGCTAAAATTCATCTTCGTTTTCATGTCAAATAAGATGAATTCATCTTAAAAAGAATTGTCTAAAAAAAAGATTAGCAAAAATTGCGCTTTAAAAAATCAACCCCTAACCCGAGTTATAACCTGATAAAGATACGTGATTTACAGGCGCGCGTAAAACGAAACTGAAATTTACCTGTGGACCAGATATGGATGATGACGTCAAGTGTGCAATCCCATTATAGCCGTGTTAACCTTACATGTATAAACGGTCAACTTTAACTTCAAATTGCGGTGACGTTGCAAAAGCAAATATATTAAATAAAAGCATTTAATGGTGTTTATCATTTGGCCATTAAAGTGAAGAAAAAATGTGACAATTTTTCGTGAATTTGAACAGTAAAATACAGTTATATTTACATGCCGTGGTCCAAAAATTCTCGAGTATTATACGCTTGATGATAGTGGAAATTTCCGGAAAAGTGCCTTTATATCGCTCTTTTAACCCATTCTCACACATTGACGCCTCACAAGATAAAGGCTTTGGAAAACATTGTGTAAATGAAGAAATTGCTTGTGACAAGCAATTTCTTCATTTTCCACAATGTTTTCTATCCCAAAAGTCAAACAATTTCAAAATTGTATCAAATTGAAAATATCGTCTGCAACTTCTTTCAATTTGGACGAGCTCAAATCTTTGCCGTCTTGTAAGGGGTTTACATGTAGATTTAGGATAAATGTTTCTTGTAAACCTCTTAAAAGATATGTAATTATGTTGAGAAGTATTTTAGAAATGTCATTTTTCCCAATAACAAAGGAAATCCAACTCTTACATGAAATATTCCGTGAATTCTACCAATCTATCGTATGTCTTACACCTTGTATTATATTGTTTGTTTGTTTTGTTTTTTTTTTTTTTCATTTTTTTTCTTTTATTATTAATATCATTATTTTTCATACTGAATTTTATTGGGTTGTTCAATTTGGGAAGACGCAATATGGAGCGTTAAAATCTTGGGTAGGGACATTTTATATGCCGTGATGTAACTTGTACAATTTTCAACCGTTTCCCAAAGACAATATTTAAGTCTATTGATATGCGGCCCATTGTAAAAAAAAAAACCAGCGGGGAAATGTGAAGTTCTTGGTTATTCTTATTCTTATTATTATTTTCCTGACTGAATCAATGCAAAAACTTGTTTGAGAAAGGGTGTGGTGAGCTAGCACTTAATTGACATATATGCATGCAAGTGTCAACTGTTTAATGTCTTGTCTAACAAACTTGTATAATATGAACTACCGGTATTTGTTTGACGGGATTATTCGTATCAAAGGATTACGTAATAATTGGACTTGGTTGGTATAACACACCAATTTGCAGGTGCGCTACCAGAACATAGTATCAAGAATACCAAAAAACTTTAGTTACGGCATTTTTGTCGCTATTTTCAACATGACTTACCGTTTGCTTCTTGATCCTTTACCAGATCATTTCTCGATGTTTAAAAAAAACTCTGTTTGAAATATGGAAACATTAGGAAAAACCACTACCTCACTAATTCCCCTTACAATATGAAAATACTGTATTAATCTACTCTTTCCCATCAGAGATCAGGTTTCGACATCCACATTAGAAATCGTTTGGGAAAAAATCATTGAAAGAAAAGAAGAAATTGATGACGGTAAAGAATTTCTCACTTTCCCTAAATATTGTCAGTACTAAACCAAACACATTTCCTTTTTTTAACATCAGTTACTTGTCGTCTAAAAGCATTTACTCAAAAATTAAAATACTTATCTGAATTCTTCCCAACATAATGTAACATAGTTAAATGTCATTTACTTCAATATTTGCGTACTAATTATATACTATTTATGCATGTATTAGGCCATTATTAGGCCTTTAAATTCTTTAACAAGTTTTTGCATTTTTTTCAGTCAGGAAAATAAAATATCGAAATAATTTCTAACCAAGAACATTTCAACGCTGTTTTCTTTAAAATTGGCTGCATATTTTTTAGACTTATATTTTGTCCTTGGGAAACTGTTGAAAATTGTGCGAGTTACGTCAAGGGATATAAATTGTCCATACCCAAGGTTTTAATGTTATATATTGCAACTTCGCAAATGGAACAGTCTTACAAATTTTAGTTTGACAAAACGATATAATACAAGGCGTGAGACATTCAAAATATTGGTACAAATCACGGAATAATAAATGTAAGAATGGGATTTCCTTTGATATTGGAGAAAACGACATTTCTACAATACTTCTCAACATCATTATATTTCTTTTGATAGATTCACAAGAAACATTTATCCTAAATCTACAGATTAACCTTTTCCCAAACGGCAAAAGTTTAGGGTGATCCACTTCAAAAACTGCCACAAATGACAAAATGGAAGTTAACAAAGATGGAATTTGTGTAAAATATGGCATAGAAAATATTGAGACAAAAGGAGAAACTGCTGATTATCAGCCGTTTCTTCTTTTGTTTCAATGTTTTCCCAAGCCTTTTCTATTAGGGACGTCAAAACCAGGTCTTGTTTGGGAAAGGGTTAAAAAAGCATATTAATTGCACTATTCAGTAAATTCCCACTATCACCAAGCGTATAATACTAGAGAATTTTTGGACCACGGCATGTTAATATAACTGAATTTTACTGTTCAAATTCACGAAAAAATGTCACATTTTTTTCTCCAATTTAATGGCCAAATGATAAACACTATAAAATGCTTTTATTTAATATATTTGCTTTTGCAACGTCACCGCAATTTGAAGTTAAAGTTGACCGTTTATACATGTAAGGTTAACACCGCTATAATGGGATTGCACACTTGACGTCATCATCCATATCTGGTCCACAGGTAAATTTCAGTTTCGTTTTACGCGCGCCTGTAAATCACGTATCTTTATCAGGTTATAACTCGGGTTAGGGGTTGATTTTTTCATCGCAATTTTTGCTAATCTATTTTTTAGACAATTCTCTTTAAGATGAATTCATCTTATTTGACATGAAAACGAAGATGAATTTCAGCTTTAAGGTCACAATGAAGCTATTAGAGAACAGCATGGATCCTGATCAGACTGTGCGTATGCACAGGCTGATCGGGATCTATATTGGGCTCAAAAGCCTTAAGGGACGTTTTTCCAGATCCTGGCTCAAATGTTTACTAAACACTTCTTGACGAGTGATGTAAACAAAGACTTGAACAATAAAGGAATATTTTATCAACAGCCAAATACATAAATTGCCGAAAGTAACATTGCCAAAACATGTTTTGTCGAAGGCATATGATAAATTTATTTGACGAAATTTTCCTTAACCTTGGCAAAACAATCGAATTATATAAGAAGATTGAACATACTGACTTTTGTTCATTTGAATCAACAGACGGGAAGACATGACTTCAAAACAAATTCTTTACTGTTGGCACAGAACATGACATTCAAAATTGTTGCCATATTTCAAAGGCTTACATTTAGCCAAATCTTTGTCAAGGGTATACTAGTATCGTAGAAGTAAAAAATCTGAAAACAAGTTATTTTATTAGATTACTTTTCTTTCTCATTTTTCTCTCTGATTTAACGGCGCTTTAATAAATTAAGGTAGTCCACCCCAAATGAGATTCACACGACGTCGGAATTATTCGGACGACGTCGTAAACATTCGGTTCGGTAACGAATGTTTACGACGTCGCACGAATCTATTGATGGGCGGACTACCTTATAGCATAATTTACTCAGTGTATTTTGCCATATCATGAAACTAAAGAAAATAGGAAAGGCCATAATTATTATCATCACCTACATGTAGTATTAAAAAGGAGTCAGATTTTAACAATTGAGAATTAAAAGTAAACTGGATAAAAACGATAAACAGTTTATCGATTTTCTTTTAAAAAGACCAGCTAAATACAATAAACAAACCTTTGTAAATATTCAAAGAACATGACTTTGCATAGATAAAGTTTCTTTATTTAGTTTCTTTATTTACAACAATTTATCACATGTTTAACTGTGAAATATTACTGACCTACATTTCCTTACTACATTAAATCGAAACGAAATACAACTTTTAGGCTTGGGCATGGAAAAAGTATCTTAATGCCATTTCTGAGCAACAAGGATCCATATCAGACTGCACTCAACCTACACCAGCCTGGACATATGCGCAGTCTGATCTGGATCCATGACGATCATAATTATCGATGCGCGGATCCAAACATTTTTCCCAGACAGGACCCGCATTTCCCAGGAGAGGATTCTGCATTGGCACATAAAAAATTCTTAGAAAATCACTTTGATATGCCTTTTTTACAAATTCGAGGGGGAGGGGGAATTATCCCTAGATTCGCGTATTCTAGTCACAAGAGGTCAATATGGATCTTGATCAGACAGAGTGTATGCACACACTGATCTAGATCCGTGCTAGTCTCTCTCTCAAATTAATGCCACCAAGACCCTTCTTACAATTATAGTTTTAACATATATTTTTTAAGGATAACTACCATCATAACATTTTGCGTATAAAAATGTCTTTTCAGAGTAGATCTACTTATAGCTGACTTTAGTGACAGAATTTAAGATAAAATTATAATTATTAAGTGGATAAAATCGTTTTAAAATCGCTTAAGATTAGAGGATGTGGTGGCATCTTAAAATGCGAAGCGTGCTTCAAAACATATAATATTTTGAGTAAAATAGCAGCATAAAATACTCACTTGAAATGATTGAAACTTTGCTGAATAATGCCTTAAATCACTGTTTCGTGTTATATTGTATCATATGATTTGATAGGTTGAGAAGATTTCATTGGATACTTATTAGGAAATTACGTGAAATAACCTAAGAGCATTGCCTCATGACTTTGAAATATTAAATTTTTTAAGGTAGGTCAAATTGAATTTTCAATTTATCAAATTTCTAGTCCAATTTTAACAATAAAACGATGGGCAAATAAAGGTCAGAGAGCTATAAATTGAACGATGGACATCTTTATCAGTAGGTCAAAATCACCCGTCAACAAGAATATATAGAAATGTTTGTAGGAAAATAAATATTTGACCTTTATACTTGTTGACAGAATTGGCTTTACCTACTTCATATTTAAGCTAAACCTTTTAGTTCAGCATGTCTCCATTTTTACCATTGCTGGTCATTTTTAGTATACAGACAAATACCATGCTTAGTCCTTAACCATGCTTTAAAACTGAAAATTTTAACAATCTTAAGGAAACAAACTTTAGACCGACAAATGCTCTTGGTAGATAAATAGATCCATTACAGAAACTATCCATTGTAATTATACAGGACACTGTAGAAAATATAGAAAATCTTTCATTTTTAAAAGACACCGATTCTTGTGAAAAATGACAGGTCAGGGTTTCTGTATTACACATTGTTTGAATGTTATGGATTGTAAAATGATGCAATAGTACGTATACTTGAGCATCTTTATTGTGCATCGTAAAAACGTTAATAATGTCTATAAAGTATGTCTGGGTAGAAGCAATAAACTCGATTAGTGATATAGTATAGCGAAAATAATCTTTGTATATGATAGAACAAAAATATTGGGGGGAAAGGAGAAAATGCTGGTCATCAGCATTTTTTCCTTTTCCGCAATAATTTTCCAACTTATAACTGTATAAATGTTATAACTAGGAATTGTTTAGAACAGTTTTTGATAAACCTGAGTTAGACAAAATCGGCAATGATGATTTGATCTATGAATTATGCTTAGCTTGTATTACGTTATTCTTTCTCCACACTGTTTATAAGACATCATAAAATGTCTGGATAGGATGTAATAAAGTCGATTAGTGTTGTACATAATCATTTAAATGAACATGGGGCGAAATTGTCATGCTATCTGACCAGGTTCGTAGGAAAAGGGGCTAGGGAGGGCTAAGTCTCCCCCTCCCCACCTCCCCAAATAGCAATTTTCCTGACAAGTATTTTAAGGAAAATTCAATTCAGACACTGGCCCGGACAGGGGTTTGCGCCCCGTATGCTTCTTACGGGCTTGTTTGCCCTATGTCGTCGGTTGAAGATAAAAAAAAAAAACCCTCACCAGAAATAGGCCTAGTCTATTCCATTTGCTTGAAATGGTCGTCTGTAGCAGCTTTGAATTTGGTCAAGTTTAAATTTTACCGTCTGGTAATGGGATAAACACTGATAATGGGGGATCCCAAAACCAAATAAAGGTATGACAGGTACTGAAATCGACCTAATTAATTATGTCATATTACACGTGTTTTGTCGGGATATTTGATTATGATGTCATTAACGGAGAGTCATTGGAAAACGAGACTTTACATAATCGCGGTAGTGGATAATCACGTGATACAATATTTTCAGAAAATTTTTAATACTTTTGTAATTACTGGACCGATATGATTTGGTTTAAAGCAGGGAATGTGGACAGACGTAACACACTAGATGAACGTGGTTGATTTTTGAAATTTCAACTGATAAAAAATGTTATTGAAGATAATCCAAAATTCAAATTGATCAAGTATTGACAAAGTTATTGAAGATTATCGGAAATTCTAAGTCACGTGATTATACACCGTGATAATTCAATTGGTATAGACCAAAGAGCAAAAAGCGGCGCAAATAAGTACATATTTCGGGAAAATCCAAACCAAATAAAGGTATGATTATATTACAATAATCGACCTAATTAACTTATGTCACCCAACACGTGTAGTCGAGCTATTTGATACGATGTCATTAATGTCGAGTCATGGGATAAAGGTACTGATGTACCGAAGTCAAGAGTACAGAAGGATCTTACACATCCACAAAACACAAAAAAGCATGCACATTGTTACAATCTAATAGCTGATGCAGACGTCAAATGGAATTTGATAAAGTAAGGATTAATATACCGTATAACACAAAATATACTGAGATAATAATACATGTTCTAGAATTCATAAAACGATTCTTATATCTCTGAAAACCTGTTATCCAATTGATCACAAATTGCTGCTTTTCTTTAACCCATTCCCATACAACAAAATTTTAGGGCAGTCCAATTTGAAAGTGGATGCAAACCACAAAATGGTTATGGATAAACACAGGATTTGTGTATGTTTCAGCACAGAAAATATTGAGACAAAAGGAGAAACTGCTGGTTATCAGCAGTTTCTTCTTTTGTCTCAATGTTTTCCCAAGTCATATCTATTAGGGACGTCAAAACCAGGCCCCGGTTTCTCGAAAAAAAACTTAAGTATATTCTCATGAGTTCATGCTCAACTTCTATTCAATACCAATCAACGTTGATTGGTATTCAATTGAAGTTCACGCGGATTTCGTGCGATTTGAGCACGATGCTCAGATTTGAGCATGAGAACATACTTAAGTTTTTTCGAGAAACCGGGGCCAGGTCTTGTTTGGGAAAGGGTTAAATCTTGGTTTAATCTGAAGTTATGGGTGTTTTTTTACGAAAAATGGAGGAATTCACTATATCTAACAACAATTATTTTTGTTTTTGATTTCTGTAGATTTTGACATGTTAATGAATTACGTGGATTGGAAAAGGGTTAAGAACGTTATGGTAAGATAAGATTATGACTAGGATTAAAATCAGATAAGTAGAAAGATTCTCTCCAGATAAGCTTCTTAATAAATAATTCTTCAGATTTTGACTTTGAAAACACAAAGAACCATCTCGAGATATGATATTATGCGCAATATAACTTTAGGTACATACACGTTTTAGTTTGATTTACATTAGTATTGTGTTCACTCATTAATTCAGTGCGTACTAATTACAATTTATTTCGCTGCTTTTCAACGGAAACCTCGTAACTGCAGCTTACAACCAGCTGCAGTTACGGGATATTCGTTTGAAAAGCGACGATATACAAAATATATGTCGCAATAAATGACCTAGTTACGAATGTAAGTTGCCCTTTTTCACACAAGACCTGCTTTTGACGTCCCTAAATGAAAATGCATGGGAAAACATTGATGCGAAAGAAGAAAATACTGGTAGAAAGAATGTTCTTAATTTATCTCCAACTTTCTGCAAATTTGTACACAATTCATATCTTTATTAACTTCCGTTGTGTCGTCTGCAACTGTTTTCAAAATGGACCTGTGGTAATCTTTAGCTAAAACGGATTTACACCGACTGGGGCGAAAGCTAGAAGCTTATTTAATGCCCTCTCGATTCTGCTTCCTGGGAAATACACCAGAAAACTCGCAAACAGTACTCGCACCGAAAATGTGGGCCAATGAAAGTCAAAATGCGACCTTCCGCTACCGGGGATCAAACTTGGAATTTTTCAATTGTGAAGCCAACGCCCTACCTCTTGACCACAGACATCTAAACTCTTTCACATTTACATAAAGTTCATATGGGCTCAAATTGAGAGAAAAAAAGTTGCAGCCGTAAAAGAAAATTCAATCAAAGGCATTGGAAGTTCATTGTCACCAAAATTAAGGCATTTTAGTTTAAAACTTTTAAGATACAAACAGTCACATCAAGCATTTAATTTTCAAGAAGAAGATTTAGCTTTTGGATAAGCTCTTAGTGTTCCTAAATGCAGATTTATATAATAATTTGTAATAATTAGCATTTTATTATTCAAAAAAGAAAATTAACATAGATAACTAAATACAATGGAAGCATTGTTGTATCTCCCTTCTTTATCCTGTTCTCATTCTTATTCTTTTTTCATTCCTATTCTTTTCTCATTCTTATTCTTTTCTCAGTGTTATTCTTTTCTCATTCTTATTCTGTTCTTATTCTTATTCTTTCTCAGTCTTTTCCTTTTCTCATTCTTATCCTTTTCTCATTCTTATCCTTTTCCCATTCTTATTAGCGAGCCGGCACTTTATGTCCGGGGAGCTAATGTCACAGCCCTAGTGTCGGCGTCGGCGTCAGCGTCGCGTCCCGTCCCGTCGCGTCTTCACTTGAAAAACTTTAAACTGGTCTATATCTCGACACTATTAGAGATACAGCCTTGACATCTCATACATGGATACTACCCGCCAAGACCTTTCATTTGTGATCATGACCTTTGACCTTGTGACCTTGACCTTGGAGTTTGACCTACTTTTAAATAACTTTAACCTGGCCTATATCTCATGCACTATCAGAGATAGAGCCTTGATATTTCACGTATTATGGATACCTCATGCAATGACCTTGACCTTGAGCCATGACCTTTGACCTAGTGACCTTGACATTTGACCATGGACTCTTTTTTTGTGACAAGCTCTCGTATAGGCGAGCTACGTTGACAGCTGACAACTCTTGATCTCACTACTAGCATAACTTTCTTATGAGCCTCCAGCTGCTCGACAACTTAGTTTTGTGGTGACAACCATTGGTGGGTGACAAATGTCAATGATGCCCCTTTTCAGAACTCCTCTCTAATATCTTAAACGTGTAGGGTTGTGCTGGGTTTCAAAATGGGCGTCACAAACTATATACAAATAAAGGTTGTCTCGATGTATTGATGGCATAACCAGTAACGTAATTAATATTTATATTTACCTTTAATTTTGATAAGTATCCCTGCTACTTTCACCTATCTATCTATCTATCTATATATACTGCCTAACTCCCCTTTCGGGTATTACTGGCACCTTTCTCTAAGTGTCAAATTTCCAATGTACTCAAAATATTCAAAATTCTCTCTTTGTTTATATACAGTTAGTTCGAAATTTAAAAATAAAACACTGCATCAGCAAAATGTCACAAAATTGGAAATAGAGTCAAAATGAAAATGAAACTGAAAATCATCAAGGGTTCGTTCAAAATATACTTAAGTCGACTTCAAGTACCGAATTGTAAAGAAATTTCGAGTACATGTAAATGCCACTATTTTGAGATTACATACAGATTTTGTAAACATAACCTTATTTCAACTTTAGTACAAACCTTTTGAATATGCCAAATCTTATAAATCGTCGCTTTTCATGAAAAACCTCGTAACTACAGGTTGTTCTAAGCTGCAGTTACGATATTTTTGTTGAAAAAGCAGCGAAAATTTCTATCTAGTCTATTTTTAAAACTTATAACGAATGTTAACATAACATAAATAATTTACATTCGACTTTTTACGAGTGTTTCTTCGATTTTATTTTAAAAGTGCCAATTTAGGGAAACTCATACTTTCATTTTTTGATAGGTTATGGCCATGCGCTACATAGCTTTGTCCGGCAAAATTCTGAAATCACTACCTATGCATCTCTTAGTATACCAACATAATTTCAGGCTTTGCTACATGGATAAGAAGGATGTAGTCGTCTTTCTTCAAAAACCTCGTAAATACAGCTTGCTTAAGCTGTAGTTACGTGATTTTGGGAGATATAAAGAAGTGATGTACTCCTTTGTCATTTTATCACGATTATCTAAATTTAGCAAATTACGCCAAACTAAAAAACCCAAGTCACTAACTTGCGTAAAAATTGAAAATCCACTTTAAAAATGTCATTTTATCTAAACTACAAAAGGAAAATATAATTGCTATTAAAAGTTATCCTTTAACCCTTTCCCAAACGACAACAGTTTTACTTTAATTGAATTCATTGAAAGAAGTTGTAACGGACATCAAACGAATCTTCTGCATATTGCATCACAAAACAATGAGGGAAAAGGAATCGATCTTTGGTCTTTCAATCTTTTCTTAACTCCACCCATTAAAGACGTGGAAAAAAAAAACATGTGACTGTTAAAAACGTTAAGGAAGAGTGAAGACCACATCTCAAATCAGTTCTTAAAAGCTATACAAGTAAAAGAAAATAATCTAAATTTATTACCTTACGTTAACGTAAAATCCTTCTGAAACTCAATAAGTTTATCTAAAGTAAAATCCAAACTAAAAACGTTTAACTAAAAATAAAATCCAACTGCTGGGTTAAGTCATCATTTAACTATGCACCACTAGTTATGGAGGTTAAAGCGACACCTTGATTTTCTACCGTCTATAGTCCGACCACGATGTTTATGTCACATGTTTACAAAGTTTAAGCGTGCTTAATGTTCAATGTAATTTTGCATGCGTTGGTCCGAATCTTGCAGGTGTGAAACACCTGCAAGTTTCGAACCATCACATACAAAAGTACAATAGCTTGAAGTTCGATAGTGTGTTGTTTATATATGTAAATTGTGTAAACATGTGCGATAATATTTTGACCGGATTATAGGCGGTATATATTTGAACATAGATAAAAGAAATATATTGTGTACACACCGTAACTTGACATGGGCTTTAAAGGTGTCATTAACACTTTACAAAGCTTTAATTCTTACTTTACCTCGACTGATTGTTGAAATCAAAGGAATCTTTAGAGGAGAAATGAAAGAAGCTATTTGCAAAAATGCTCTAAGTTGTAATTTATGTTGTACTCTTTTATATACATCGCGGGCGGTGAAAAAAAATCGAGGCGCTTATGCACTTCCTTCCACTCTCCACTAATATGCTTTACTCTTCTGTGCCATTTTTGTGTGTGTTGTGTGACCGTTAACTTACGTATATAACCCAATAAGATACAGAAAACGCGATGTTACCGTACGGTGGTGCTTGTACCCGGAAGTTAAAAATACCGTACAATCAGTTATTTCACGGGTGGCAAGGCGAGACTTACATCGAACACAGTCTCTTCGTTTCCTTTGTTTCCTTCAAGATTCTCTCTGTGCCTATTTTTTTTATTCCGCATTGGACTTGTGTGGCAGTCATCGTGATTAATGTAGTTAATACAACAAGATGAAGAAAATCTCTTATGTTTGTTGGTACCCGGAAGCACAAATTTCCACGAAATCTAACGGGTCACATGGCAAGACTTACAGACTTAATATGATACTAGGCTATGTTCTCCTTTTCCTTTTAGATTTTCTGTGCCAAACTTACGGCATTTACAAAATCTTATAACTTAAAAATTTCGAAATCAAATGTTGTAACTTGTTTTATTCTTAACCAAATGATAATTTCAGAAACCAATGGGATTTAATTTTAATTGGACCGAGCGAAAATAAAGCGCGAAAATGGACTAGCATTTTCTATTGGGCGGACTGTACTTAAGGACAGATCCTCCATTTATTTCCTACGGTAAGATTTTTTTTATTTTTTCTGTACTGATATCTAAATATATGAGAAGTGAAAAAATGGCTTAAAAACTATAGGTCACCAAGCGAATTAAAAAGTTATTGGATTTCAAGGGAGACTACTCTTGCCTAAAATTGCAAAAATGAGGTGTCACTTAAGGGGGAATGCTCCAGTTTTTCGGAACACTCGGTTATTACTGTAGACAATTTAATGTTTCGTACCAATATGTTTCGCTACCATATTTTCAATAATATAACACATCCTTGCAATTTACCATTTTCGACGGTAAAAGTGTATTTATTGTGCAAAACTGATTTCCTCAAGATGAAAATCGATTATTTAGAGCAAGGCAGTCGTAAGTGTGTATGCAGTTACCACTGTTTTGCGTCATTTTATTCCCGTGTAGCTGATAAAAATTGCTGTAATTCGTTAATAAGTGCGCTGACCTATATATTTTCTTTTTGAATTATTACCAGGACATGTTGCTTAATACAATGAGGGAGTTTTGTCAAATTCTATTATGTAGAACTTGAAATATTTCCAAAAATATGCAAATTTTGACATAAAACACTCCAGCTTCGTTGATCTAACCGAACACATGAGCACGCTGTTTTATACATTTTCGCGATCATAATTGCACATTTTTTGGGTTTTCTGTTCTTATTAAATGTAAGACGTTACTTTAAGTCCGTTTTCGGGACTAAACGATGAATATACAGCATTTTATTAGCATTTTAGTGACCTTAGACAGGTGCAAGAAATTGTGCATTTTTTCGATGTAGGGGTATGTGATACGAATGCCTATAAAATTCAAACAAGATCGCTGACCATCCATTTTTATTTTATTTTTCAATTGGTAATAACATGTAATTTCAACATACAAAATATGATTAAATTCTATTTTTGGGAAAAAAATTAGGAAACTGGAGCATTCCCCCTTAAATACCCACAAAAAAGGTGTTCGAAATGACTAGCATTACATAAATAAGTCTTTATTGTGTTCAATATGTTTTATTCTGTATAAATGAGTATCAATTTGGGAAAATTTATTGATGATTTTGAAATTTTTAGTAAATCATTCTTTCAAAAGAAGCTGAAATTGCTCTTTTTTCGCAACATTTCTGATAATAAAAAATATTCCAGCGGTAAGAATTTTTTCTTTTTTGGTATAGACATAGTGCTTGGTCATACCTACAAAAACAAACAAAGAAAAATATATCAAACCAAGCGTTTTTCTTAGTTATAAGTAAAGTTTGGTTTACTTTTTGCAGCTCTGTCCGAAATTGTTTCACTACTTTTATCCATTTTCTTCCTTATTACCAGCTTTAGATAATAAAAAGTGTCATCTTTTGTGTCAACCTGAAACAGACTAGCTCATAAAAACACCAATTTGCTTTTGTTGCTCCGTTTCCTATCGCTAACGCCACATGTTGAACGCGTAACAGAAAGCGAAATGTACCATCCGAGTACTATTACACTTTAATTGACCAAACAGAGAAAATTGAAATAACCGAAAAGGGTCTTGTCATTTATCAACCAAACATTAACTAAATGTAAAAAATACATTTGCTGAAAAGACCAGTTACTGAAACAGCTTTATTTTCGTTATTTAGGATATGCGCAGTAAGTTGCGCAGTAACAACTGGAGGATCTGTCCTTAAGTCAAATCGTCTGATGTTAAATTAGGTAAAAAGGTATGCGGTTACACACCACTAAACAATTACTGACGTCAAATGTTTTGATTGTACACCAGTTTTCTGTTTGATAAGGGATGGGTAAACAAGGGTTAAGCATTAACGCATATTTGACTCCAAAAACCCATATGATTTAAAGCATATCGTTGCTTTTAAACAAAAACCTCGTAACTGCAGCTTGTTTTAAGCTGCAGTTACGAGGTTTTTGTTGAAAAGAGGCGACATTTGTCCGTCACTGGTCAAGAACAGCCTTCCTAACCCTGCCATCCATTTTAATTCATTTTCAAATAACAAAATTTTAGGTTAGTCTAATTTGAAAGTTGCTGCAGACGACAAAACATGCTACTAATAAAGATATGATTTGAGTACAATTTAGTTACATTTTGTCTTAATGTTTTCCAAAACCTTTGTTATTAGACACGCCAAACACCAGGCCCCAGATTCTCGAAAAAAAAAATGAAGTAGGCCTACTCATGAGTTCAACGCTTGCTCAACTTCATTTGAATACCAATCAACGTTGATTGGTATTCAATTGAAGTAAGTTCACGTGGATTTCGTGTGATTTGAGCACGGTGCTCAGATCTGAGTCTGAGAACGTACTTAAGTTTTTTCGAGAAACTGTGGCCTGGTCTTTTTTTTTGGAAAGGATTGACCCATTACCACACAATTCTTCTCTTTGACGCCTCACAAATTAATGGCTTCGTTAAACATTGTGGAAAACGAAGAAATTGCTTTTGACAAGCAATTCATGCATTTCCCACAGTGTTTTATACTAAAAAAGACCAACAGTTAAAAAATATTTACTTGAAATTGTCGTCTGCAACATCTTTGAATTTGGACCAGTCTAAAATTTTGTCGTTTGATGTGGACTACCCATTTATTTTGTTGTTTGGAAAATGTTTTAACCAACCGAAATGCAATATTGACAAATTGGTTAAAAAGAGAAACATGGGGAGGGGAAAGTTACATTGTCTGCTCTTTTTATTTTTTGATATCAAATTCCCAATATATGTAATATTTCAAGTCTTTCCCAAATGACAATGGTAATATATCCAATAATATATCCAAATGAGTTGCAGATGACAAAAATCGACGATATGATTAAAATATTATCATCGACAATTTCCGTTACCACGGAAGACGCCCGAAGATGCACAAAGTGTTTGGTGTCTAAAGACGGGTTGTTTTCCTGAAGGTAAAATACCCGTAATGTGGCCATTTTGAGATCATAAAACATCGGATTTTTTTCGAGCGGTGTCCGAAGCTATTCGGGCGCGGTCGTAAACAGTCGGCGGTGTAAAGTGTACCGTCATCCACACAAATAAAACAAAATATCTAGAATCTAATTCTTTAATGTTTCACATTGTTACGATGAATTTCAATATTATGGCGTATGTAACTTTATCTAGCTCGCTATATAACTTCAGTACCTTAAGCCCCGTTCCCACTGTCACGGTTTGGACCCCCGGTTAGTCCCGGATGAGTGGTCCGGGGGAAACCGTGACAAACCGGGAGTACAACCGTGGCGGCACCGTGAACATCCTGGACCATCCGGGATGAACCTTGTTGATCCGGCAACCGACCCCGGATGTTTTAAAATGTTTAATACAACCGGCAGTCACCGGGACTCACCGGGAGGATGTCAAGAATCGGCTTTATACGGGGAAACACCGGCATATTCCGGGGCAAGTCCGTTTCTCTACCCTAGCTCAACCGTGGTAGTCCCTGATGATCCGTGGACATTTTCAGCTTAATCAATGTAGTTTCATTTTCTGATGCAAGCACAAGTAAACAAGATGAACTATCTCATAAACCAGAACTTCAAGAGACGAAAGAGAACTGATGCTGATCCACGAGTGACCAGCGGGAAACATCGGCTTGTCACCGGCGCAAAACCGTGATATGAAAGGGCGATACCGGCGGCTACCGATGCGCTACCGGCGACGACCGGGGTTACACCGGGTCGTACCGGGATCAACCGGGATCACGCCGGCCCCTGCACCGTAAATACACCGTGGCAAACCGGGAACAAATCGGGATAGTCCGGGGTAGAACGGGAAGATCCTGCCAGTAATAAACCGGGGGTACACCGGGGCAATGTCGGGAATATGGGAATATGAATCATTTTTTAGAGAAAAGATCCCGGATCATCCCGGAATACCGGCTCTTTCCCCACCGGGAGGTACCGTGGGTGTCCGGGACCAACACCGTGACAGTGGGAACGGGGCTTTAATGGCGGACAGATCACATGACTTACAAAATGGCGGCGGTCTATTTACTGTTTCTGGAATCGTCTATGTCTTATTAATACCAACATTTTTGCAAAGATTTATTATGATTGGTCAATATGTGTAGATGCTATAGTGTTATCAAAGTCAAAAGTAGCTTATTTTGACGTTCAAGGGCACATAACTAACGACTTCCTGGTCCGATCTGACCGCGACCGAATAATTCCGATGTCGCGTGAATCTCATTAGGGGTGGACTACGTTAGGGACGTCATAATTAGGTCTTGTTTGAGAAGGGGTAAAACACATCAAACTTTATATAGTCGCTTTTCAACAAAAACCTCGTAACTGCAGCTTAAAACAAGCTGCAGTTACGAAGTGTTCGTTTAAAAGCATCGATATAATATTATTATGCGATCGATTACATGATCAAAGAAGAAATTTACAATAAATGTACATTCAAAACTTGAAAATATGGTACATTTGAACTTTACTCAAATTTCAAAACTCAAAATTTGACCGATATAACCATAATTATGCTACCTATAACGCGTTGGGTAACACATGTGACTTTTGAGAAGCGTTCACACTGAAAAAAATAGTCCACTTCAAGGTATGTTTTGTTCAATCTATCAGCCTATACTCTACGGATTGTGACGACATGAAGTGCACCGGACGTGCATTAGATGGGGTTATTCCCGGTTCTAACACACTTTGTTCCGAATCCGGTGGTTTCTTCAAACATTCAAGCGGGAGTGTTTTTTCGGTGCAAAACGAAAGTGGGGGAGTATTCACGTTCACCGAAAAGAGCTTTCGCTTGAATGTTTGAAGAAACGACTAGATTCGGAAGAAAGTGAGTTACAACCGAGAATGGTTCTCACAAATGCACTTACGATGCACTTTATCTCGTCAAAATCCATAGCGTATAAGCTGAGAAATTTAACAATTTACCTTGAAGTGGGCAATTTTGTCAGTGTGAACGCTTCCCAAAAGTCACCGTGTATAACTCTCATGCACAGCTTATTTAAGATACAGTAACAACGTTTTAACAGTAAAAATAACTAAATTATAATAAATAATCATTAAAAATGAAAATATTGACGACTACACAAAATTTAGTTTGGTCGTCAAAACTTCTTCCACAGAAGCTGATAAAAATTGAACAAGACTCCTGGTATATTTTCGCCTTCACCACTCTAAGCCGAATTCAAATCAGAGAATCATTGAGATTTCTGCAATTGTTGTGTCACGTGATTTTACGACGGGAAAAGTCTATACGAGCGTTTACTTATGTTCGATGCCTTAATTGTGAAATCAAAAGTATACTATTAAAGTCTCCGCGTCTAACCTTTTTCCAAACAATTCATTGCGTTGAGATCGGTGCAATCCCAAAGCTTTGAAAAATTTGACAGAAAAGAAGGAAATTTCGACTACTAGCATTTTCTCATTCCTATCATTTATTTTCAAGCTATTTCATAGACATGTTTAATCTTTTTCAACACTTATTGTTGCACTACACCACCTTTGAATTTGTGCCGCTTTTTCGCTTGGGAAAGGGTTAATTTTTATGGGATATATAAATTATCATGATATTATTCATCAAGGTCCATAAAATAAGGTTGAAAGATCATGTTTTCCGTATCAAATACAGGAATAAATGACCGATTGTTTTTTCCTATAAAGAACGACGCTCGGCAGCTATAACGGACCAACTCATACTTATCAACCTTTCCCGCCAAATATTCTCCAAGCGAAAAGTTTCCATTTGGGATTTCGCCGCGGTTCCGGGATCGATCCCATTGCCATGCACGTTCTGTGGTTGTTTGGTAATCGTAGCGGTGCTCTTACAGACAGTTTCTTTAGTTTCAAGAACCATGGCTGGCATTTCCATGCCGGTGCTATTACTGTTGCATATGCGTGCTGTGATTCTACTACATTTAGAATCTGTGATAGCAGACAAAACGGCGGGATTACATAATTGTTCTCTGATCCCCAATTGGTCTGTGCTAAGGCGTCCACGCCCTCTGTTAGCGGTTCCCAATAACGACTGTTGAACCGGTCTAACTGTGTGTTTAGACATGTCGCAAAACGATCGACGGTATGCGGACCCCAAAGTTTGTCCACGTAGCGAAAGAGGCGAGGATGAAGACGCCAGCTGTGCTTGTCCGGCGTTCTGGACCAGTAATCGGCCTCCGTATTCGATTTTCCTGCTATATGCGCGCACTCTATCGAGATTCCATTCTCTATAGCCTCTGCCCATACTGCTCTGGCAAGTTTGGCTAGACATGGGCTCGGACCGCCCATATGATTGATATACGCCGCAGCGGATATATTGTCCGTTAAGAACTGAACTCTCTTTCCGTACAGAAATGTCGAAAATGCTTTTAGTGCCATAAGAATAGCGAGAAGTTCCCTCTCGTTTGACGACTGGAATGATATACGCCGATTCCAATCTCCGGAAGCAATCTGATCTTCCCATATCGCGCCCCAACCCAATGCAGACGCGTCGGTTATCACTTGTGCCTGAACGGACTGCGTACATATTTCGCGTGAATTCCAAATAGCAGCAGATTCAATCCACCACCTAAGCTCTTCTTTGACACCGGCAGTCAATAATAAATTATCTTCCCAGGAAGACCGAGTTCCTAGTAATCTGTAAGCCTGTCGGAGAAAAAGCTTACCGGGAGTAACGACCCAGGCCACAGAGATACACTTTCCACAAATACGCACTAAATGTCGAGCCTTGATGTAATCTTTTGTGAGTGCTTTCCGAATTGAGCGCTTTAAAGCGGCGACTCGTGTGCCCTGAGCTTTAACAATTACTCGTTTCCCTGAAGTAATAACTCTATAACCTAAATAGACTACGTCCTGCGTAGGAATCAATTGGGATTTTTCAAAATTCACGCTAAATCCTAAATCTTGTAAGGTATGAAGTAATAAATCTGTGTGATCAGTTATCCAAGATCTTTCCGCCGATAATAAAAAATCGTCGACGAAAATCGACACCCGGACACCAAGAGAACGTAAATAGGTCACAACTGGTCGTAAACACTTATTAAAGTAATAAGATGAACAACTCAAGCCGAACGGGAGGACTGCCCAACGAAAGTAGTCTCCCTTCCACTGAAAGCCGAGATAATCTCTATAATTGGCGTCAACTGGGATATGATAAAAACCGTCTTTAATATCAGCGGTAATGGAATAGTCCTGTGGCTTTATTATTTTCACTGCCTCTCTAATGTCATCATTTCTATATTTAGGCACACTACAATGAGAATTAAGCTGTCTTAAATCTGTAATTAGTCTGTATTTGTTGTTCTTTTTCGGCACACAACCCAAAGGGCTAACACATATTGGCCTGTAGTCACAATGTTCTATATAACCCTGAAGCAACAAACGATTGATTTCTTGATCAACGAATGCAGTCTGTATTAAATCAAGCTTGTGATTCTTCAATTCAAATTGTATTTCTCTTTCTACTATAGGGATTGGCACCCCATGTTTAACCCAGTCTAGAACATATGCTGGGGCATTAATTTGTTCCCAGGCCGTCGAACAACTACCTAGCTTAGACTGACACATGGGAAGAAACAAATGCTAATTGAAAACTTCATATATAGACATGAATGAAAATTTTTACATTAAATAAACTAGTTTATTTACCTGGTAACAAAATAGATCTAATCAAACCCAAGCTAGATTTAATATCCTAGTAAATTTTCACTAAATTAACACAGTACACAAATAATCTATTGATTAGAATCCTATTTAATCTTCGTCTTCTCCACCCGCGTTTGGTTTCTTAGGAAAGTTTCTGTTTGTAAATGACTGGAAAACGTCCTGATTTCGGTTGTTTCCGTGGCCCCCGCGGTAACGTCCACGAAATCCTCCCCGGGATTGTCCGGATTCCCGAGATTGACCAGATTGAGCTGGCCGTGCGACTGCAGCAAGTGATGCAGCCGATCGAAGTGTGTCGAGCGCCGATGGGTTCAAACCAGACGTATTCTTCTGAAGAGCTCGAAATATTTTCGAAGTGTTATTGTCAAATTGAGAACTGACAACTAATGACGCATATTCGTCCTGTAGATAACGTCCCTGAGCCTGTGTAATCACAAATAGCTGATCCAGAGCGTCCTGTGAAATTGGCTTGCCCGGTTCGAGCGTAGTTAAAAACTTCAACAGTGTTTCGTTATACCGTCCACATTTTGCGATCACATTGTACACAGGCTGATCTGCACGCCGAATGCCCCGACGGGAATCATTCAATCTAAGATCCGCTGGTAACTGGATTCTGGCTAGAGCGTCTCTAATCGACTGATATTCCCCTTGAATATCCGGATTTGCCGTTCCAGTGGCGCCGGTGTAACGTAATAAAGTGACCCCCATAGAATTCTGACCCCCCGGTCACTATTTTATATAGAATACTGACCCCCTTTCTATAGAATACTGACCCCCATATAAAATAACGACCCCCCTAATTTTGCCTATAAAATACTGACCCCCACCTAGCTTATTGCTAATTTAAAATACGCTACATGTATTTATCGATTCAAATGACATCTTTGTTTAGTATGCTCCCCGAAAAAAAGAATCGGGGAGCATATAGTCGCCATGCTATCCTTCCGATCGTTCGTCCGTCCGTCTGTCTGTCCGTCCGTCTACAGCCAGATCACAGCAACCTTTAAGCCAAATTCAATGAAACTTCACGTGTGTAATCCCTGAAATACTTTTTTGAATCTATGTTCTCATTTTCTTAATTTGAGGTTGCGCCACAGAAAAAGGGGCCTTAATGTAGAAATTAGTGTTTCTCTAATTTCTCTTCATTCAATGAACATAAATTAATTAAATTTTGTTCTTCAGTGATAAATGAGATGTTCTGTAGCTTATTCAATAATTGATTCATGTACAAAAATCGAGTCATGTGAAAAGGGGACTAAATGTATGATAACATTGCGTCTAGATCTTTAAGTCTGCCCGAAGCAAAATCTTCACAATTCTTGCACCAAATTGGACGAAACTTCGTGAAATTCTGTCAAGAACCTATTCTCTCTGTTTCTCAATTTGATGCTGTGTTATGGGAAGAGGGGCCCTATTGTAGAGGGTTTTCTCATATTTCTTTTAATCTAGATAGAATTTAATGAAATTTCATGTTTGAATAATTATTTTTTTCTAATCTTACATCTTTATTTTCCAATTGCAACAGCTGCTTGACGCCTTTTTAATCTGACTTATTTCTCTAAATTAAGTTTTATGGACTTCCATTACGCCCCTTTAGCGTGACGGGGTTACTTATACTTTTTCATGACAAACACATGGTTCTACATTGAAATGTGACGTCATCGTGACCTAGTTTTCGGATTAAACCGCTTCGCCAATCGTTGAAGCCTTTATTTGATTGGTCAGAAAAAGGGTCACAGAAGATGACCCCTTACTGGTGCCTGTCAGATTTAACTGTCAAGTCAACATAGGATAATATATCAGATTGAGAAGCCTAGATAACTATCTCGCTAAAGTGACTAAATGTTAATAGAATCACTCTAATATGCAACCGCCGAGTACGAAATTGCGTATGGCAGACACACATACGCAACTCTGGTAGGTTTCGAACTCACAACGCTGAGGGACAAGTGATTTTCGTTCAGAAACCTTTTAAAATCATTTGTCCTTTCCACACATATGTGCATAAGTACATGTAGTAGTTCGTAAACCATGAACACACTGTAGGCCTACTGTACATACGATTACGAACCAATACAGATGCTCCGAGACCGGATAGCTTAGTCGGTAACGTCGGGGTATGCCGATCAAGGGGTCGTGAGTTCGAACCTGGCTCGGCATCTATCTATTCTGACATTTGACAAAAGTCATTTGTCTCTCACCAATGGGTGTAAATTATCTATGAGGAAGCAGCTGGGGGCTCTGTTTGTATTTTTGGTAGTACGGGTGCGAGAAATAGGGTAAGGAGGGGCAAAACGCCCAGGTGGGGTCAAACGCACACCCCTATTATTTCGTCACTCATTATGTCAATTGATATTTGTCTTGGTTTTACACTTGAAGTATTCTTCTAGAAAGATGCCCATGAAATTTTTACATCTAAACGTCATTCAATTATCAGTATGCGAATAATTGTTTATTTTGCATATGTTTGATCTAATATTTGGGTAATGGTTTTTCTTGTGTATCTTATTTCAGTAAGAGTATTCAATCAACCAAAATGCATTTTATATTTATATGTCCAATTGGTCGCCTACACAAAAAGATAAAAAGAAAAAAATATCAACACATTTTTTTCTCTGGCCAAATTAAATCACCCACTCCCTTTGGGGCAAAACGCCTATGCTGCTTTGGGGCAAAACGCCCAGACTGGGCGTTTTGCCCCTTCCAAGGGCTAAATAGTGGGCGCTTTGCCCCTTGTATGGATAAGTAGGTATTCAGAAGTATTAAAATTTTCCTTTAAACTCAAAGAATGACTAAGTAAAGGTTGGAACATATGACGTAATCCATTTACATTTCGTTGTCTACAAAAGAAAAACTGGCACAAAAGACCGACTTTTCGCGAATATATCAAACTTTTATGTCACCTGATGGATCCATGTGGGGCAAAACGCCCATGAAACGTCGATTTTGTGTTAAAATGAGACAATAAGACCATTTAATCTAATTTAAAGGTGCCTTATAAAGAACATAGCATCAGTATGTTTTAATTTGACTGATATGAAGATGCTGCAGACAAAGGACAGTAACACGTAACCACTTTTGTAGACAAGTAAATTATGCCCAAATCTAGCCTTTACGCTTGATAAAAAATGTTGAAAATATGATAAAACCCATCCAAAATATAGTATATTAATTACAAACTAATTATATTCCTATTTTCCCCCAGATATTTTCAAAATATTTTTTTTATTTTTCATATGGAGCATAAAGCCCAGTGGTGGGCTTCATGCCCCACCCCCAAAGGCGTTTTACCCCGAGGGTGGGGCAAAAAGGCCAAATTTCGAGAAAAATTGTTTTAACGACAGTCATTTTTTATATCAAATGACAAAGCTGTTTTGTGTATAGACATTTGGGACAAAGGGCAAAGTTTAATTTCGCGTTGAAACATTTACATTATACTTTGTTTGTTTTGTGCTACAGCACTCTTTCCTTAAGGGGGCGTTTTGTCCCTCCTTACCCTACCAGGAATCCATATTAGGTGCTCCAGCCGCCGCAATATGGCCATAGCAGTTGAATACATCGTTAAACTCCAATAAATCAAATCAATTCAGATGCGGTGGAAGCGCCCAACCAGCCAGTTTGAATCGGGTGCGTCCAATAATGTATGAAGAGTTGCGGTCAAAACACTCTGTATACATGTACGGACAGACGCATGCACGGACGAGTGCCATTGCACCTCCGATGACTATCAATGGAGATAATTATGTTGTACGGGTATCATAGTTGGGTTTATACTAGAGAAAGACTTTTGGTGTGAATGTGGGGAAGGGGGTCGATATTTTATGGGGGGTCACAATTCTACGTGAGGGGTCACTTTTCTACGTGTGGGGCGGTCATAATACTATGACCCCCCGGTCATAATATTATGACCGGGGGGGTCAGTATTCTATATAAAATAGTGACCGGGGGGTCAGTATTCTATGGGGGTCACTTTACTACGTTACACCGGCAATTGGCACGGAGCTGGAAGCCACGTGGCTGTTTTCGGTGTGGCTGTCAATTGGCTCAAAGTCCTGAGCTAAATGCGGGCCCCTAGATGCCCTTTGTTGTTCCTCCGAACGATCACGACTTAATCCATCAATACTCGCCTCCAATGCGGCGAATCTCCTGTTCACACAGTCAATAAAATCGTCCAATTTTTCTTCCATTACACAGAGCATAAAATTATGTCCTCACTCGCGAGCGATCAAGTCGAGAACGATTAGATACGCCACAACTGGTGACGTATATAATGACATCATTGTGTGATCACATGACTACTATTGTTTTTTCCTATAAAGAACTACTTGTTTCAAATGATTTCGTTAATGGACCAGAGTACATGTATACGAATGACACTTTTTTTTATAAACATGTCGTTTTTTTACCCGAATTTACTGTATTTTACTGTATTGAAATAAAATAATTCTTAATATGGCCTCGCAATGACCAACTCTCAACACAATTCTTCATTGAATATGCGCAATGTCTTTTTTATACAGGATATCTCAAACCGTTTCCAGAATAATCTAATCCATTTCCAAAGGTTATGCAGATGACATAAGACTACTAAATGTTGAGAATCCATACGATGTAGGCTGTAACACCAAGAGAGCAGGAAAAAATGCTGAATATCGGCATAATAATATCGTCGTTTTTCAACAAAAAACTCGTAACTGCAGCTGAAAACAATCTGCATTTACGAGTTTTTCGTTGAAAAATAGCGAATATTCTTAGTTTCTCAAATCGGTTAAAAAATAACAACAACAAAATACATGAAGGATAATAATTGCTATGAAAGTTTTTTTTGTGTGATAAATAGTAACATAGCCTTTAAAGCTGGAGGGTAACAGATGGTCTAATTGCAAAGAATGAAATTTTTTGAAAAAATATGCAAAACTTTTGTGTTGACCACCTCAGAATGGTTAATAATATGCGATTCAGACAGAGATTGAGCCGAAATTATAGGAGAGATAGCCGAATTTTGGGAGAATCCAAACCCAAATTTAACTCCGTCACAGATGCAGTTGAATTTATTTTTTAACTGTCACGCATGCGCATACAGCGCGGACCATGATTCAAACGAGATTCATACTTGAATTTCAATATGACGTCATCATGCATGTTGTGACGTCATTTAAGAAAGTCGCATGTCCTACTGTTTTGACCTACTTTCGACATCGCTTCATAAATTTGGTATCAAATTGCGAAAAAAAATCAAAGTACTGAAAGTACTGTTGGAAAGCAAATTTGCTGATTATGTCTAAAGGCCTTTCTAGTTGTTAGCAATATGAATTACACGGAGTTGGATAAAAGTAATTAATTGAATTTGATTCTTTAGAAAGTTACAAAATACAAATTATGAAAGGATAATGTCTGTTCCATATCAACAAAATATACTGAACAAAAGAGAAAACTTTACGCTGCAAGATTTCTTGTTTCTGAAAAAGTATCGAACTAAAAGCCTGATTTTATTTTTACAATATTTCCATGGCATTCGGCAATCGTTTTGTCGAAGTTTCATTGCCTTGTCTCCTTTAATGTCAGAGTTACGACCCTTAATGCATTTACAGCTAATTTCATCTAATGCCACATACGCGCGATAAACGATTCATTATTTTTACGGAATTGGTCATATCCGGGTTGCCAAAAAACCACAAAACATCTCTCTTATCACTTGTAGCAAGCTCTAAAATAAAGGTCTAATCTGTCAATTTTGTGAATTCCCCCCCCCCCCCCCCTTTGACATAAACAAATAGAGAATTTAAAATGTCGAATTCTCCAAGCCGAAAACGACTATAAGGCATTCTAGCACTCTATATGTTCTCCTATACCCAATGTCATGTTCTGAAGTAGGTTTTCTTGTACAATAGGCTAGTGCGACAGGTCACGGTTCATAAATCTATTTGATGTACAGGCCCGTAGGAACAGGGGGGGGGGGCTAGGGGGGGGGGGCTAAGCCCCTCCAATGTTGGCCAAAAATGCCGAATTTTCTTGACTGTAAATCAAATAAGATAACCATCTTACCGGCTATCAACGAATTCATTCAATTTCGTAGTTTTTGTTCCACTTAAAACTTCTCTTTATCACTGTATATTGAATGCACGTGTGCTTAATCGCTGTATATTGAATGCACGTGCGTCGTCATCGATTTCTCCGCATTTTGTGGGAGCCTCGTTTTGAAAATGTTGATTTGTTACTATTTTTAGTAACAATTCACATGTATACAATGTTAATTTCCCATAAACCCATTGTTTGCCTCCGGAAGTTAATCAGAGTCTTCTCTGATGAAAATTCGCTCTTCGATATTTGGATGTCGCTATTTACATCGGAGCGCTGTCCAATTCAAAAACAAAAGAAAATTCCGGCACAAGTTATGTCGCTGTGTCGGAATTTTCTTTTGTGTTTGACTGGGACAGCGTTCCGTTGTAAATAATGACATCCAAGTATCATCGAGCGAATTTTCATCAGAGAAGTCTCGGATTACCGGAAGTGTTCTGCGGGTACGGACTAAAACATAAATGAAAGGAGTCTATACCCTAATTAGAAAGCATTTGATCTCTGAAAACTACATGTCTTACTTGCTAAAACATGTGTTCCGTCACTACTTTATCCCTTTCCCAAATAAGACCGGGTTTGACAGCCCGAAAAGAAAATGTTCGGGGGAATATTGGGATGAAAGAAGAAACTGCTGATAATCAGAATTTTCTACTTTAACCTCGATATTGTCTTTGGTATTATCTACAAATAGTTCTAATTTTATCTAGGTATGTACCAATTTTGTCGTCTGATACGGCTTTTTTTTTATTTTGACCAATCTGAAATGTTTCTATTTGGGAAATGGTTAAAATACCAACAATGTAAATTGATTTGATTCTATGTAGGCCTATTCATCTAGATCTAAATCCACGGTGGGTAACTCACATGACTTTAGGGAAGCGTTAACACCGAAAAAATCGTCCGCTTCAAGGTATGTTTTGTTTAATTTCTCAGCTTATACCCTATTGATTTTGATGAGATAAAGTGCACGGAACGCGCCCTTGAGAGGGCTATTCCCGGCTCTAACTCACTCTGCTCCAAATCCAGTGGTTTCTTCAAACATTAGAGCCAAAGTGTTTGTAAGTGCAAAACGAAAGTGGGAAGCATTCACATGCACCTAAGAAAACTTTCGCTTGAATGTTTGAAGAAATCACGGGATCGGAGCAGAGTTACAAACGGGAATAGCCCTCTCAAATGCGCGTTCCGTGCACTTTATCTCGTCAAAACCAACAGAGTATAAGCTGAGAAATTAAACCAAACATATCTTGAAGCGGACGATTTTTTCGGTGTTAACGCTTCCAAAAAGTCACATGGGTTATCCACCATGATATCTATAGATTAAAAAGTTAACACCGTTTTTTAAACCAAGTGGTGAAAGGATTGCTAGTCTGATTTCTATGCATTTTGAGCATACCATCACATATTCTGGTTTCCCAGATTTCTACTTTCGCTTTGAAATGCCTATAGCTACACGCGAATACTAGCAATGCCTATTAGAAAAGATGTCTATGTCATTAGCCTCAAAATAACCACTTAGTTGATCAATCAATTATTGTGAACGCGATTAAATGCATGGCTTATCGAATATCATTGTTTAGTTTCGGACATTAAAACGTGTAAGAATTTGGGCATAGAAAGATTCTAAAAATAGACGTGTCCTTGTTCCTATTTTTAGCGCTTGAAGTGGGTCGCATATTTCATAGTTCAGTAAACTTGACTGACCCATTTTCAACGAAAGATATTGGACTGGCTATTGAACCGTAATGAAAGCAAATTACTACGTGATCGTTTCTCCTCTTTTAACACATGTTTAATTGGATGTTTTATCATCGGTCACACAATTGAATATCTTGTGTACAACTATAGAATTCAATATTGAATATTCGAAAGGTTGTTCTTGTCATTGATCTTTGCTTTTGATAGAACTATTTATAGTGAGGAGGACCGGGAGATGTTGTGTGGTATGCAGAGAATGTTAAAGTGCAGAGAAGCACGACTGGAAAGAAAAGCAAATTTTGCAAATTTGCTTTCCAATGAGTCGTTGCTTCAATAGTTTGTCTTAATCATTTAATCAGGTCATATAAAGCTTAAAAAGTGTACATTTCGTTTGTATTTGACACTTTTTGAGTCCTTATCTGGGAAATAGTAGCTTTAATCCTTTTCGGAAAAAAAACCCAAACAAAACAACTGGTTCTGACATCCCTAAACAGACACTGCTTTGGAATACATTGAGGAAAAAGAAGACAATGATGTCAAATGTCTCATTTTGTCTCAAAATTTTGTGTGTTGTATTTGACACAAATCCGGTCTTTATGAACTTTTAGGGTAAGGGTTAGGAAGTGTTATACTTAATACCAGTTCTATGTTTCCTTTCATTTTGGTCAGAAATAATGTGATGTAGGATGTATGCTCGTAAGCCTGGATGCATAAATTACCTAACCTTGGTCCCTTTCAATCGTAACGTGCATAGCTCACCACTATGATTTCTTGGAGCGTCAGCATTTACATATCGTCAGTGTAAATGCAAAACCTCGTATGTCGATTGGTGCGATTTTCAAAGTACAAACTTGTGTGCACTGTGTAGACGATTCTCGCAGGTTTTGAGATATTTTGACTGATCAGTATTATTGACACATTATTTGTGAACAATAGGTTTAAGTTTCAAGTAAGACATTTCAGTTTGGGAAAAGTTACTACACTTTTTCCCTCCCCTTTCAAATTTTCCAAAATCGAGATACGAGGTTTTGCATTTACAACGACGATATACACAATCTAGGGCAGCGTAGGCTAAACCTATAGCATCAATCTTTGCATGACTTCTTGTACCCACAGCAATTGACGAGACAAAATGCTATGTGATTCTTCATTGCTTCCATTCCTATTTAGGAAGGACCAGTACTTCCCTAGTGCGAATAGTTATTTGACCGCAGGTGTATTCTGCTTGGTAAAAAGTAGACCTTTCTAAAGCTGCGCTAGTTGGGGATTATGCATCATATAGCTTTGTTGGCAGACATGCTAAGGCCCCTTGTCCTATAACCGTAAAGCTGAAACAATATCACAGCCAGTGAAAGAATGAAATACTCTCCCTTTCTTCCCTAAAACACCCAGTGCATTATATGTAGGGGCGTTTAGCATAAGGTTATAACTTATACCTTAATCGAAAGCTTCTCAACACCAATATCATTTAGTATTTGAAATACACTGGTTATCATAAGGACATCTGTGCTGCTAGCTTTGATTATCAAACATGTATTTGCCCATGATTACTAGGCACAATTCCATCAAGACTGCCTATCTATAACCCTTTCTTCCCCTTTTACAATAACAATATTTTGCTGGCACATCTGAACAATTTTGTCAGTCTAAAAGGTGTTGTTCAAAATCAGTCTTGTTTTCATTGTTGCAACATAATATATACCATACTTAACGTGGAATGCTTTTGTCAGTCACTATTTGATGTCTTGACTAAACTTTGACCTTTTTTCAGCATTTAGGCTGGTGTATTTGTGTACATCGATAAACCAAATTAGTTAGCCTGTAAATGACCATGAAGGTCTAACGCAGGAAATAGCCCATTCGACTGCACGTTCTTTAAGTATTTGGAGGTACGAAGCGGCTATGTGTTTATCACAGCTGATCCATCAACTATGATAGCATATACTTTTGATTTTGCAGCTGCATTTTTGGTTCCTAGAACTGAGGCAAGCTGGAACATAGTACTGCTTTGAAGTATTTAGTTCAACCTAATACAAACGGAAAATATTGATTTTTATAGTGAAAGAATTATATGAGGTAGCTTCCTAATGATTTGCAAGCTATAAACAAGTTCGAGAAAGATATTTTATATCAAAATTCTAAAATGCTTTTGAGCACAAATAGCTAATTCTGGTTAACATTATTCAAAAGAAGCCAAGTAGTGACTATTATCTTCAGGTAAAGAGTAAGCAATTCAGAATGTTCTTCTTAAAAAAGATTCCCCATATCATTCATGACAGCGTGCACCTTTCCCAAACTGCTGAAGAGTTGCTGTTTATCCCAAAATGTTTGTTCATGGTATATAGAATGTCCATTTAAGGCCGGTCATAGTGAAATCGATTTGCTCAGATTGAAAGACCTGAAAGACAGCTGAGTACTTCGAGTGCTCTAAAGATAAAATGCCCCTAAGATGAACAGATATCACAGTTTGATTATCTTCCAATATGGACTGTAAGAGGAGTTGCGCACCAAATAAATTGCTAACGGACAAAAGAACACACAAGGAGGAGTAGCAATCCGGACGGACGACTAATGCCATGACATTATTCTACCATTCGGGTGTTTTAGATGAAATTGTTGAGTCATGAGGCGCCTCTTGCACCAGGGCTAAATAGAAATACTTGTGTCATCTTTTTTCATTGATGGCGTTGTCCTAATATTTGTATGTACCTTTAACTCTTTCCCAAACAACAGAATCTTATGGGGTTCCCATTTTGAAGCTCCTGCAGCCGACAAATAGAATCTTTATGAATTCTGGAATGCGTTTGTGTATCATATAGCCACCATTTTCTTCTTTTGCCTCAATGTTTTCCCAAGTTCTTTCTACTAGGGGCGTCAAAACCAGATCTCGTTTGGGAAAGGGTAAATGTACTTATACAGATAACTTGATATCTGGACTGTTCTTGTTCTGGAAACACTAGAAACAGAAAAAATATAATTATGCAGTTCCACTTAAGAACTATATGCCTATCAGCCTCTACAATAGCACTGCTTCAACCACTAGAATGTTATTGAGTATCGATAGACTTCAGAACAACCATTTATATAGGAAGTCTACAAAAGATAACAACGAAATTGCATTTACTGGTCTGTTTTGACCACTGCCATTGAATTATTTTAGTAAAGACATGTTAATTGGGGCAATAATTCAACGATATAACAAACGTTTTGGACGAGATGCAACTTCTGCGGCCATTCCTGCACAAGAACATATTGCCATTTCAAGTGCAGTTATCTAGCTTATACTTACAGCAGACGTTATGAAGTAGGATAAGCATAGCATGTTATGAGTATTGGACTCATTAGATAGCATTTGGGACACTTACCGACCTTCTTAATTGAGTGGAATTTTGTTACACCGCGACAACGGAGCCTGTGATAGATTTTGCTGCATTTATCAGAACCATGGTTAAATACAGATAGACCACGGTAGAGCTCGGATTATTTCTTAGATATACAGAACAAATGTACACATACGATTACACAATGTAGAGGACACAGTCACAAATTAAGAAATGCTTATGACTGAGACATCGTGGCAAATACCGTTGAAAAAAAAAACTGAAAACGTCAGAAATATACAGAGATAACCCGTTTTTCGCCTTGGAAAGTACATTTTCTATCCCATAATAGTCAACATATTCACAAAAAGTCATCTTTTCAATAAAATAGTGTATCTGATACAGTTTTTAGCAAATTTAGCACAATTATGATTAATAATACAGCATGTACAGCAATTAAAAATAGCACAATGACTATTTTTATATGAAATTGCACCCATTTGACCTTTGACCTTGCTGTGACCTTGATTCGAAGTTTCAGACTGGGCATCCACCCTGGGAGGTTTTGTCATACCCCAAAGAATATTACTAGCATGGATGCCGAGCATTAACAAAGAATGCCACCAAAACCATTTTCTAGAGCTCGTACGAATTATAGTCCGTAGACTATTTAATTCTATCGTATTATTTCATTTTGTTAAAACTTGTGAAGTTAGAGAACGCACAACATGTGGGTAGCCTATATGTACAACACACAATAACACTATTTTAACATTATTTAATCGCGTGGCAGATAAACAACAACAAAAGTATAAAAACAAGTATGTGTTTGTAAACAACAAAATACAAAATATCTAAAACCATGTACCGCGACCCGTCTCACAAAAAGGACCGCTTTGATAGTTAACACATTCCCACATATTTGACGCCCAACAATATATTTGCTTTGGAAAACCTTTTAGAAAATGAAGAAATTGCTTGTGACAAGCAATTTCTTCATTTCCCACGTTTTCTTAACAAAAACATAAAACATGTATTACCTTTTTCACTTGAAATTGTCGTCTGCAACATCTTTCAAATTTGAAAATTCCAATATTTTTTTGCCTCCTGATAATGGGTTAAAGGACTATTTTTTGATAGCGTAAAAATATAGAGCCTTAGCAATAACAGGTGGTGAACTCGGCCAAAGCGTGGGACGTTTTTTTTTCGCGACCATAGTATTCCGTCGGTGTTGTTATAAAATATCGTAACTACGGCTTCGATAAAGCCGTAGTTACGAGATTTTATAACAACACAGACCGTTTGTCAATACATATCGGGTAAACCGGTCTATTTTTAGAACAAATTCATTGTTATTAGAAAAACTATCCAATCAGATCTTTAAACTCACATTTAAACGCAAAATATCTGTACCTTGTTGAAGCGAAAAAAAACGTCCATCGCTTTGGACGGGTTCACCACCAGTGACAATGAACAATGAACAATGAACAATTTTATTTCCGTAATTTAGGCCACCGGCCCATAATACGTATAAACATTAGCAGAGCTTTAGATAAGAGGGGTATTGCATGTGTAAAGTAAAATGTATCATTTAATCTTTATCAAATCATATCTTGTGGGTACTCGATGGAATCGTCTCAAAGTACTGTAATTCAATGCCGATGTTTGACTTGCTGCTTCCCTCCATAAAACTGAGTAGGAGATATGCCCCAAGGGACCTAACTGTGATTACATTTTGGTAATTTATAAAAGTTGTTCCCCTTGTAAAATCAGATTACGCCAGGTATTGCGTCGCTTTTCAACGAAAACAACATAACTGCAACTTAACACACAAACAAGAGAACCATGATGGTCCTATATCGCTCACCCGAACCAAAATGATATGAGCAACACTTTTGTTCAATTCAATTAATATTTATTACTTTAAGACTGAAAAAGAACTTATGGTCCATAAGGTTGTGAAAATCTAACTCATCCGAGATCTAAATTATGGTGCCAAACATTGTACAGGGCTCCAGATAAGAGGGGGTGGTGACTTTTCAAACTGCAATAATGCTGTCAGTGATCATCAAACCCTATGTTGTAGGTACTCATTTGTATCGTCTCGTCGAGACGATTCAAATGAGTACCCACAACATAGGATTTGAATTCGAAAAAACAATTCTAGTATGTCTTCACCTCCACTTATCTGTAGCCCTGATTGTATCCAAGTTTTGTCTTGATTGATAAATAATTGTAGATTCTAGAGTATAAACAAGGTCGAAAACAGCCGAAAACAGCAATCTAATCAAATTCAAGGGCACATTACTCTCCATTTTCTCATCAGTTAAGACTGAAAATCAAACTAATCCCAGATCTTATGGTCCCTAATATTGTGTCCAAGTTTTGTCTAGATTGATCCATAAAGGTAGATTCCAGAGTGTAAACAAGGTCGAAAACAGCCGAAAACAGTAATTTTGTCAGATTCAAGGGCACATAACGCTCGACTTTCTGATCAGATCAGACTGAAAATCAAACTCATATGGGATCTTATGGTCCCCAACATTGTGTTTAAGTTTTGTATAGATCGATCAATAATTGTAGATTCTAGAATGTAAACAAGGTCGAAACCAGCCGAAAATGACAATTTTGTCAAATTCAAGGGCACATAACTCTCAACATTCTCATCAGATCAGACTGAAAATCAAACTCATCCAAGATCTTATGGTCCCCAACATTGTGTTCAAGTTTTGTCTTGATTGATAAATAATTGTAGATTCTAGAGTATAAACAAGGTCGAAAACAGTCAAAAACAGCAATTTTATGAAATTCAAGGGCACATAACTCTTGACTTTCTAATCAGATCAAACTGAAAATCAAAGTTATCTGAGATCTGGTAGTCTCCAACATTGTGTCCAAGATTTGTCTTGATTGGGCAAAAATTGTATATTCTAGTGTGTAAACAAAGTCGAAAACAGTAAAAAAACAGCAATTTTGTCAAATTCAAAGGCACATTACTCTTGAATTTCTGATTAGATCAGACTGAAAATCAAACTAATCCCAGATCTTATGGTCCAAAACATTGTGTCCAAGTTTTGTCTTGATTAATTAATAATTGTAGATTCTAGAGTGTAAAAAAGGTTGAAAACAGCCTAAAATGGCAATTTTGTCAAATTCAAGGGCATGTAACTCTTGACTTTCAGATCAGATCAGACTGAAAATCAAACTCATCTGAGATCTTATAGTCCCCAACATTGTGTCCAAGTTTTGTCTTGATTGATTTACCCTTTCCCACACATTGACGCTTTTGAATGCCCCACAAAATAAAGGCTTTGGAAAACATTGTGGAAAATGAAGAAATGGCTTGTGACAAGCAATATCTTCATTACCCACAATGTTTTCTACCAAGAAAGACCAAAAAATGTTAAATTTTGTTCAATGGAACTTGTCGTCTGCAACACCTATGACTTTGGACTTGGCTAAAATTTTGTTGTTTGGTAATGGGATTCTATGACAAGCAATAACTTCATTACCCACAATGTATTCTACCAAGAAAGACCAAAAAATGTTAAATTTTGTTCAATGGAACTTGTCGTCTGCAACACCTATGACTTTGGACTAGGCTAAAATTTTGTTGTTTGGTAATGGGATTCTAGAGTGTAAATCTATTTATATCCTCTATCAAACTAGATAACTCTACTTATACTGAAGAAATGTAGTGTCAAGAAATCTTTCCCTTAGATTAACACCAAGGTTGAGAACAGCAAAAAAGTGGCAATTTTGCCCAATTCAAGGGCACATAACTCTCATCTTTCTGATCGGATCAGACTGAAAATTGACCTTATCCAAGATCTTATGGTCTCCAACATTATGTCCAAGTTGTGTCTTGATTGATCAATAATTGTAGATGCTAGAGTGTAAACAAACTTAAAAACAGCATTTTTTGACATTCAAGGGCAGATAACTCCGCACTTTCTGGTCCGATCAGGCCCATAATCCAACTTGTCCGAGAACTTATGATCATACTTGTTTTGTCCAAGTTTGATCTAGATTGAGTAACTTTTGTGGATGCTAGAGTGTAAACACCCCAAATGTTGACGGACGGACGGACGGACGCCGGACAAAAAGTGACCACAATAACTCACCTCGAGCACTTCGTGCTCAGGTGAGCTAAAAAGCGACGATTTGTTACTGTCAGATCTGTACAAACTCTCGTGTAAACTCGTCGATCCTCTCGAGATCTTCCTTGTACACTGTTGGTTTTGTTTTGGATAAAACGCGAGTAATCGTTTCCTAAAATAAAATTAACCAAAGTAAGATACACTTTACATGTATTTGATATAGAGACTATGTATAGCCATGTCCAAAACAATACCTATAACACGATGTTTCATTTGAGCTATTGTTTGAAAAAGGGAACATATAGCATTTAACCATTTCCTAAACAAGACCTGGGTTTGACGTCTTTACTATGAAAAAATATGAAAGCATTAACACAAAAGAAGAAAATGTTGATTATCAGCATTTTCCATTTGTCTCAATATTTATTTTGTTAGGCTATATTGTTAAAACTAAACTTGTCTTGACCTACATCGTGTAGATGATTCAAATGAGTACATTGGTTTTGATAAAGAGTTAATGGAATGTTGCATGTTGAAAGCATAAAACCTTCTTATCTACAGCTCTAAGTTCAGCGAGAAAAAATCTACATTCAGAAATTCTCAGACTGCAGAATGACTTTAGTCGTTGCTTTTCACACAGAAAGTCCCTTTTTCGCCAATTGTACACACATTTTTACTGCCGTTCATATTATTTTTTTGTATTTACTTCTGATTTTTTTTATTTATAAAAAAACGTTTTAAATTATTTCTACGTACTTACCATGCCAATTTTCTTCATCAAAAGTGTGTCCTCTTGTACCTTAGTCCAGTCCATTTCAATCGCTTCCGGGTCATCAGCAGAACAAGGGGTCAAAAGGTCATCCACAACTGTGCTGGGATCCTTTATTGATGGACCGCTTACCTTGAAAAGAAAAAGATAAATATTTGATTGAATTAATTGATTGATTAACTTGGGTTGAACCCTTTCCAAAATTGCAAAAATACTGCCTTTTCCAATCTGGAAGGATTCGCAGACGAAAAAAAAAATGTTGATGTGCAGAGTATTATAATTATGTGTATGTCACAGGGTAGAAAATATAGAGGGAAAAGGAGAAATTGATCATTATTTTCCCAAACCATTTTAATCAATGGACCTCTAAACCAGGTCTTGTTTGGGAAATGGTTAATTGTTTCGCAAGAACAAGTTATAACGACCATAATAGAGAATCAACTTGGAAATCGGTAGTGACAAACGACAAAAAAGCTTCATTCGAAACGCAGAGTAGTGTATGGTTTCACGGTGGGTAACCCACGTGACTTTTTGGGAAGCGTTCACACGGAAAATCGTCCGCTTCAAGGATGTTTTGTTTAATTGCTGATAGATTATAAGCTGAGAAATTAATCAAACATCATTGAAGCATACATTTTTTTCGTGTGAACACTTACAAAAAGTCACGTGGGTTTTACCCATCGTGGGTTTGCAGATAATCATTCTCTTAAAAATCCCCTGTGTCAACGTCTCTATACGTGTAATCTATGAAAAAACATTGATAGGAAAGAAGAAAGAATATACATGTAAGTGTCGTACTGATATTTGCATGGGTAAATGCACGAAATACTTACCCGTCTGAAATGAGTAGCTTTACTTATTTCTCTGACTGGTTCCATCTGCGCATCCCGAACTGCACATAAAATGTCTGATCCTGTGTAACCATCTGATCTTTCACCTAACGACCTGCAGAATTGAACCAGAGCTGGTGATAATAGGGGGTAATGGGTTTTCAAATGCAATTACAGTCGACACTCGTTATCTCGACATCGGATAAGTCGAAATTCCGCTTAAGTCGAAGTGAAAGTCATGTCCCATCCTGAACATGTGGATATCAAAATGAATTCTGAAACAAAAACATCCATTGAAATGTAGTAGGAAAAGGATAGAAATTGCTCGTTTGGAGCAATTTCTTTCCTTTTTACGCCCCCGATAGGGAGGCATCATAAATTTGACTTGTCCGTCCGTCCGTCCGTCTGTCCATCTGTCTGTCCGTCTGTCTGTCCGTCCGTCATTCCGTCCAAAAACTTTAACATTGGCCATAACTTCCTTATCACTTAACATATTCGCTTCATACTTTACCACAACATTCCTTGGTACATTACCTTTCTGTAGGCACATACTTTGGTGACCTTGACCCCTGGATGACCTTGACCTTATGACGATCAAAGCGGTGTCGGGGGCATTGTCATCTTACAGTGACAGCTCTTGTTCTACTATATTTCAATCATGGACACATATAATACCCATCAGCACGGTTAAATATCGTTTTCATCAAACCCTTTGTTGTGGATACTCATTGGAATCGTCTCATGGAGACGATTCAAATGAGTACCCACAGCATATGGCTTTGGTTTGAATAACAAATATAGGATGCATTAAAGGCCGATTAGCGTAGCAAGTGAAGAAATACGACAAAAAGTATTTTGTGTGTTATCGAGGTCTGATCATCTGACATTATGAAAGAAGCCTTTCCGCCTGTAACAGAATGGTGTATTTGTATATTTTCCCCTTTTTACAATGTACAAGGTGTCCCAAAAGTAAGGTAACACTTAAAACCTTATATATCTCTGCTAATACATGTATATCAATTGTATATTCCCAATATCGATGACAATACGGAAGGTTATGCGTAGAAACAAATAAAAGAAATTTCACCAAAATATCATGGCATTCGTATATTTTATGTATGATAAATAGAAACCACCATATTTTATCAATTTTTATAGTAAATGACGTCCTCTAGATCACGTCTCTTCTGTTGCCTTACTTGATTTATTCTTGTGCCATTCAAAGTTTTCAATAACTGCCTCACAGGTGTCCACAGAACTGTTCTTACATTATCTTTGAATGTTTGATAGCAATATTATAAAAAAATCATGTTCTTGTTTGGGAACTTCACCATAGGTCTTTCCACAGAAAATAAATCAATGAATTTAAATCCGGTGTGTGTCCACCGAAGAAAGTCTAAGCATTTGACTTGATCTCATAATTTTAATATTGTATGGGGAAGTTTCAAATAAAATTTCAAAATTGACTGTACTAATGATCTAAACGATTCTTGTTCAGGCAAAAAGCTTCTAATAAACTTTCCTAGACTTCCATTTAAAGTCTCATTCAAAGCCGAGATGTTTTCTGTGCTGTGGGATGTTTCCGATCTTTTGCTTTTATGTTCATCAAAATCTGACAGAGGTCATTCAAATTTAGGTATTATTGAGTAGGTAAGTTCTGTTCTTGGTGTATCTTCTGTTTTATATCAAAACCCTAACTTTCTTTGCACATATATGGGAGATTTTGATTAATGATATGCTTTACTGCATATATACGCTGTGAGAAGGTAGGCCGTGACGTCATTTTAATAGTGGTACAGATGACGTCAAAAATGACACCAATTTTATATATGCATTACATTGAAATATAGTGCAAAGATAATTTCATTGAATTCCGCAGATAATGATAGTTTTCCAAATGAAATCGGCTGAGAAATAGCAGAGCTATTACGCTTTGTAAGTGTTACCTTACTTTTGGGACACCCTCTATGTTAGTAGGTCATGTTAAAAATTTCAAGTGCGAGTCGGACTCATCCGAGTTCTGAACGGTAAAATACGAATATCGACGGAATCTATTTTCGAATCGTGTGCACGCATTGACTTGACGTCAGAGAATATAAACAGTGACATTGTAAAATGTGACCTGTCTCGGTAAAAGGGATCTTCTGGTAATTGTTAAAGTAAATTCGAACATAGTTGGACAGAAATATGAATGAAAATACAGACGGACAGACAGAATGACGTGGAAACTGAGACCGGGTAAATGTACACATGTATAAAATAACGTGAAAATAATAATCATTGCCACTATTCATACATTCAAAACAAATATATACTTACTGAAAGTCGTCTTCTGTCAGACAATGGTTTGAATCGCCAACCATGTGTTTAAACATCTGACTTCTAGCTGTGCAGTCCGGTAAGGGTACATGGACCCGCTTACTGAAGTAACGTCGAATACTAGAGTTGATGTTCATTGGTACATTTGTTGTTCCTAATACATATACGCCTAAAGATAAAAGCATCTTAGTTAGCAAGTTCGAGCCTTTCCAACAAAAGTTTTATTTACACGAACCAAGGAGAGATATAGTTTGAAAATATTGAGAGAAAAGAAGAAAATGCTGATGGCCAGCATTTTCTTCTTTTCCCTCAATATTTTCTACCCTATTAAAAACAAACTTCGGTCACATATTTGTATAATCATTTACTCGCTACGTACTCAAACAAATGACTCCTAGCTATGCAGTCTGGTAAGGGTACATGGACACGCTTACTAAAGTAACGACGAATGCTTGAATTGATATTCATTGGTACATTGGTTGTTCCTACTAGTCTACGGACTCTAATTCGTGCGAGCTCTAGAAAATGGTTTTGATGGCATTTTTTGTTAATGCTCGGCATCCATGCTAATAATATTCTTTGGGGTATGACAAAACCTCCTAGGGTGGATGCCCAGTCTGAAACTTCGAATTAAGGTCACAACAAGGTCAAAGGTCAAATGGGTGCAATTTCATGTTTAAATAGTCATTGAGACATTTTTGACTGCTTTAAATGATTGATTATTACTTCTAATTGTGCTAAATTTGCTGCAAACTGCATCAGAGACATTACTCTATTGAAAAGATGACTTTTTGTGAATATTTTGACTATTATGGGATGGAAAAATGTACTTTCCAAAGCTAAAAACAGTATATCTCTGAATATTTCTGACGTTTTCAGTCTTTTTTTCAACTGTATTTGCCACGATGCCTCAGTCATAAGCATTTCTTAATTTGCAATGGTGTCCTCTACATTATGTAAGGTCCTGTGTAGACTCGTATTGTATATCCAAGGAATAATCCGAATTCTACCGTGGTATATCTCTATTTAACCACGGTTCTGAGTAATGCAGCAAAATCTACCACAGGGTCCCTTGTCGGTGTAACAAAATTCCATTCAATTTATAAGATCGGTAAGTGTCCCAAATGCTATCCAGTGAGTTCAAAACGTCTGCACTTGAAATGGCAATATGTTCCTGTTCAGGAATGGCCGCAGAAGTTGCATCTCGTCCAAAACTTTTGTTACATCGTTGAATTTTGCCCTAATTAACATATCTTTGCTAAAATGGTTCAATGGCAGTGGTCAGAACAGAATGGTGAATGCAATTTTGTTGTTATCTTTTGTAATCTTCCTATTGAAATGGTTGCTCTGAAGTCTATTGGTACTCAATTACATTCTAATGGTTGTAGCAGTGCTATTGTAGAGGCTGATAGGCGTATAGCTCTTTAGGTATCCAACCTCTCATTAGCACCAAAGAGCCAGATGCGAAATTTTAAAAGTGCCTGTAATTCCTAAACTGTGTTTCATTTCCATTCCGAAAACAAACATAAGCATTTTGTGCGGTTTCGAATTTTGAACTAATGCATACGTGAGGAAATTTTAACAAAATTGTTCAACATTACCTCCCTTGCATATGAATATAGTGTAAAATAATATTTGTAAATGATTTTCTTCTAGAAGCATTATCTTGAAACAAGATCAGTTCAGATATCAAGTTGTCTGTACAAGTGCATAAACTCTTTTCCAAAAGAGACCTGGTTTTGATGTCCCTAGTAGAAAGAGCTTGGGAAAACATTGAAAGGAAGCTATTTTTTCGAATTCCCACAGCAGTAAGTTCCAGCTTGCCTCGTTTCTAGGAACCCAAATTGCAGCTGCAGATACAAAACCAAAAGTCTTTGCTATCATTGTTGATGCATCAGCCGTGATAAACACAATTTTTTTAACACATAGTCGCTTTGTACCTCCAAAGGCTTTAGGAACATGCAGCCGAATGTGCCAAACCTTCATGGACTTTTACAGGCTAACTGATTTGGTCTGTCGATGTACAGAGATACGCCAGCCTAAATGCTGAAACAAATGGTCAAGACATCAAATACAGAGTGACTGACAAATGCATCCCATCTTTAGTATGACAGATATTTTGTTTAGACAATGACAACAAGACTGATTTCAACACATTTTAGGTTGAAGATTGTTCAGATGTGTCAGCAAAATATTGTCATTGTAAAAGGGGAAGAAAGGGTTATAGGTAGCCAGTCTTGGGGAAATTGCGCCTTGTAATCATGAGAAAATATATTTTTAATAATCAAAGTCAGCTGCACAGACGTCCTTATAATAATGACCAATGTATTTAAAAGACTAAATGATATTGGTATTGAGAAGCTTTCGTTTAAGGTTATAAACTTATGCTAAACGCCCCTACATACAATTCACTAGGTTTTTTGGGGGAAGAAAGAGTCTTTCATGCTTTCACTGGCTGTGGTATTGTTTCAGCTTTACGGTTATAGAACAAGGGGCCTAGTTCTTCTCTTTTTACCATGTCCGCCAGCAAAGCTATATGATGCGTAATCCCCAACTAGCGCAGCTTTGGAAAGGTCTATTTTTACCAAGTAGGATACACCTGCGGTCAAATAACTTTCCCCAAAATGGAAGTAATGAGCCTTCCTAAATAGGAATGGAAACGATGAAGAATCACATAGCATGTTGTCTGGATTTGGATTAACTTCCGTTAATTGCTGTGGGTACAAGAAGTCATGCAAATATTGGTGCTATAGGTTTAGCCTACGCTGCACTGGATTATGCAGATGTAAATGCTAACGCTCCAAGAAATCAGAGTGGTGAGCTATGCACGCTACAATTTAAAAGAGACCAATGTTAGGTAATAGGCTTCGATTTTCCGTGTGAACAAATACGTCATCGTCACGCCTCACTGGTCTAAAAATAGATTGGGAATCCCTTATCGTACAAATATGGCTGTGAATCTCGCGAAGATTTTCCACCTTCAACTTGCCGGAGATAACATTCTAAGAGCTTGATTGCTGTAATCATTTGTTGAGAAACATTCTAATTCCGAGTTGAGAAGGTTGCTGCACTGTCGTGTACTTTTTAAGATCGGTAACTATGAAATAAGCAGTTGACAAGTAATGTTTACACATACGGACATGTCCTGACTTCATCGTGCCGCTCGTGCGTGCTCGCTTACCCTTTCCAAAACGACATAATGTCATGTTGGGCTAAATTGAAAAAAAAAGTCTGCAGACGACAAAACGGATGTGAATATCTTTAGTGTTTTATCTCGGAGAAAATATTGAGGCAAAAGAAGGATGATCATCAATATCCAAAGAAGTTATTCACACCCATTTTGTCTGCTGTGCATGCCTTTTCGATTTTGTCGATCATCATTTTCTTCTTTTGCCTCAATGTTTTCCCAAGAATTTTCTGTTGGGGACGTCAAAACCGGTCTTGTTTGGGAAAGGGTTAACGTAGAAAAAACTAGAATTTGTCGCTGAATGTGATTTGATACCCCATAGGCTTTCACTACAACAATGGGCAATCTAACTCACAAAATAAGCAAGATAGAGTTATGTTCCTTGTACGTTGCACTTCTCCTTGGTGAGATCTATCTACCAGAGAAGTTTCATGATCATAGCTACTTTACTTTCAGACTTTTCGATGTTTTTTCTTGTTAAGCTGCTGAGGAATCTCAAGAAAAAACGTTTGTCATTTCTGGTCTGTCTCCGTATCTGGAAGCAATGTTGCATGTTGCATATGCGCAATGTTTCGTAGTTTTAGTTCCCGCCTGCATTATCTATGATCGACTAATATCGCGCTTGAAAATAATATTTTTTTGCTAACACGGTTACGAAAAATTGTCCGATTCATTGACCGATAAACAAAATATTAGACTGGTACCCGGCAAACGTTGTAGGGGTATTCCCATCGGAAATCTATTTTTAGCACACGAACCCGGGAAAACTGTTCGCTATTTATGCATCCGGCTTACGTCACATTATTTCTGACCAAAATGAAAGGAAACATAGAACTGGTATTAAGTATAACACTTCCAATTGAGAAATATTTCACCATTACCATTACTAGAAATTAAAAGGGTCTTAGTTTAAAAGATGGCGTTTTGTCTGCACGAATTTTATTACTGTCTCCGGGTTGATAAATTTTCTATTTTATGCCAAAAAGTATTGTTCAAAATATAGGAAATATTACTTTTATGCACAGAACATTTTAAAATTATGTTATCTTGTGTTTAAAGGGACATTTCATTCCAATTTCAATTTTTTAAAGTATGTCTTGATGCCAAGATTGGTTATTCGAATGAGTATAAATACTATTAGTTTTTTGAAGTTGTTGCCAATAAGCGAGAAACACGCATTTAAAGTTGAGACATAATCGATAAATTGCATATAAATCCGAACTGTTGTCCACAACAATTTGTTCAATTTTAACACAAAAATATAAATTTCTCGTAAACGGCGCAATATTTTGGCTTGAAATTTTCAGAATTTTCATAAGGAAATAATGCTCTTTCACATAAAAATAAAAGTGAAATTTATTACAAAAAATTCTGAAATGTCACTTTAAAAACATACATTTGTTATAAAAAAAGCGGCCAATTATATCAAGTTTTATAGTAAAAACGGTATTTCCCACCCGTCAATGGCTGCCATCTTGGAAATGAGTGGCCATCTTGTAATTTCTAGGCACAAAACATTATAAAATTCTGTTTTCTCATGTTTGGAAACATTCATTTTGTTGTGAAAAGGACAAAAATCGGCCAATTATACTAGCTTTTATGGTAAAAGCGGTATCTTTCATACGTCAATGGCAGCCATTTTGAAAAATGGCGGCCATCTATACTTTTTGAGTGGCTAATTGGTTTTAATTTAGCTACATGGTTTTATAGAAACGTGTGCCAAGTTTGATGCTTGCATCACCAAGTGCATGAATTTTGTATTTATCTGCTAAAGCTATTTGCCAGTTTCGCACGTTTGAACGTAATTTACCTGTGACCTCATTCTGACCTGGAATTCGAAAGAGACACTAAGCATGCTTCCGAACTTTGTTTGAAGTAGTCTAGAATATTTCTAGCATTGCTACCTTTGGTTACAAGAATGTCTTGAATTATTTGTGTGTATTAAAAGAACTAAAGCCTTTATTCAAGTTCAATATGAATTTCATTAAGGACCGTGCTTTATTTTGTTATTGACCTGAGCGTTTTTAGCATAAATATGGTAAAATAATGTTTGAAAATGACAATATAGGCCCTGGGTGAGCCTCAGTCTATTCCTGATTCAATTTATTTGATTTCGTTTAAATTGCTTTCATTTTGTATGGACGCAAATAATTCTGCTTTATCTATAAGCCATTTTTCTTGATTTTTGCACTCATTGATCTTTGACCTCACTGTGACCTTAAATCGAAAAATCACGCTGGGCATCCACCCCTATCTTGTTTGTAACAGTCTAAGGAACAATTCTAGCATGGATGCCGAGCATTAACAAAGAATGCCATCAGGAGTCATCGTAGGATTTAAAGTCCGTAGACTATACTACATATACGCTTAAAAGTGGGAAAAAATGAAATAAATAGCTTCTAATTTGAACCCCATCAAAAAACTTGATTTGAAGGGCTGAAAACGGAGTTTTCTTTTAAAAGAAGGAAAATGCTGGTTAGGCCTAGCAGCCTTTACATTCTTTTTCTTTAATATTTTTTACCAAGTTTTAAAATCAAACTTTGATCACGCATTTACGTCATTATTTATGTGCTGTGCAAAAACATTTGACTCCTGTTTGTGATTAAAATAAAAATAGGCTAAATTGAGAACCCAGTCTCATATTGGTATGTAGATTCATTCTAAACATTTATCAACCATTTTGTCATGTGGCTACAAGTGCACCTACCCGTATCTTCCTTCGACAGTCCATCCATCTGTATTTAGAACTATGTAATCATCATTCGTGCTCATATTGGTCTGTACATAGTATATCAAGAATTATTCTGGACATTAATAAGGCCTAATTTGTCATGCGGCGACAAGTGCACCTACCCGTATCTTCCTTCGACAGTCCATCCATCTGCAGTAAGAACTCCGTAATTATTCTCCTAAACCATTCATGCTCATATCTGTGTGTACCTAGTAAGTCAATGTCATCAATGACCAGTAAACATGGCGCCTCCGCGCGGGCTTTTTCGAACAACAGCTTGATCATTCTGTAGACAAATAAAGCGTGACGTTAACATGTGTGTATAAAGTAGGTCAATATCATCAATGTCTTTCAAGTATTGTCTAATTACAAAAAATATCATGAATTATTCCGACCAAAAACGTCATTACCAGTATGACAATATTTTTTCATCTTCAATTTTATTTATCATTTTCAAGTTCTAAATAGTTATTGGATTTAATTTTGTTTCTAGTGCTATTGCTATAACAAAAATTGTTTAGGTTTCGCCAAATTGTGTAAGCTTAATCAGGTTATCATTTAATTTTCACTACGCTAAATTTCCTAACCTCTCTGAATCTCCTAGGTATTTGGATATAACATCTGAAGCATTTATATGCAGGAAACCAGCGTCCGGAATATGTGAAGCCAATGCTCGACCTAGTAATGTTTTGCCTGTACCAGGTGCCTGCAAGAAATGTACGACGTCAAAGTGAACTATCAAAGCGCCGTTGTAAATGCAAAACCTCGTATCTCATTTTTGGCGAATTTTAAAGGGGAGGGAAAAAAGTGTAACAACTTTTCCTAAATTGAAATGTTTTACTTGAAATTTTGGCATATTGTTCACAAATAATGTGTCATTAATACTGATCAGTAAAAATATCTCAAAACCTGCGAGAATTGTCAAAACTGGGCACGAAAGTTTGTATTTTGAAAATCGCAAGAATCGACATCGAGGTTTTGCATTTACACCGACGAAAGGCTATATAAAATAATGTTATTAATTTCTCTTTAGTTTTTATTAAAAACAATTTGTATTTACGTAAAATGAACAGAAAGAATTTTGATTTTGAATTGTAAGCGAAACTATTGTTCATCCGACTCTACAAAATAGAGGAATAACAACATGAACTATATGAACGAACAAGAAGGAAATGGATATTTACAATTACTTTTTAGCTAAGTACTAAATAGCATGTAACGCTTTGATTTGAATGCCACGCGGGATAGGATTTGATTTAAGACAATAAGAGGGAAAAGAAGAAAACAATTGATAACTAAGGAAATAAGATCGTTGATAATACGGGTCCAAAGACTTATCTTCAAGGCCCGGTCACATACGTCCATATCGCGTCCACATCAAGTCTAAAAGTATACTGCTCGGGTCCTGTATTTTAGACGTGCTACGGCCGCAATGTGGACGTGCAATGGTGTATGTCACCATGCATTTACACTGAGTGTTCTCTATGCTATTTCATTATACAACAAAATATTGCTTTATGAAATCAAAACATTTCAAAATTTTGTAAAAAAGGTGTCAAGTCTTCGAAGCTGTATCAATCTAGAATTTTGCGGTTTGGAAAATTGTTAAAGGGACATACCATTCCAATTTCATTTTTCTAAAATATGTCTTCATGCAAAGATTGGCTATTCTAATGCGTATAAATGCCATCAGTTTTTTGAAGTTGTTATTTATAAGCGAAAAAATACGTATTTAAAGTTGATACAGAAATGGTAAATTGCATATAAATCTGAACTGTTGTCCACAACAATTTGATTACTTTTAGCACAAAAATATATATTTCTTGTAATCGGCGCAATATTTTGGCTTGAAATTTTCAGAATTTCCATAAGGAAATATGCTCTTTCAGATAGATTAAAATTTAAGAACAATTTATGAAAAAAATATCTGAGAAATGTCACTTTAAAAAAACCCAGATAGGCCCTACTTACCCCGTAAAGTAACGTTCCGGCATGGTGTGATCGTCTACTACCTGGAATTAATTTTGTAAATGGATGAATAGATCATGAATAAATCGCTTCTTTTCAACGAAAACCCTATAACTGCAGCTTACAAGCTGCAGTTATGGGATTTTTGTTGAAAAGCCACGAATGTCGTAAATAAATTGAGCATGTCCATAAAAAAGGCAGCCGTTTTGCAGGTAATGACAAGCATGTGTCCATATATTGCTCTTTGACACTTTGCTAACAGTAACGAAGATGTTAAATCAAAGATTTACATGTATATGGGTTAGGGCAAGACTTGGTTTATATTACGTATACTAATCTAAAAAAACAATTATGATGATTATGTTTCAGTTCCCAACTTAAAGAAATACTTTTACATATTTATGAAGTTGCTTTCCAAATGCGACACATTTCAAACCTAATGACATCTTAAACTTCCTGTTCCAGTATGATTTTTTACGCTAGCCTAGATTAACCTTTTCCCAAACAAGAATTTGTTTTGACATCCTTAATAGAAAAGCTTAGGAAAACATTGAAACAAAAGAAGAAACTGCTGATAACCAGCAGTTTCTCCTTTTGTCTCAATATTTTCTGTGCCATATTGTAAATAAATCCTTTCCTTTTTAACATGAATTATGTCGTTCAGAGCAGCTTTCAAAATTCATCACCCCAAAATTTTGTCGTTTGGGAAAGGGTTAAATCGATTTGTGTCATTGAGAACATGTAGCTAGTCGTCTGCAACCTCTTTCAATTTGAAGAAAGCAGCCAAAGTTTTGTCGTTTGGTAATAGATCTATATAGATTTTGTAGAAAGTTTACCTTTAAACAACTGTGGAAACTTGATCGGCAATACGACACTCTCCAACAAGACCTTCTTGGTCTCCTCTAGACCTATAGCGTCTTCCCATTTTGTGGATGGTCGTGCCTGTAATACTTGTCTGAAAAAAATAAACACATCTCTTTTTTGTTGATTGTGTTGGCCCCAAAATAGATATTCTACAAGGAGAGACAGATAGAAAGAAACAGAGACAGAGACAGATAGAGACAGACAGAGACAGAGGCAGACATGGTAGACAGAGACAGACAGACAGACTGAGACAGAGACAGACAGACAGTGAGACTGAGACAGAGACAGACAGACAGAGAGACTGAGACAGAGACAGACAGAGAGTCAGAGACAGAGAGACAGACAGAGACAGACAGAGACAGAGAGACAGACAGAGAGACAGAGACAGAGAGACAGACAGAGAGAAAGAAAGAAAGACAGAGAAACAGAGAGAGGATAAAACTTACTGTAGCAAGTCCTTATGCTCCATATCTCGTGCTTTTCATATTGGTTGTTAAAACATCCATGAACGAATATTTAGCTTCTTTTCAACAAAAACTTCGTAAATGCACCTTAAAACAAGCTGCAGTTATGAGGTTTTTGTTGAAAAGCGACGATGTTTTCAATCGTATCTGAACACGTAGATCTATTTATAGAATAAAGATCTATCATAATACCCACATGACCATGTATGTGTCTATTTTTAGCTTTGTCTGAGGCGGGGAATTCCAATATGACATTCCATTATACACCCATTCCTAAGCCACAGAATTTTGGACCTTTCCCAATTCAAATCTATTTCAAAATGCCATTCTATCTGATTGAAAAAACTATGAAAATGTAATTGGATCGACCGTTCACAAAGCATCATTTTATTTCCTTTTTCCTTAACGTTTTATATAACATATCGTCGATGTAAATGCAAAACCTCGTATGTCGAATTTTGACATTTTCAAAGTGCAAACTTGTGTGGCCAGTTTAGACAATTCTAGCAGGTATTGAGATATTTTTACTGATCCGATGTGATCAGTATTAACGATACATCATTTGTGAACAATATGTCCACTAATCTATTTAGTTTGGGAAAAGCTATTACACCTTTTTCCATCCCCTTTAAAATTTTCCAGAAACGAGAGACGAGGTTTTGCATTTACAACGACGATATGCCTACGATTGCAATTCTTTTTCGATCGGACCAGACTAAAATTTTGTCGTTTGGGAAAAGGTTACGCACAATTCAGTTGCATTTAGGGTCAATGAATTCTTAGTAATAAAAACACAACCATGCGTTGCACGTGAAACTGTTGGTTATTATCGACCAAGAAATTGTGTTCGCGTCAGTCGTTGAACTCGGAACCGATTTGCAGGTGCAAAACATGCCCGATAAATTACAGATTGAAAGCGGCAATCGCGTTTTTAAGATCATGCACTGCACGTGGAATTGTTACTTATCGATCTAGAAATTGTGATCGCGTCAGCCGTTGAATATGGGAACGATCTGCACGTGCAAAACATGCTCGAGCCGCCGAAGAAACGTTTCTTAATTATTGTACATGTTGACCACTCCGTGCTGCACGTGCAAAACATGCGGAAATCATAAAACAGATCGAACTTGATTTCAGCAGAAGGAATAGCAATGAATTGTGTGCTAAAATAGATTTGGGTTACTATATTAATTATTTGTCCGAAAAAACGTCACGATTAACTGGATAAAATCGCCCGATATTGCTGATACTCAGTAATAAGAATAAATATTGTGATAAAAATAGACTAGTTCTACAGGTTTGACATGATAAATGTTACTGTTCGAATGAAATCTCGTAACTACAGCTTCAATCAAGTTGCAGTTGAGAGTTTTAAGAATAACACCGGTGAAATACCGTTGTTTGTCCGAAATTATGTCACGGTTTACTGAATAAAATCGTTTTGTATTTCCTCATATTCTCCATGATCTCCAAAGTTCTATAATTTTTGATAATTCACAGATTAATAAGCTGGCGGGGGGGGGGGGGGACAAACAATAGTATTTCGAAGGTGTGTTATAAAAACTCATAACTACGACTTGGCTCAAGCCGTAGTTACGAGATTTTATTACAACACCGACGGTTTATCAAAATATAACGAAAAACCCAGTCTATTTTTAGAACAAAAATAATTGCTATTTCGATGACCATGTCAACATTTGAATTTGGAACGATTTTCACGTGCAAGACATGCTTGCGCCAACAAAGACTTTTTAGTTGTTGAACTTTGATAATCTCCATTTTCTTCGATAGTGCGAATCGATATCACCAATTGCATAAGTTCCAAAACGGCAAAATACAGACATTTCTGGTCTAAAAACTGGCAAAGGTCACGAATATTGACGCGGCAGAGCATATCTATCGGTTAGCTAGAGATGCTCTGCCAGGTCATTCGTCGTGCGTTATACACTCGTTAATATTGACGGCGAGATTTGACCCGGCAGAGCAGACCAAGCGGAAAGGTCAACAGACTTGTCGTCCAGGGGTGATAGGTATGCCTGAACCCCTCGTGATTTGCCGAACACTTCGCATGCTTCGCTATTTACAGCTAATAATCATATTATTGAACGACTTAACAGTATTTTCACCTGCATACATTTGTCGCGTCATCTTAAAATGGTAATTGGATAACTGAATATGCAAAAATGCCGATCCAGGTCAGCCTGTGCCATCTGTACGGTATGGCCAGGATGTGAACTGTATTTAAATATTTTCTTTTTTACGCCTGTTTTAATAATTAGCTTTACTGAAAATTTCGATCCAAACGGACCACGGTAGCTTAACATTTTTATTTGACTAGATTAGATGAAATCTTATTTTCACATGGCGACACAATGTTGTATAACGGATACAGTGCACGCTTTTACGTAAATTAACGACGGACCATTCCCATCTAAACTGGACAATAAACTTGTCCACTTTTGTGTACAGTTAAGGTCACTCTGCCGGGTCAATTATTGTCCTCTATACGGTTGTTGATAAAACTGATTTGTGTACAATATTGTATTGACAACTTTGATGGAACTTCAAAAATAATCGTGTGCGATCGAGAAGAAATTTGATTGGATAGTGATCGTGTATTGATCGAGTAGAAGACCCATTTGATCGAGAATCAATCGTGTCTGAAGATCCGGCCTGTATCCAACCTGCACTCGATCAATCCGATGTGTACTCGATTGATTCTCGACTTCATCCTGATTAAATGGACCTCTGCTTCATCTTTTCATCCGATCAAATCGAGAGGATTTGATAGACTATAGAAATCGATGGATAATCACGTGACTCAGAATTTCAGAAAATCTTCAATATTATTTGATTTTACTCGACCAATCTGAATTTGGTTTGAAGCAAAAAAAAAAAAAAAAAAAAGGAAAAATTACCATAAATTTTAGGACGCGGTGGATTTTCTAAACAATCAGCTGATAAAAAAGTTATTTAATATCTATCGACCAATTTTTTATTAACCGTGGCCTGTTTCATCAAAACATTTTAGACGCGTTTTGACCAATGTCTTAAGGTAAGTTTGGAGAGCGGCCATGTGACTTACAAATTTTGTGCTCATTCTGCGGCACCAATTGCCAATGCTACAATTTTCATCAAATTTTTAAAGCGAAACTTTCTCCTTTTTTGTGATGGTGAATGTCAAATGAAGTATTTTATTGTTCTAAATGTAAACATATGCCAGAAAATTTTAGATTTTTTTTTTCAAAATATAGATATTTTTGTCATTATCAGGCTAAAACAGGATGGGCGGGAAAGGATAAAGTCAAATATCTTTTTTATTTGCGTGGAAAGGTGTGCTGTTTTTTTGTGTAAAAATAGCTTTTGGTATTATCTTCAAAATATCCAAAAATATCCAAATATTCATCGGGTAATTTTTTGGCGAATGGAAAAAAAGTTTTTCTAAAAAACTGTTATTTTTTAACTTTTCCTATAATTTTTTCCAGAAAATGGTTTCAAAGTATTTCTTTTAATCATTTCATCACATTTTTGCATATGTTAAGTCTCTAAATTGATATAACATTTGAAATTATCCATTCAAAATAACTTGCTACATGTATATGACTTTAAAACATTAGGGGTATTTTGCGAAAATTGTCATTACTAGTCAAGGGCAGATAACTCTGACACAAAAACGAGTCAGGAAACTTACCCTGATTTTTTAAATATTTTTTTCATGAAATGTTTCTTTACAACATTTGTACAAATAAAAAAAATCCCTGGGTGGATAAAAAGTAACCCCCGAGTCCAAACTTACCTTAAAATCGCTTAAAACAACAATCGCATAACCCATGTCTCGATAGATTGCCGATACGCGTTTCTTGTCTCAAATTTGTCGTAAGACACCGGTAAGTCAAAAATACGTCTTAAATATTTTGATGAAACTGGCCCCTGATTTTTCAATAACACACCTTGTCCATCTAATGCATGACATATGCCCACCTTCTCCGCTTCTAACAGAATTCAAATAGGTCACGTATAATTAACAAAATTTTTGAAGATTTTCTGAAATTGTTGTATTACGTGATCATAGAGAAATGATATCGAGAAGAAGTAATTTCACGGTGGTTAATCACGTGATACAACAATTTCAGAAAAAGTCTTTAATAGTTTTGTTGATACGGGATGTCACGCATTAGATAGACGTTGTTTATAAAAGAAAAATCAGCTGATGAAAAAGTTATTGAAGATCAACCAACACTTTGGTTGATCTTCAATTACTATTTCAGTGGCTGATTATTCAAAAATCCGCCAAGTTCATCTTATTCCTGGCATTTTCCCACCTTCTCTGCTTCAAACCGAATCCAAATTGGTCAAGTATAAACAACATTGTTGAAGCTTTTATGAAATAGTTGAGTCACGTGATTAACCACCGTGAAATTGATGGGATTTGATCGGGACATTTAAGGTAGAATACACGTAATGTGGCCATTTTGAGATTAATAAAATGTCGGATTTTTTCGATAGTCGTCGTAACTTATCCGAACTTATTCGGGCGCGGTCGAAAACATTCGGCAGTGGAAAGTTCCACCGCCGAATGTTTTCAACGTCGCCCGAAAAATTCCAACGTCTTACGAATCTCATTATCACGGTGGGGATTGTGCATGATGGGATGGATAACGACTACCGACAATAGGGAACGATTTTATCAAGTAAACCGTGACGTAATTTCGGACAAATAAATAGTATTTCGTTGGTGTTGTTATAAAATCTCGTAACTAGGGCTTGAATCAACCCGTAGTTACGAGATGTTATATAACAACACCGACGGTTTATCAAAACATAACGGTAAACTCGGTCTATTTTTTGCACAAAATTTGATGCCAACTCGCCTCGCTTCAGGTAAGACATTTTGCAATAACTCTGTTATTTCTGTATCAATTTTCAAGCGGTTTGCTGCATGTACCCCGCCTTATCGAGCTCTTTCATCGGATGTATGACATATTAGATAACTCATGATACTTTTTCCGAAATATTGTCCCAACCGACCAGAAAGCGAAATGGTAACGACTACGGCCAAATTAACCACGCTTCAGGTAAGAATTTGTGCAATAACTTTCTTATTTCTGCATCAATTTTCATGCGGTTTGTTGCATGTACTCCGTAGTACTGAGCCCTTTTTTCAGATGTATTATTTATGTGGAACTTCCCTGTACTTTTCTCAAAATCCGATCCCAACCGACTAGAAAAAGGGCCTGAATTTTTTGTCGTTTTTCTGGTCGGTTGGGATCAATTTTTGGACAAAGTACAAATATTCTACAAACAAGTTATATATCCGAGGAAAGAGCTCACTAATGCGGGGTACATGCAACAAACCGCTTGAAAATTGGAGCAGAAATAAGAAAATTATTGCACAATTTCTTACCTGAAGCGAGGCAAAATTTGTCCGTATACTCCAAATTCGTTATCCATCCCATCATGCACAATCCCCACCGTGATTATGGGTAGACTACCTTAAGCAATTCAGTTAATCTGATCGACAGAGGAAATCTAGCGCGGACTATTTGAATTAAAAGTCGGACATTACAGACAAAGAATTTGTCAATTTTAGAAATTTGTTTTTTTTCCCATTTTTCAGAACTTGTATTGGATTTAAGCTCAAAAGAGTATTTGGTCGGTGTTATTGTAAAACCTCGTAACTCCAGTTTGATTAAAGGTGAAGTTATGAGGTTTTGTAAGAACACCGCCAATACGATCATTATGTCAACTGGACAATTAGAAAGCTCACTAGAAAGATCGATAAAGGTGGTAAACTCGTCGTAATCTCGAAATCGAATAGGCTTTCATTGTAGAATAGAATACTTAGAATAGAATAGAGTATGTTTATTTTCCAAATCAAAGGGTCATTTACATTACATTATAATCACAGCATAATAGTCCATTTGAAATTTTGGGAACCTTGCAATGTCGAGTACAATGAAGTTTTATTTTTTCTTTGGGTTGTATAGGTGTTCTAAAGCAAATCTAGCTTGGTTGCCAGAATGGCAACCTTGGGCAACTATCACAATTCGCAAAAATCCAAGATGGCCGCCAAACGCAGCTGGAAAAATCAATTTTTTGTCAAATTGTCAAACAAAGATGCGAAAAATGCCTATCTTGGGGTTTTTGGGTATGCTGAATTCAAATCTAATGATGAATATAGCATATGGATATCAGAAAAGTACTAAATTAGAGATGGCTGCTTGACGCCATCTTGAAAATCACATTTTCTCTACATTAGTTTTATAATATTATGGTCTTGAAAAGGCACTTTTAAGAATACTTGGTAATCCAAATTTACTTTATTTCTCATTTCTACACCATCTCATTTCTTCTTTTCTGTTTTTTACCAACATTGTTTATATAAAGCTCAGGAATGACAGCCAGGTGCCTTGTTGAAAATGATTATTGGTTGAAATACTGGTACAAAATGCTGCCAGATTTCGATATTTAGGCGTTATTGAATCTCTTTACTTATTTTAACACATTTAGACTAAATTTCGATATTACATATTTACTTACTGTTCTAATAAAAACGATAGTAATAGATATGGCAACCAGTTGCCATATTGGCATAAAGAGCAAATCTTAAGACAGATTTTCAATGCCGGACATAAAATGCCAAAATATTTGCTCTTTTCGCCAACAATGACATGATATCAATTAACCTGTGTTAATTTCTTCAATTGAAGGATCCTTAAAGTTTTGTATATAAGTGCAGTTGGTGGAGCATTTCAAATAACATATTGTTAGGTGCTGTTGTTGGCATTGTTATCTAGATTTGAAGCTTTTGCTTTGGAAAATCAAATTTTGATACACAATTATGTATAGGACTCCATTTATTTTAAACACTAAAACTAGATGAACATATAAAATGTAATACATAGGCTACCAGTTGCCAAAATTATTGTTAAATGAAGGTGATGTCTGTGTTGTAGGCTTGAAATATGTCTGTATGTAACTGTGATTTTATTCAATTATGACCACCAGTTACCATGTTGAAAGTTTAAGTTGTTGCTGCTGACTAAAAATAAACATCTTGGTAAGGTTCTAAGCATTTTATTTACATACTAAGATAAATGTTAATTCTTGGATATTACCGGTATAATGAAATTCAAGAAGTAAAAGAACTTTAGGAGTCGTAAAAGAACACTCGTGATTGATGCGCTATTCAGTAAGTTTCTTTGTGAGCTGGTCTTTTAGCTTTCATACATTTACATTTGTAATTGATGAAGAAAAATCCCATGTGATCATAATGAACACTACAACACATTTGAGTGCCATGCATAATGTAATGCTTAGTCTTGTCACACTACAGCCATGAACGATTTTAATGCACAACATGAAACAGTACAGTCATGGATTATCTTCATGTAAGCGATGGTAGATCTAGATAGCTCCAATGGAATGGAGTAGATGTGCATGAACATAATTTCGAGAAAGTTGCCCAATTCTCTGTCAACTTGTTTACCCGAATAACGAAACTAAAAGAATGCATGTTCTATCAAGACTTATCATGAGCGCTTTTCAGGGACAATTATACTAGACAGAGCTATCTCGCATTTTGAAATGTTGCTAAATATACACATTATATTTTTCTTGACAATATGAGATTTTAGCTTATTAATATTTAATTGTGAGAAATCAATGTAAATCTGATATACATGAAGTACATGCATGCCATTCTTTCTGACTTTCTGACTAAGATTTATATATATTATATTTCTGCCATGGTTATATCCTTTCCTTTAGATGGGTCTGCAAACAAGAATAGGAATCATTACCGACTTTCATGCATTAATGAACGAACTGCATCTCATTTCGTCTGTTTTAATTTGTTGTTGTTTTCCTCTTGCTGAAGTATGGTATAACCTATTCAAAAGAATCATTACGACTTATTGTTTGAAGACTGTAAGTATACATTATACACAATTGATGTACAAAATAAACCTTAAAACATTGAGATTATAGATTTAGATCACTTCTGGCAATAAGTGAAGTGACATTGTATATATTATATGCAATGAACGTACTGTTTAAATTCAAACATTGCCGAAGAAATTTTCCGAAACATGGTGTCTGTCAAAAGAAAAATACTTTGGGAAAATTATTGAAAAGTTACATGAGCGAAAATTTCTAGCATAATATATGTATACTAATACATTTGATGAGGCTAGAGAGGCAAACACCATTCAGAATCAGATGCAGTAGTGCTTAGGAATCAGAGAATATAAAATCGTTCAATTTTAATCAAGTTGTGTCTTGCCATTCTTGTTCTATTTCCAATAAATGTGAATGGACAACCATTAGTTTAAGGTATCCCGATACAATGAAAAAATGGACAGAGTTTCTCTATGAAGTTAGGTAGATGACTTGTAGGAACGGAAACATTTTCATACTCTTTCTTTTAAATTAATGTTTTTGATGGTATCTGAAACCTTGGTTCTCAAATGCTTGGTGATTTCAACCTTAATTTATTGTTTGTGTCTTTTTCTTCTACCAAAGTTTCTCGTAAACAGAATATCTTCAAGAACGACTAAGAACCGGCAGTTCAATCAAATATACCTTTTTGCGTTTGTTTTCTATTATTTTTTATTTCTATTATTCTAGTAATGATGCGGAATGATCACATACATGGTATCTACATCCAATATTGACTGCACATAATCATTCCTCTTTAGCTACACACATGTCGTAGATCAGATCTGTGTATAAGATTAAATTAACACTGTCCAACTGAATATTCATTAAATGTCTCTTCTTTAATTTGTTAGTTCAATAAGTTTGGGTGGATTTCAGAACTCAGAAATGGATGTTTCAAATTTCTGCATTACGAGCCAATGTTCTATTTGCGCTTTTGGTGATATTGGGTGTAGATCATGGTATCACTTCTTCAAAATTAGACGCCATAGAAATTAATGATATAAATTCATAGTGGTACTTTAACCCACACTAACAACTTTATTATTCAATGTCTGAACGGTGTATATTATTACACTGAGGTGATGGTCGTCTTTTGAAATAATAATATTGTTTCAAACATATCATCTGTAACAGTTTCGACAATGCTCCAAGACGATCAGAAGTATTGAAATGTTTACAATAGAAAAATATAACGCTTTGATTATATCTGGAATTTGTAAGAATTGAAAAAACCACATTAAAGTACATGATAATAATTTTCTTTTGTAATATTTAGTACCAGTATTTATACTTTCAGTATGCCATCTGGTGGTCATTTCCCAAGTAGTAATAAACACTTTGGATAAACGTAAAATCCAAATGAATATCAAAATGAGTTATTAAATGAATAGAGGGAATATGATGCACAAATATCACATTTTAACCGCATTTTCTACAAGTAGAAATAAATAAATAGTACTAAGTGAATAAAACTATCAATCATTTCCATTTGGCGGCCATGTCAGAGTTTTATGTACACCAGATAAATGAAAATGTGAATTTAAGAAATAAAGTGGAATTACCTTATCAATTGTGTCTTATTACATGAATTCTATGTGCCATGTAAAATTTAGAAATAAATGTGATTTTCAAGATGGCGTCCGGCAGCCATCTCTATTTTACCATATTTATGTTATCCAAATGTTATATTTATCAATGGATTTGGAATCAGCACACCAAAGAACCTCTAAATAGGCATTTTTGCATCAATTTAGGACAATTTGACAAAAGGTTGATTTTTCCAGTTGCGTTTGGCGGCCATTTTGGATTTTTGCGAATTATGGGAGTTGCCCAAGGTTGCCAATCTGGCAACCAAGCTAGATCTGCTCTAGAGCACCTATACAATGCAAAGAAAAAAAATAAAACTTCATTTTACTCGGCATTGCAAGGTTGTCATATAGGGCATATAGCAGCGTCAAATGCACTATAAAACAATAAAAACTGTTTAACAAAATACACACAAGAAAAAGTATATGACCCATCATTAAAACACCAATTTCTAGTCATGCGACATGCATAAAATTAAACACGCTTGTAAATACACTTCAAATAAGCTGATTTACCGTGCCCGATTTCAAGATTATGGTTCAAGAAGAAAAAAAATACAAATATTTTTTCACTCTATATTCATATGCAAGGGAGGTAATTTAGAATATTTTTGTCAAATATTTCCATAGGTATGCATTAATTCAAAATTCTAAACCGTTCAAAATGTTTATGTTTGTATTTGGAATGAAAATGTAACACGATTTAGGAGTTACTGGAATTAAATTTCGCCTCTGGCTCTTTGGTGCTAATGATGGGTTGTATACGTTAAAGTACGAGGGGCGTTCATTAAAGATTTCCCCCTGACCTACTTCCAATAAGCCGAGAGTATTGAAACTTGGCATAGATATGAATCTTTCTCTACATGGCCTATAGCCAGGTAGACACACTTCTTCCATTGTTGAATGCAGTTTTGTAGACCTCTTATGTAGAAGACCGTAGATTGTGCCCAAAACCTTACACTGACTTGATGGTAGCATCACCAATGGCAGACTGTGGGCGCTCAGTAATCGGGCTGTTTTGACAGATTTACGTCCACACTTGAACTGAGAATGCCAGTGTTTGAAAATGTCATATGATGGGACATCATCCCCACAGACTTCTTTCATCTCATTAAATGCCTACTTGGGAGTGCGACAGGAATCTGATGAATGTTTGCTCCATCACGCTACCTTACTTAACTTTAGCACATGAAAATGAGAAACAAACAAGTATCTGGTGTTGTATGCAACACATAAAGTCCCCTACCGGCTTCACATTGACTCAATATGGTAATCAATAATAGATTAAGATGAACAAGTCATCAAAATAATTGTCAAACATATGAAATGTTATGCCCAACTGGAGGTGATTAATACTGCTGCATCACCACCCTGACTAACATGGCTTATAAATTTTTTTACATTTTAAAACAGGTTTCATCAAGTTAGCTTGCTTAGTTATTAAGTTATTGCAGGATCCATGTTTTGCCATATTTTCACTATTTCCGTTACCATAGCAACCGCACTTTTCGTCAAAGAACAAAGATAAAATGATGTGCATAATCTACACATTGCCATCTAGTCATATACCAAGTCTCATCAAATTAGCTTGCTTACTTATTAACTTATCGCAGGATCCAATATTTTTTGCCATATTTTCACTATTTCCGTAACCATAGCAACAACAATTTTAGTCTAAAAACAAAAATAAAATGATGTGCATAATCTACACATTGCCATATAGTCATATACCAAGTCTCATCAAACTAGCTTGCTTAGTTATTATCTTATCGCAGGATCCCATTTTTGGCCATATTTTCACTATTTCCGTAACCATAGCAACCTCAATTTAAGTCGAAAAACAAAAATAAAATGACGTGCATAATCTACACATTGCCATCTAGTCATATACCAACTTTCATCAAAAACGCTTGCTTAGTTATTAAGTTATCGCGGGATCAAGATATGAGCGGACAGACGGACGGACGGACGGACAGACGGACGGACGGACAGACGGACGGACAGACGGACGGACGGACGGACGGACGGACGGACGGACAGACGGAGGGCAAACCTATAGTCCCCTCCGGTGTGAACACCGGTAGGGGACTAATTACATTTCAGAGTTGGAAATTTTCATGAGACCTATAGAGGTATACGGTAATGTATGAGTAAAATTTGAACTTCCTACCTCAACGGAAAGGTCAAGTGAAATCTTTAATGGACACCCCTCCTAAATTAGGCTTCATTCATTTCATTTTCACTACACGAAAGTAGGAGTTATGACAATGAAATAAAAAATTAACAAAATTGCCTTATTGCCTCATAACGAGACCTTACCATGAAAATACATGTTTATGTAATAATTAAGTGTTCGCTACATTCAACAATCCATACGGTGGAGATTGTGCATCATGGGATTGGTACCGACTACGGACAAACATGTCCCGCTTCAGGTAAGAAATTGTGCAATAACTTTCTTATTCTTGTGTCAATTTTCAAGCGGTTGGTTGCATGTATCCCGCCCTATTGAAATCTTTCCTCAGATATATGTCTTGTGTGTAGAACATTGATCCCAACAGACCAGAAAAACGACAAAAAACCAGATCGTTTTTGTTGATTCCCAGATAAGTCGTACATCTGAAGAAAGATCTCAGTAAGGCAGGATACATGAAACAAACCGCTTGAAAATTGACGCAGACTTAGGACAATTATTGCTCAAATTCTTAAAGGGGGACGAGCTAGGCTGTCGAAAATGCAAATGGCACAATAATTACAAACCAGAAATAACGTATGAAATTACCAACCTGAAGCGGTAGATCATTTATGTCCATTGTTAGCACTCCACGAGCTTTATTAAGTATTAAAATCCAAGTCAATTAATATCATGCTGGTCGTCCTTGTTTTTGTTTTGTAACGGTTACATATCGTCGGTGCTATGACAAAATGGCGTAATAGAAATTTTGCTCGAAAACCATTTTTTTCAGGAGAGCCAAAAACGTTTTTGCCGTTTTAAAAAATGTTAAAAAATATGCCGTCAAAATTGCGTAACTCACTATTACTCTCGTGTAAATTTGTCTACGTATAACGCCATTTTGTCAGCTAAATCGAGTTACGCAATTTTGTCACATGATAATTGAAAGGGTTCTAATAGGTGTAGAAAAACGCCGTTTTGACAGGATATGCGCTCCTACATACTTAGTAGAAAGCATTTATAAAAAAAATTGACAAAATGGCGTAACTAATTTGTTACGCCATTTTGTCATAGCACCGACGATATACCCAACCTTCAAAATCAATTACGTCAGAGATACGTCATCTGTGCTCAGCGAGATTTAACACACCGTACAACCGGCTGCGTAGAAAGTCAGCGAAGACAGATACGGCATCTGATGTCATGTGCATGGTAGGTCAAATGAATTTACTTTTATAAATAAACGAAAGGATCTTTGGTATTCTAAAGTTGATAAATACGCGTATAAATGTTCAGTGCTTGTACAAAATAAACCTTTTCACGTATTCCTCGCAAATAAGGTCACAGTCATCGACACAGCCGGTTGTACGGTGAGTTAATACCGCGGAGGTGTGTCTCGTTGACCTTGACCTTGTCTTGTTTTGAAGTAAAAATAGAATGTGTAAACACGCTTGTAAAGGATTGATCTATAGCAAAGGAAAGATGTTTTTCGCCGAGATTGAGGTTTTTATGCATTGCTAAATGTTTTTCCATGCACGAATATGAGTTCCCGAACAGTTCGGAAGCATAAAAACATAGAATGAGCCCCTTTAACTGAAGCATGGCTTATTTAGTCGTAGTTGCTATTATTTCGCTTTCTTGTCGGTTGGGACAATATTTTGAGAAAAATACCAAGAGTTTTCAAAATAGTCATAATAATATTATCCTATAAAAGAGTCGAATAAGTGCATGCAACAGACCTTTTGAAAATTGATACAGAAATAAGAAAGTTGTTGCAAAATATTTTACCAGAATCGAGATAATTTTGTCTGTAGTCCGTAGCAACGTGACAGCAGACTTATCGAATATTTTCTGCATATGTTGTTGTTGTATCATGTGATTTAGCGCCGTGTAAGGGGGCGTGGCTCACGATCAGTCAATTATGATAGTTCATATACCGATATGATATTGCTCTTACGTCGGCCCAGGAACATTTGGTTTCCATCAATTCTAACGAATTGGGCGTCTGTACATCTGATGTTACTGGACAATAATTCAACCACATTCTGTCCACCAGAAGATATTTGTATCACATTGTGAGAGTGCACACCACATACACAAATATGATCTTGATCATCTACGGCGATTCCTTTTGAGCCCCGTAACTGTGGTGTAGACATTACCGCGATAACACCTCCACTGGTAGACAGGGCCAACACACCTTCATACACGTCAGTAACGTACAGGATACCGGTCTGGGGATTTACTGCTATATACTCTAGGTCATTACATTCTACCTTACCGTCAGATAGATATTCATACCGACGCTTCAACCTCCCTTCTCGCGTGTACATCCTGACCTGAGAGAACCATTCTGATCCAATTTCAAATTTTACAACACAATAAATATTCCCATCAAAACAACACACACCAAAGTTACTATACTCAGTATCGATCGTTCTGATTACTTCCATCCCATCATCTCCTACAGAAAACAGTCTCATGTTACTGGTTCTAAATGTCACAACAATCGTTGTTTTGTCTAACATAGCAACGTCATACGGCAAATCTCCGCATTTATATTCGTACATAAATGTAAAATCACTACCAAAGACCTTTAACTTATCGTTTGCTTCGTCACTAACGATTATTTTTTCTTGTAATAAGACAAGTCCTATCAGTTCACACGGTTCATCATCAGTAGCTCTAGACACGTCTAGACTTTGTCTCAACGTTGCAGTTGTATAAATTGCGTCTGAATCTGTCTGATGCGTTTTACTGCTACCCGCTCCACCTATAGACATAGCTTTAGTGGCCTTTGTTACATCTTCAGCACCATCATCTTCTCCATCGTTGGAAGCAGCAGACTGTCCATCTTTTTGTTTTCGTCCACTCACCTCAAATTGCCCGCCACTTCCACCAGATTTCGCCATCTTGAGAAAATATCTGTGTTAAATAGAATGAGATAGATGATGCGATATATTGCTTCTAATACGTATTTAAGTCGTATATAAACTGATAGGGGAAGAAAATACACGGAAAGACAAAAATAAATATCGAAAGTTTTGGTTAAAGTAATAATTTTTCATTCACGAAAGTCGGCATTTTTCATGTGTCTCCTTTATTTTTTCTCTGTCGCACAACTATCGATATGAAAATTGAACCATACCTATTTTGTTGAATTATATCCAAAGATCATATCGCTAATTTTTTTATCATCAAATTCATTTATAGCAAATCACCAACTAAGAGAAAAGTGATCTAAAATCAATTTGGAGTAGTATATATAATGTTATAATTTCATTACATGTTTAGGTACTTAAATAAGTGATAACAAAACAATTTCATTCCACTGAAACAATCGTCAAGATTACCCGAAAGCTACTAAACTTTACAGATATACTTAAAACAATGCGAGATTTTGGACAAACACATTGCGTTAGATAGGACATGTCACACATTACCCACCTTTAGATAAGCCCAATTCCTCACAAACTAAGCAAATAAACGGCAGTCAAGGAAGTAAATATAGATAAATTAAATCAATACACAAATAGATTCGAAATCGAATCGTTTTAAACCCAAATTCAAAAGTCGTGGAGATAGTTCGATTCAATTTGATCAGGTCATCGCTGACAGACCTCGGCAAAAAAATAGGCCAGCTGAAAGAGTGTTTTTCGCTATCTAAACAGACATTGGCTTAAAGCACTAAACCATTACTTTTTACAGTACCTGTGCTTTGACGTACCCGTGTAATTTTAAAGATCGAAGAAGGCGGTTTTTTTTATTGTTTTAGTATCTGATAACAGATATGCTTTACTAGAAAAAGAAAAAAAAATACTGATTTATAACCTTATGAAAAGAAGCATATTAGGACATTGCTATTTATTTCATTACATGTTTAAGTACTTAGATAAGTGATAATAAAACAATGTTATTCCGCTGAAACAATTATCAAGTTGTCCCGAAAACTACTAGACTTTACAGAATCTGATATACTTAAAACAAAGCCAGAATTTGGACAAACACATTGCGTTAAATAAGACATGTCACACCGTACCCACTTTTAGAGAACCCCAATTCCTCACAAACTAAGCAAATAAACGGCAGTCAATGAAGTAAATACAGAAAACGTAAATCAATACACATATAGATTCGAAATCAAATCATTTTAAACCTAAATTCAAGAATTTTCGTATGAAAAGAAGCATATTAGGACATTGCTATTTATTTACCTTCGTTTTGTCCCGCCTTGCGGTATTGATTTGTTTTAAAAATTGTGAATTTGTGTCAACCCCAATATCTTAAGTGTCTTAAAGTGACATTTCAGATTTTCTTTTGTCATAAATTTTACTTTTATTTTTATCTGAAAGAGCATATTTCCTTATGAAAATTCTGAAAATTTCAAGCCAAAGTTTGCGCCGTTTACGAGAAATTTATATTTTTGTGTTAAAATTGAACAAATTGTTGTGGACAACAGTTCGGATTTATATGCAATTTATCGATTATGTCTCAACTTTAAATGCGTGTTTCTCGCTTATTGGCAACAACTTAAAAAAACTAATAGTATTTATACTCATTAGAATAACCAATCTTGGCATCAAGACATACTTTAAAAAATTGAAATTGGAATGAAATGTCCCTTTAATATCGACATGCGTTATTGGAATACATTGTACTAAGCAGCAAGGTATATTTTCATATGAAGCTTTAGTTTTTAACAAAACCTGAAATCAAAAGTGTAGAAGTTTCCATCAGTATAGTTGATTTTCTCACAAACCTCTCTTCTCTAGTGCCATCGAAAGACGGCACTATACCGGTATATGATGAGAAAAATGCTGAAAATGTACACATTCTGGATTGTTTGGACAAAATGATAATCTGATAAATTGGGACTGTTTTTTGCAACCAAAAATTGCTTTGAGAGGCCATAAAAAGCACCCCCTAACTTCCATTCAATGAGACGATGGTAAGGGGTCGCATGACTTTCATGCTGCAACACCAAATGTTCATTCTTTGGAATCAAGAGCCCATATTACCGTTTTTCTTAAAATATTAATTCAAAGAATTCTTTTTTAGTTAATGTGAATACTAAATAAATAACGTTTGTTCTAAATGCAGTGATATGATATTATTATTATTATTATTATTATTATTATTATTATTATTATTATTATTATTATTATTATTATTATTATTATTATTATTATTATTATTATTATTATTTATTATTATTATTAGGCTATTATTATTATTATTATTATTATTATTATTATTATTATTATTATTATTATTATTATTATTATTATTATTATTATTATTATTATACTGAGCAAAAAAAGTTTAGCACGTTTTTTAACACATTATTTTTTCAGTTTATGATAATTAAATGAACATTGCTTTGTGCTATTCAGTTGTCCCGATCGACAACCATTACGCATACAGTGCATGTGTAGAGTGAACATTCAGTGTATTGGACAAAGTCCAGATAAGCAAAAGTCACGTGCGGCACGTGTGCAGTGACATCGATAATGTCTAGCTTGTCCAAAAACACACGATTACACAGATCTGTTAGCAGAGTCAATTTAACTGTTACAAATTCTTTGAAATTGATTGTGGGAAGGCGAGAAATGATGACGTAAGTTCGACATCAGAGAGCTCTTTGCATGCTCCAAGCAGGTATGTCTGTTAGAGATGTCGCTTTGCATTTCAATTGTCTCCAATTGACAATTACGCGCCTACGGCACTTGGTTTATGCAACTTTAGCCACCAACGACCGACCTAAATCTTGTAGACCGTGTAAAACAACGTTCATGGAGGATCGTTTCACAGCGACGTCTTGACGACGTTTCGAATTCCTGTCCAGTAAGAATTTAGTGCTACTCCTCCAGGACGTCACAAGGTATACCGGTAGTGACCAGACTGTCCGGAACAGGCTCCACACAACTTGCATCGGGGTACTCCGATCTTACGCCAATGACGTTAAAGCATCGACAGGCAAGGCGTCAGTGGGTATTGACACATCGATATTGATTCAGGAGACATTGGACTGATGTCTGGACGAATCTCATTGTACGTGTCATTAACTGACGGCAGGATTTGTGGTTGGAAAAGATGCGTAAGGCTTGATACCAATAACGTCATCATTGAGACTGTTACGTCGAGTGCAGCGTCATATTTAGGCAGGAATAGATGAAAACAGTTAAACAGACCTCATTTCAGTTAATGGCAACCAAACGGTGCATGGGAACTGCAATGAAATTATTCAACCTGTCACAGGACCGTCTTACAACGACACGACGTTGTGATATTTCAATAAGATAATCACCACCCACTTAGTCCAAGGAACATACAGAATGATCTACGCCTGAATTGCTTAATCACCAGCAAAAGAACACACAAAAAACATTGTTAGACGTCAGGCTAGAGAAAGTAATGACGTCTGTAACGTCAATGGCAATGAGCGTCATCTGCAGTATGAATGGGCAAAATTCCTTTCTGTGTGGTCAGGAAGCTTCTCTGCAACATGGGAAGACATTGAATGGCGGTCCTAGCTGCTTATGCTGGACATTTGCGTCATTGAAATTTGCTTGACTTTCGATATCTGACCCCTGTGTACTTTAACGTAAGATACCTAACTAACGCTTAAGAATTTTGAAGCAAAATTTTCAGGAAGCGCCAGAAAATTGAATTTTCAAACACATTAGAGTTTTATTTTTATGGATTTTGGAATAGTTTTTGACTAGGGAAGGACATTTTCCAAGTGTGCTAAACTTTTTGTGCACAGTATATTATTATTATTTTAAATATAGATATCTGTGTAACAATTACTCTAAAACAGGCTACATTTAGGTTAGGTAAAGATAAAGGCAAAATCGTTTTTACAAGTTTCTGCATGAAAAAGTTATTGATAACACCTTGATGATATCTAGGAAACAAAAAAATCGATAGAGACATTTTTTGCAAATCGAAACAAATATTAAAAAAATCAAAGTAAATGCAAATGTACAAAAGAACGATTATTTAAGTTTTTCAGAAATGTTTGAAATGAGCTATTTGGTATATTTACACAAGCTAATTTTCAACGCACAAAGGAGAATATCGGTTAATTTCTTTGAAAGAAACAACAGAATAAGTTCAAAATTTGCACATATCGACGATCAGTCCTTGTTAAGTATTTTATGAAATGTCAAAGCAAATCGTCGGTGTAAATGCAAAACCTCGTATCTCGTTTTTGGAAGATTTGAAAGGGGAAGGAAAAAGGTATAATGGTTTTCCCAAACTGAAAGAATTTACTTGGCATATTGTTTACAAATGATGTGACATTAAAACTGATTAGTAAAGATAAGCACTGCAAGAGTTGTCTAAACTGGGCATACAAGGTTCTACTTTGAAAATCGCAAAAAAACGAGATACTTTTTTTGCATTTACACCGACGACATGCTATAGATCTAGTCTGCTTTGAAGTTTTGAAACTTAGATGAGGATACCCATTATTCAAAAGATCTAAAAGAATGAAAAGTAATAAATTGGAAAATTGAAGCATAACGTTCGGTCTTTTGTATAGACCAAGGGAGCATCTGTGTAGAAAAGGGGAATAGCAAGAAAATGCATCTAATTTATTGTTATCTACCCGCATTATGCAAAATGACGATTGCATTGCAAACATTTTACAAACTCGTTAAACTTTAAAATACTTAAAAACGATATCAAAAATGCTATTAAATGTTTACAAAATTTCGTTTATAATTACCTTAAAACACCTGTTATCCTACCCCATAACAAAATGCCTGTGATATCATCCCTAGTCAAAAACGAATTTCAATTTCTTATCATGAAGATTTCATTTATCAAATCAATACACAAAACATTATCAGAAATATTTCACTAAGATAAATGTAAGCTAGTCCACTTTTTATGAGATTCACGCAACGTCGGAATTATTCGGACAACGTCGTAAATATCCAGGGGTGGAACGTGGACATCACCGAATATTTACGACATATCCCGATTAGGTTCGGATACGCAACGAATGTTAAAGACGTCGCACAAAAAAGTCGACGTCGCGTGAGCGTCATTAGGGATAAACTTAAAATCGCAAGTTCCGTGGTTAACTGATAACGCTTGTCTTCTTTTTGTTGCAAATAAAGTCACAGAGAGATACAACGAAATGGAATCACATGCACAAAAATATAAACGAGTGCATAAAATTTTATTAATTTAACATTTCCAAAAGAAAGAAAAAACATGTTTTGACGTGCCTACTAAAAGTAGTGTGGTTACAGTCTCGTTTTGAAAATACTGCCTCCATCTGATTCTATGTAAAAACGAGTATTTTACAAACGGCATTTTCAGCCAAAATTACACATTAAATTGCCAAAAAGTAGGTAAGAACTTAAAGCTAAATAGTTATATTTTGTCATGATAAAATACTTTTACCTTATACACGTTCTTTTCGTGTTAAATCTCTATTTGAAAAAGTGGGTCAACTCTGCGTTTCTTTGTTTGAACTCGGTCGTTACCTTAGAACGACGCGTGGGTATGTGTGATTAAATTGCTTTGGCACTGCCATTTCTTAACGGATTTTCATAAATCGCATATCAAATTAAAGAGGGAAAATAGATCTATTCATCCGTGTCTGTTAATACGATGAACCGATGAATTATGGGTCGATGATTAGGTATTCAAAATAGGTCATTTTACTCGGCTTCAAATGACAAGAACTAAGCGACAGAAAAGCATAGAAAAGCCTATATGTCTTTTTCAAAATCATATCTATTCAAATAATAAAATATCTTGTGCTTTTAGTTTAGCGCATTCAAGCGCAAAGGCTTTAACAATGGGAAGTGTTTTTCAATTCCCCGTCATTAATCGGTAATTTCTGTCTAAACTCCATTCAACCTAAATTTATTCGTGCTCATTCCAAAGGGATTTACAAAATTGGCGTTTCTCGTGGGCTTCCTAAACATCCATTTAACCCTTTCCCAAACAGTAAAACTTCATGGTCATCCAACTCGAAAGCTGTGACAGGCGACAGAATGAGTATAAAAGAAAATAAGATTCTTTCGCCTCAATCTTTTCACCCTCAATAAAATCCGTTCAGGACGTCAAAACCAGATCTAACCAGGGCCCGTATTCACCAACGCATTCTAAATTTTAGAATTAGACTAAATCTAAAGAATTTGCTAAATTGGGAGTCTAATTCTAAAGTACGTATTCACCAACGCATTCTAAATCTAAATCTTTAGAAAATTCTTTAGATTTCCAAGTCTACCACCTGCCGTGCTAAATTACGTTTCTTGGGTGAAAAAAATGGCCGCCGTTCACCGCTTCAAGGCTTGTTACATGCTTAAAATCGACAAAGGAATACAAAAACAAAACAAAAGTCCATCTAAAACTTAATCTTATACAAAAATTCGACGAGATGGCACTTTTTGAAGATATTTGAATGCGCAAATCGTAACTCGACAGGCTCAAAAGGTCAGCCGGTAAGAAAAGTGCCATTCTTGTAAACATGACAGATTGTCTGACGCAAAATCTTTCACTTGTCATGGGCAAAAAAAAATCATGTTAGCCTACATTTCGTTAATCAAATATTGTCAGAGAGAAATCAAAGAGAAATCAGCTCAAACAACAAAGAATGCAACTCAACTTTACAACTAGCTATGAACCTTGGCCGGTGTGTTTTTGTGTGCACATGAGCGAGTGTGGGTTGGGATCGGAAGCCCGAAGGGTCCGTTTGAACAAAGAACAAAATTAACTTGAAACGAAGAAAAACGTAGCAAATTTAACACGATCATGAGCACATACCATGATATTCTTTGATCTCTTATTCCCTCTAACTGCAACTTCCTAAATTCTTGACCTTAGTCCTGTTTATCGGGGGGTCGTCCATTTTCAAACAGTCTCCAAGAAGTTGAACAAGACGAGTGATGATCGTGGCCAAAAGGCAAATTTCAAACCAACGGTACCCTGACTTATCACAAGGCATACCATTTTCTTGAAATAAGATGAATAACCACTTTCTTGATGATCTCTATCCTCCAAAATCCACAGAATTAGAATCCACCCGGTTTGTCGTTCGGTAAACATTGCATCTCCAGAGAAATCAAAACGTCACAGATTGTGTGAATTACGTCACAAAAAGCTTTGAACTTGACCTTGGGTTTATATTTAGATCATTAATCGAGGGGCCTACAATGGGGAATTTTATGTCTACTAATACGTGCTCTCGATAACAATTAAGGATTTAATTAATGGCAAGTCTATTTATCATTTTCTGATTCACAGACATTTGCCATATATTATGGGGGTAAATATAAAACTGAGTTGTTGTACACTTTAGTTAGGATGCAGAATTTTATGCAGTTAGATAAATATTTAATCGTTATCTATTAAGATATCGTTTGCTTTGCAATTTAGATATTACTGAAGATGGGACACACTGCAAAAATGATTATCGACGGTATAAAAAAATGTCAAAATTAAAACAGTGCTTGCCGATTGTCAAACAGTCTGTCATTTCGTTCGTTCCGTTTTGATCAATGCCGTCTCTTCGCTTTGGCTTTGATCCAATGCCGGACCCTTAAAGAAGTTGAAGGGTGTCTAAGTACTACGTTTTGATCCTCAAAATATACAGACCACGATGCTGGTTGCATAATTTGCCTACGCTCTATCAAAATCCGGAAACCAGCGCAGGATTGTGGCCGCTTACGCCGCGTACAAACTATTCTAAATTAAGACTGGTCTAAATTGCGTTGGTGAATAAGGAATTTAGAACTTTCTTGGCTGAGTAAAGAATTTAGAATTTAGACAAAGTCTAATTCTAAAATTTAGAATTTGTTGGTGAATACGGGCCCCGGTCTTGTTCGGGAAAGGGTGAGGCAGCCAAAAATTAGATTGAATTTACAGGTTGCAAAATGGACATGTTCAAATGTGTGGTGCTCTTTAGGGTCAATGTTTTGAAAGGCTGTTTCTTCACGAACCAGAGATATAACTCATCGGCTATAACTGTAGAGATGTATACAAACACTTTACTTCTTGTTGTTGATAAATGGCCCAACACAAACACTTCCTCTTTTGGGAATAAAATAATTAGGACATTAATTCGCTCGTATAGCTTACGATAAATGGTTTGGTAAATTTTAAAACTATGTATTTGGTTTTTAGTGTTTGTATACAACTCTACTTTTATAACCGATGAGTTATATGTATATAATGTTAATAATCGATCACTTGAAAATTTAAATAAATTTTTTGTTTGAAATTCCTATTTTGTGTGTCGTAAAGTATTGTTTTTATCGGAGGCAATGACACGGAAATGATATGCGCACAACGAAGCGCGGAAAATATTTACGCAAAAGGAGCAAATGTTGGTTATCGGCATGTTCTTCTTTTGTCTCAATGTTTTCCAAAACTTTTTCATATATGATCGTGAAAATCATGTCTTGTTCGGGGAAGGGTTGAAATAATGTAACTATTTTGTTGGGTAGAAATTGAAGAGCTAAATTGTTTGGTAGAATAATTTCATCCTATGTAAAACTTCAAAGGGGCGTAACTATTTTAAAAATGTAAGCACTTTTGAGTTCCTCTCATTCAGACCTTGAAAATGATATATAATATGTTGAAGTTCTCTGAAAAATAAACAATAACGTGAATCGGCAGAATTATCTCCCCTTTGTAAAAATCTGAATAAGCATTATATCATAACGCAATGTCCGATTTTCACAATTCAACCAGTTTTATGTTTCTCTCAATATTCTCTGTAAGCTGGTATATATTTTGTAGGGGCTCGAATACTTTTGGAAAAAAGTGTGACCACCCTACTAAAAGCATGGGAATTGGAGAAGAAGAAAATGCATGCAGGTAATTTGGATATTCTCCTTTGCTTGCTAAACATTTATGTTCGCTTTTTATGTAAATAATTTCGATTCTTTCCCCATTCACCTCGCAATCTGCAGCAGCTTTGAATTTCAAACAGCCCATTTTCACGGGTGGGCATCAGAGGAGCTACCTCGAAAATGTGTTAACGTAAATTTGTTCCCACGCAACAATCGGTAACTGTCGAGGAAGTGGAAATCCCCGTACTTTGATAAACAGACAAAGGCGTGCTCTTGCTTTTTTGTGTTTTTTTTTTTCAAATAGCGCATTGCTTAGAAATCTGGCGATGCAGTGCAATGTAACTATGCATGAAGACCAAAACCCCCATTAAATAGTGGAAAATATGAGCAGGAGGACTTTAACCCCAGGACTGGCGGATTGCATTTTCGCCCTGTTTTAATCATCGATAGTTACCGGATGTGGCGTGGGAACAAACTTACGTTAACACATTTTCGAGGTAGCTCCCCTGATGCCCACCCGTGTTTTTTGTTGTTCGGAAAAGGATAATAAAAACGTTCTCGTCAGTGAACGTGAGGACGTCCCTAACCAAAATGACCTGAGAAAACATTGAGGAAAAAGAAGAATATGCTGTTAATTATTTTATCAACATTTCATCTTTTTGTCTAAATATTTTTATTCTATTTTGTACCCTAAAATATATCATATGATTTTGCTGTCTCAAGGGGTTTCCAAATAGTGCAACGTTTGGCTGTAATTTGGGCAAGGGTTAAACAAGGCTGGAAATCACGTGACGATAGTCTTAAAGTGACATTTCACATTTATTTAATTTTTAAAAGTATATCTTGATGCAAAGGTTGGCTATTCTAATGCATAGAAATGCTATCAGTTTTTTGAAGTCGTTATTTATAAGCGAAAAATACGCCTTTAAAAGTGAGACAGAAATGATAAATTCCATTTAAAACTGAACTGTTGTCTACAACAATTTGTTTAATTTTAGCACAAAAATATATGTTTCTCGTAAACCGTTCAATTTTTGGCTTGAAATTTTCAGGATTTCTATAAGAAAAGATGCTCTTTCAGATAGAATAAAAGTAACATTTATGTAAAAATAATTGTGAAATGTCACCTTAATAACTCTGTTACAATTTACACGTGGCCGATTTGAATCCGCTTTGAAGCAGAGAAGGGGGAAATAAATTAAGTAGATCGATCTGATTAAAATCTGGTATTAACTTACAGGGTACCAATGGGTTGGGTATGTAAGGAATGGATGAACTGAGGCTATGCGGTAAGGATGGGTTGAGATATGGAAGGATATAGTAAAGCTGTATATGGATGGATGGGGAAAGTATTTTTTTGTCGTCCACATTTAACCAAACTGTGAAAATTTAGGATTGTCCAATTTGAAGACTGCTGAAGGCAAAATAATTGATGTTAAACGATTCCAATGAGTACCCACAACTTAGGGTTTGATTTGTGATAACAAATTTAGAATGTCTTTACCCATACGAATCTAATTCTCCATCTATCATTACATTCTGCAATCTAAAATTAAAATAACTGTTAGAAATAAAAGTCTATTTATCTTACCTGGTCGAAGATAGTCTTCAACTCCGATAGAGGCCAACAACATAGGACAATATACACCAATCCTAGATCACACCGATCCACGTCTGTGTGCGTAAGGGGGCGTATAAGGATGCATAAATGATATAACTCGTGACTATATCAATTTGTTATCAAATTCACCTTGACGTTTCCTGTACCTTCATTTTAGATTTTTTTCGCATATAACTAAAACTGCAAGTCTAGCTTATATCAGAATAATCTTGGCAATCTATAAAAAAAATAAAAAAAAAAACAAAAAAAAAAAAAAACGATCCGATCTTATTCTAATCAACACGTTTAAATGCCTTTAAACTAATTTTATTTTCATTTAAAGGTAAGTTTGGACTCGGGGGTAACTTTTTATCCGCCAAATGAATTTTTTTTCATTTGTACATATGTTGGAAAGTAACATTTCCTGAACAAAATATAAAAATAAAAAATCCAGGGTAAGTTTCCTGACTCGTTTTCGTGTCAGAGTTATCTGCCCTTGACTAGTAATGACCATTTTCGCAAAATTACCCTTATGGTTTAAAGTCATATAGCAAATTATTCTGAATGGATAATTTCAAATGTTATATTAATAAAGAGACTTAACATACGCAAAAATGTGAAGAAATGATTGAAAGAAATATTTAAAAATTGTTTTTTGGAAAAAAAAAATACGGAAAAAGTTGAAATATAGCATTTTTTGGAGAAAAACTTTTTTTTCAATTCGCCAAAAAATTACCCAATGATTTATTTATTTTTTATATATATTTTGAAGATGATAACAAGATCTATTTTTACCCACAAAAAAATTAGCACACCTTTCCACGCAAATGGAAAAGATATTTGAGTTTATCTTACCCTACCCACCTTGTTTTAGCCTAATTTTGAGAAAAATATCAATATTTTCAAACAAAATCTAAAATTTTCTAGCATATGCTTACATTTAGAACAATAAAGTACTTCATTTTACATTCACGATCACAAAAAAGGGAATGTTTCGCTTTGAAACTTTGATGAAAATTGTAGCACGGGCATTTGGTGCCGCAGAATAAACACAAAATTTGTAAGTCACATGGCCGCTCTCCAAACTTACCTTAACATAATCTTTCATTTTGATTGGTGTTTGGATGGAGTTAAACGCTGCATTCAAAATCATTTAACTCTTTCTAAAGCCAGACATGGCTTTGACTTTGCTTTAAAAAAGACTGAGAAACGTTGATGTGAAAGAAGATAATGCTGATAACCACCACTTTGTCCTTTTGTCTCATTATTCCTGTGCTATATCGTACATCATTAACCCGAATTCCTTCTTTATCAACATCCATTTTGTCGTCTGAAACATCCATCTAATGGAACTACACGGGTGGATCTAGAGGGGGGGGGGTGTCCGAAATCCCCCCTAGAATTGGCAAAATATTTTTTACTATGGGGATAGCTTTAGTGTAACGTGACCCCCCCCCCCCCCCCCCCCCCCGTCCCCTGGAAAAAATCATGGAGCCGCCATTGAAGTACCATAAATTATGTCGTATGCGAGAGGGATAGGCCTACTTATATCATTTAAAAAAAGGATTTGTTAGAAATGAATAAGGACAGTGCATTACAATTATTTCGAGATGATTGACACTCACTATGTCGTAATCAAAGTATACTGAGGACATTTAATTCCGCAGAGATAGGCCTACTTCGTTCGCTAATAGGATTGAAATAACAAGCAAAGGCTACTTAATGCGGATTCATTTTCGCTGATTTACCTAATTTCATAAATTCAATAGGTAGTAAATGTTTTAGATACATGCCTGAATAAAATTTGATTATGTTTACGTTCAATCAATCAAGGTAAGTTTGGAGAGCGGCCATATGGCTTGCAGATTTTGTGTTTATTCTGCGGCACCAAATGCCAATACTACAATTTTCGTCAAATTTTTAAAGCGAAACATTCCCCTTTTTGTGATGGTGAATGTCAAATGAAGTATTTTATTGTTTTTAATGTAAACATATGCCAGGAAATTTTAGGGTTTTTTTTTTTTTTGAAAATATAGGTATTTTTTGTCATAATTAGGCTAAAACAGGGTGGATGGAAGTCAAATATCTTTTTCATTTGCGTGGAACGGTGTACTGATTTTTTGTGTAGAAATAGCCATTGGTATTATCTTCAAAATATCCAAAAACAAAATATATTATTGGGTAATTTTTTGGCGAATTGAAAAGAAAGTTGCAAAATATTCTAAAAAAAATGTGTTTTTTCAACTTTTCCAGTAATGTTTTTTGAATATTTCTTTCAATCATTTCATCACATTTTTGCATATACTAAGTCTCTAAATTGATATAACATTTGAAATTATCCATTCAGAATAACTTGCTATATGACTTAACAACATAATGGTAATTTTGCGAAAATTGTCATTACTAGTCAATGGCAGATAACTCTGACACGAAAACGAGTCAGGAAACTTACCCCGACTTTTTTACATTTTGTTCAGGAAATGTTACTTTACAACATATGTATAAAAAAATTCATTGTGCGGATAAAAGGAATTAGTAACCCCCGAGTCCAAACTTACCTTAATAACGAGTGTGCCTACCCAAAGCTTAAATGAAAGCCGTATATCGCCGTTGCATAGAAATGACTTTTCTCGCAATGCAACCTCTTGTGGCATTTTGTTCCGCTCTTGAATAATAGAAATACGAAGTTGTTGCAGCGTTTTGGGTGATGGGGTACGTGAAAACACGCATCTCTTCAGGCCATAATTATCAAGCATGTTCTATAGGGTACATAATAGGCCAGAAGCGTTTAACTATAGTATGTGGGTGTAGCCATCGTGTCACTAGTCGTGATATTAATGAGTTACGGATTCCTACTTGCCGTGAAATGTCCGAGTTTGAAAACCAAGCAAATGCGTTCCAATAGCTTGATTCCTCACATTTTCAAGAAGACTGGATAAACGGTTAGAATTGAGAATATTTCAAGGAAACGTGTTTTATAGTGTCTCTATAGACAAACTTTATAACCATGTTAAAATTTAACTCGAGTTTCACGTGCATCAAATTTACGCAGCGTCAACTTGTTTAACGCTTTGGCTAGGGCGCCGTAATATGTTCCAGAATTACTAACTCTAATGTTTTCTATTCACGTTTACAAACTTGTGGGAGATTCATAACAAACAATTTTATTTCTTATAGCATCTTATAACATCTTGATTTAAGGCTTTGAAAACTCTGCGTTTTTAAATGTACTAAGTATAGATGTCTAAGGTCATTAGCATATCCCTACATGTATTAAGAAATGTCAGAGTTTGCATGAATTTGATAAAAGTAAAATAAATGTGCAGCTTTAGATTCTCTACTTCAGTAATCCAGCAACTGCTAGATGCATTATTGAATTAAGGTATAGTGCCCATCATTAAAAAAACACCACTTTCTAGCCATGTGACATGCATCAAATTACACACACTTGTAAATACTCTTCAAACAAGTTTATTCACCGTGCCGGATTTCAAGATTATGCTTCAAGAAGAAAATGATACACAGATATTTTATTACTCTATATTAATATGCAAGGGAGGTAATTTTGATCATTTTTGTCAAATATTTCCATAAGTATGCATTAATTCAAAATTCTAAACTGTTTGAAATGCTTATGTTTGTATTTGGAATGAAACTGTAACACAGTTTAGGAATTACTCACACTTTTCAAATTTCGCCACTAGCTATTTAGTGCTAATGATGGGTTGTATACGTCAAGTATTACAACCCATTATTAATAATTACAAAACACTACGTGCATATTTGGGCGTCGTCCGCATCACTGGAAATTGACAATGGCATCCATCGTCAATTTTCGTTGCCACGTATGACTCATGGACATTGACGAGGGTATCTCTCGTTAATTTCCGTTGTCATGGATGACGCCCGAAGATGCACGAAGTGTTAAGTATCTAATAATGTGTTACAATCCATGCAATTTCTTTTGTTTCGACACTGATATTTTCAATAATTCACCACAAGTTTAATATTCACCTTACTACCATTTTCGTCAATGAAATGGTGCCAGGTTTTCACTTCGAGGCAAGCGTCCAGTCAACTGATTCGATGTCGACATAACGCGTGTCAACTGTATTCAGAACTCGAGAAAACCAATGCGGAGATAAAAAGTGTGAGATGCATTCGTTTATTGGTATGTTTATCCATTTCCAAACATTGACATAATATTTCAATTCATCTTTAAATGTTAAGCTTATAAAAATATTGAGGGAAAAGAAAGCAAATAATGATTACCAACATGTCACCCTTTTTACTCAAAACTTTCTGTGCCATTAAAAAAAAGATTTCTCGTGGCTATTAGATAACTTCAATCATTTATAAAACATTTGAATTTTGTCAAACTCAAATATTTGTCGTTTCGGAAAGAGTTTATGACTATTTTAATCTATGTCTGTTAGATAATTTACCCTTTCCCAACTTAAACCATTTTTGATGATGTTGTAGACGAGAAAAAGAAGAAAATACCGATGTGTTTTACCCCATTTCTCTCAACATCTTATATACATTTCTTGTAACATTTGGGAATTTCAAAGAATTAAAGTGCTTCATCGGTGTTATTGCAAAACCTCGTAACTCAAGCTTTCATCAAGCGGGAGTTACGGTGTTTTTTAACAAAACCGACGACTATTCTCATTGTCCGTATTTTAGCAAGGATTTGGAGAAAAAAATGTTCCTTATAAGATTTGAGAAATCAGCTTGCGTCTGAGAGCCGTCTGATCAGACTCCAAACTGCTCGTGGAGAGTTGTTCTGAAGATAATTGTACAAATAATATGGTTCTTGATCAGACTGCGTGTATACGCAGGCTGATCTTGAATCATGTTGTGCCCAAACGCCTGGAGTGACCTTTTTGCATGTTTTTTGACTCGCCAAATATCTAACAGTCGGGAACAACATTAAGGCAAAGATAATACCGATACATGGTTCTTGATCAGTCTGCGTTGATACGCAGGCTGATCTTGAACCATGTTGGGTTGAAAAGACTTAAGGGAGCTTTACCCCTTTTCCGGTGCATTTAAGTTTGTCGGGCCAAATATTTATCTGTTGGGAATAACATTAAAGCAAACAAAATGCTGATACCCTCATCATTATCTGTATGTACATGTACCCTTTTTATCTTTTCATGGAAATCCTAAAATATTATCAATACCCCATGTTGTCGTCTGCAGTACATTGTAAAGGGACGTAGCATTTCGCTGTTTTTCTTAGAAAACCACGTATCTGCAGCTCAAAACAAGCTGCAGGTACGAGGTTTTCGTAGAAAAGCGGCGATTTTAAAGTACGCATTGATGCAAAGATTGGTTATTCTAATGCATTTTGGCATAACGCAAAAAAGAAAAATGCACAAACGTTGATATCTATAGCGCTGGCGTCATTTCCCTTCGCGACAAAACGTTATGTGTTTATAAATGCGCCTTTTCTTACATTTGAGCAATGATGTAGAAGATGCCTTTAACTTTTTTGAGAACAACATACCTTGTACCTCCAGACCAACCTGCGTATACAAAAATTGGCGAAATCATGCAATGCTTAATCAGAAATGTAACACAAGAAAATTTGCAGAAAATCTCAAGTGATTTTATCAATATGTGACCGATCTGCAAAGGATTTGAAGCAGAGAGGGCAAAGATAAGTCAGGGATTAGATCTATATGTGACATTGCAGAATAGACAAGTTTCCACTAAGACCCCCCCCCCCCCCCCCCACACACACACACACGTAACGGCCACCGGAAGTCATCATTGGCGAAATTATTAAACAGGGAACGGTTGACTGTAGATCCAATAAAATAACCGGCTTATCGGCTATTAACGAATTCATTCAATTTTATAGTTTTTGTTCCACTTGAAACTTCGCTATATCGCTGCACATGTACAGAGTGTCCCAAAAAAACGGAACCCTAATTCAAAGTCAAATATTTTAAAGCGAAGCAAAAAATCTAATTTTTGAATTTGCAGTACTGAAGATGCATTATTTTTGCATTTATGTTCCAAATTTCACTTAAAAATATGCATCGGTTCAAAAGTTATAAGCAAATTAATAATGTCACTAAAAACCCGATATGACATGATATTGATGTTTGCGTCCTGTTTATTCGTGAAGGCGCACTAAAGGTCAGCTGTTGAATTCGGTATCGTTGTACATTTATGTACCGATTTTCTCAAAATTTAATATGTACAAGTTCTGTACGTTCAAATTTAGACCATGGGTGGTTGTTTGAATTAATTTCAAATTATTATGTGATTCATTTCACATGGCGCAGATTTAACTTTTATTTTCATAAAAAACTTTGTAAGCTTTATATGTTTCCTAAAATTAGTCCAGTCATAATTCTATTGCATAGTATACATGTGGACTATGATTTAATTATTTTTGGTGAATTGCGTGTAATTTGTGTTTTGCATAAAGGTCAGTGTCTGGTCAAATGAAACCCGTAACAGTTTTCAACTGAGCGGTGACCGGCATGTTGGTCAGAAATAAAATAAGTGCCTATGATTATTATTCATGAGTCTGTGATGCACTTGGATATTTTGTTTGTATTCATTTTAGTTACATCGCAGCTCGCTGCATTAACAGGTTATTTATTAGCAAAAAAGATGAAATGAAAATACACTATTGTGAATACAATGTTTCAAAATCATTATTGTATTGAATATATTATTTACTAATTTTTAATGCTATGGTCACACATAGCCGGTTTTACGATACGGGTCCACACAGAATCAAACCGTGTCGACCCGAGTCGACCCGTTTCAACCCTTATTGACCCGTATCGCCACCCGTTTAGATTCCGTGTGCGGTTTGTGAGAACGATACGGCAGCAAACATGTTTTGACTATTAGTCCGTCTGATGACCCAGGCAAAAACTGATTTCGCTGCACCCCCCTAGGTACCAAGGTTGTTATATACCATTTTAAAGCTTGAAATATGCTGGATACGATGCACGATGTTGTCAAGTTGTAAACCTGTGCAGGTCCCGTGTAAACATACAAATGTGTGGGTGGGGTACGATAACAAATAAATTATTTGAAATACATTTTTCAAATACAAATCCACTTAAACCCAATCACTTAGGAATGTACTCATTCGAATGCATAAAATTACCATCTAATGAACCAGAAGAGATATCCAAACACAATTTGATCAATTATACGCAGAAATAATGCTCAAATATCCTGTCAATTTGCATATGGTGGGTGGGGAAATTTAAGCTCAGTAAAATACAAACAAATAATCACATTAGTGTTCCGTGAAACGTTTGTACAACCATTTATAGATTAAATACAACTAATTTGGATCTCAGTAAAACATCTTCAGCCAATATCTTAACAGATATAAACAAGACACAGTTCTATGCCGATCTTTAAAATGCCTCCTCTTTCCCTGTAACTTGCAATATAGTCCGTCAGATGATATTAAATAAGGGCGCTATCTAAGGAATTATTTGCATCCCTTACCCATGATGTACCAAGGTTGTTATATACCATTTTAAAGCTTAAAATAGGCCGGATACGATGCACGATGTTGTCAAGTTGTAAACCTGTGCAGGTAGCGTGTAATCAAACACATATGTGGGTGGGGTAAGACAACAAATACATTACTTGAAATACATTTGCCAAACGATAATTTTCTTAAACCCAACCTTAGGATTGTGCTCATTCAAATTCATAAAATTATTATCAAATAAACCAGATTGGATATACAGAATACGTTTCAGTTGTTTATAAGCCGAGTCAATTTGCATATGGTGGGTGGGCTGTTTAATAAACAATAATATACTTAGCCACACAAACAAATAGTCGCATTATTTCTCTGTGAAAAGTTTGTACAACCGTTTACAGATTAAAAACAACTTATTGGGATCTTAGTTAAACACCGTCACCCTATATCTTAACTGATATATACAAAACACAGTTTAAGACTGCACTTGACACCCCCCCCCCCCGCTGTAACTTACAACATAGTCCGTTAGATGATATCACACGAGGGGCTATTGAAGGAGTTACTGCATCCCACCCCGATGTATGCTGTTATATACCTTTTTAAAGCTTGAAATATGCTGGATACAATGTACGATGTTGTCAATTTCGACGAGACATAATTATTAGCATCACAGGAATTCAGTGTGAATGTCCATGGAAAGCTTAAAAAAGAATAGGACAAACTAGTTGTGGTACAGAAGATTGATGTAGCAAAATGTGAATGTCCAAATTAAGAAGATGAGCCGAAAGTGATTGTTTCAGATGGATAAATGGAGAAAACAACTTAAAATATATAATTGCAATAGACATAGAATACAATATACACGCTTAGAAATGACGAAAAATAAAGACAAACTATACATATGTAAAAAAAAAAAAAAAAAAAAAAACCCAATGCAATTAAAATCTATGAGCAATGCCCAAATCATCCTCAATTTTGTGAAAAATCAGTAACCTAGTGTTATCAAGTTTTGCATTTTTATAGTGTTGAATTCCCGTCCTTCATTATTCCAAATCAAAGTAGTTTTGATATACATCACACATTATATCATACAAATTAATGACGAGAGACCAAAATGGTGGTGTATGCTTACATGGAGTTATAATATAATAAAACATCCCTTACTCGTATATGCCCTAGGTCGTATGATCAACACCGTCTAGCCAACTATTGGTCAAAACCATTATCGAAGACCCAGCTAACACATACCATTTCGTCCCCTATCGAAAATAGCTACTAATCTTTTGTATCAACAGACGGAAAAGCATGCGAAACGTTACATCGATCCGTACAATCAGATAAGCGCTCTCTTTTAAGGACCGTTTTGGTTTAATCTTCCATAAATAAGTGACTGCATTCGGTCAGCTGTATCACCAATTGAATTTTAAGATTTTGTAACAGAGGTTAAACACATTGTATCATGTGTAGGTATCCGAGGTTGGGTAAAAGCATTTTAGCAATTTTTCGAGGAAGGTAAACTCTTGATACAATGGTCTGATTTATTCGAAAGTGCAATATTAAATGAGTTAAATTGCAACATCTTCGATAAAGGCATAGAAGGCCCATTTGATCACTCTAGCTGAATTGTGCCCCCTTTTTTAGTAAATTTATAAAAAACAGATAAAGATCAAGGAATTTACAGAATAATTTGAGAAAGTGGAAACATGGACTTAACAAAACGATTCTCCAAAAGAGATCTTTTTGCTCAGCCCATGAAGGTATTTTACACCCAAAGGGTCATTCAGAATTTAATAACGTCCCTCTTATTAATCATTATTTAAAGTTTAAATATTTGTCTTTGTGTGAATCTTTACTGTCCTCAAAATTATTTGTATTCATTTTCCAGATCAAGTCGGAATCAAAATGAATGTTCTATATATCTAATCCATGTGTATATCTACTGTTGGCCGCTATCTTTGACGCTATCATAGTATTAGTGTGTTGTCCAGTGATATCACAGTGCAATCTTTGTGATTCACCAATCAATATATCTCTTATATCAAAGAATGCTAAAATATTTACAGTGGATGCTCTTGCAGGGATTGGTGATCCATACAAAATGAGTTTTGCTATCTGACTATGAATGGTTAATGCAGAGATTATTGTAAGCTACAGGGAAAGAGGGGACATTTGAGAGCAGCCTAGAACTATTTCTTGTTTATATCTATTAAATTGGGTAAAGATGTACCAATGTCCAAATAAGTTGAATTTAATCTATAAACGGTTGTACAAACGTTTCAAGAAACGATAAAACGAGAATTTGTTTGTGTGGCTAGTACGTTTTCTACTGTGTATAACAATTATCTAGCAATAATATGCAAATTGACTGACTACCTGGAATTATTTCTGTGTATAAACTGCGTATAATCAATTTAAATGTATTTTCTATATCACTTCTGGTTATTAAAATCATAATGACATGCATTCGATTAAGAACCTTTATAAAAGAGTGGGTCTAAGACGATTTACATTTGACAAATGCATTTCTTACCCCACCAATATATTTGTGTGTTTACACGGGACCTGCGCAGGTTTACAACATGACAACATCGTGCATCGTATCCAGCACATTTCAAGCTTTAGAATAGTATATAACAGCATTGGTACATCGAGGTCGGATGCAGCAACTCCTTCAATAACCCCCTTGTGTGATTTCATCTAATGGACTATGTTGTAAGATATAGGGGATGGGAGCATTTTCAAGTGTAGTCTAGAACTGTGTCTTATATGCACATGCATATGTCAAGATATAGAGTGAATTTGTTTTACTAAATTCCAAATAAGTTGTATTTAATCTGTAAACGGTTATACAGACGTTTCAAAGAACATCAATGCGAATATTTGTTTGTGTGGCTAAGTATATTACTGTTAATAAAACACCTCATCCACCACATGCAAATTGGCGAGATATCTGAGCATTATTTCTGCGTATAATTGATTGAAATGTGTTTTGTATATCTCTTCTGGTTTGTTCCAGAGTAATTTGATGAATTCGAATGAGTACATTCCTACGTGATTGGATTTAAGACGATTTCTATTTGAAAATTGTATTTCAAGTAATTTATATGTTATCTTACCCCACCCACATATTTGTGTGTTTACACAGGACCCGCATAGATTTACAACTTGACAACATCGTGCATCGTATCCAGCACATTTCAAGCTTTAAAATGGTATATCACAACATTGATACATCGATTCTTAGGGGTGAAATTATCTCCTTAAAAGACCCTCTTATTTGAAAGAATTAGACGGACTATGCTGTAAGATACAGGGAAAGAGGGGACATTTTCAAGAGAAGCCTAGAACTGTGTCTTGTTTAAATCTGTTAAAATATTGGGTAGAGATGTTTTACCAAGACCTAAATAAGTGGTATTCAATCTAAAAACGGTTGTGCAAACGTTTCATGGAACAATAATGTGATTATTTGTTTGTGTGGCTAAGTGTTTTACTGTGCAGAAATTACCCCACCCACCATATGCAAATTGACGAGATATATGAGCATTATTTCTATGTAAAATTGATTGAAATGTATTTTGTATATGTCTTCTGGTTTACTTGATTGTGGTTTTATGAATTCGAAAGAGTACATTCCTAAGTGATTGGGTTAAAGACGATTTCTATTTGACAAATGCATTTCAAATAATGTATGTGTTGTCTTACCCCACCCACATATATGTGTGTTTACACGGGACCTGCACAGGTTTACGACTTGACAACATCGTGCATCGTATCCAGCATATTTCAAGCTTTAAAATGGTATATAACAACCTTGGTACCTAGGGGGGTGCAGCGAACTCCTTAAATAGCCCCCTTATTTGATTTCATCAGACGGACTATATGTTAAAAAAATTCGACACGGATTTCAAGTCCGGGTGCGGCAACCCGGTTCATACCGCATCGACCCTGTTAAACCCGTATCTCATTCTTGTACCGAATAATGACCTCATGTCTAGCGGTACAATGCATGTGAACTGCATGGAGTCCCATACACACTCCAGTGCGCCAGCGGTACGGCGCGGGCCGGTTTTTGGTAGTATTGACGAGATACCTCGTCGATATTTCGACGCATCGGTCGACGTAAAAGCGATCTTTGTGTGATTGACGGGTTTTAATAACATCGGGAAATTTTTTGACAATTAGTTGAACAACATTATTAATTGATCGACGACTTTGCAGACGAAAGTAGTATTTTTGTATGATCCGTGAGATGTCAACCTTTCAAGTTACAATCAACCGATCAATCGGCGGCTTTCTCACGTTTGAAGATGTCGGTAAAGTGTCGATGATTACTCGACTTTTAAATATCGTCGAAGTGTTTCGACTCATTTACCCTGTCAGAAATTTGTCTCGTAGACATCTCGCAGAGCCTTATTCGATATACTGCATAGTGTTCCCTGTCGGGTCTCGTTCGACGACGTGCATACCACCTGCTTACAAACGGATACAAGGAATGACCTCCGCTTCTGTAAAGGCATCATTTTTATGGGAATGATTGACAAACAATTTGATTTGAAATATTCCGACGGAGGCAATGCGGAATCGTCAGCATTTTGACAGTTTTTAGCTCGTCGCACAATCTTATATCGATGTTTTCTTGACAGGCAAGGTATCTCAACACGCCGTCGCGTCACTGGCATAGCAACGTCTTAACATGAAATTGTATTTAGTGATAAAAGTGCTGTAAATCACCGACAAAAATAGTCAGGATCAATGCTTCTCTTTTAGTTGCCGGTTGACACAAATATCCCTCGGATAAGATAACATCGACAGTGGTCTACTCTTCATCGCAAAAAAGGAAAAAAATAGGAATAATAATAATAATGATGATTATAATAATGATGATAATACTACTAATAATGATACTACTACTACTACTACTACTACTACTACTACTACTACTACTACTACTACTACTACTACTACTACTACTACTACTACTACTACTACTACTACTACTACTAATAATAATAATAATAATAATAATAATAATAATAATATTCATAATATTCATAATGATAATAATAATAATAATAACAAAGGCAATGCTACACACGAAAGGGGTAGATACGGGTTTTGTTTCTAGCTGAAAGGGGTCCGTGCGGGTGAATACGGTGAGACACGGGTCCACACGGGTGGTGATACGGTTTCGAAATCCGGTTAGATTTTTGAACAAGACTAAAAACTTTATGAAACCGTATCATCACCACGAAATTCACACGGAATTGATACGGGTTACGATACGGGTCAATAAGGGTTGAAACGGGTCGACACGGTTTTTAATTCCGTGTGGACCCGTGTCGAAAACCGGCTATGTGTGACTGCAATTTTTTATGATTTTGCCAGTACGTTGATTTCAATATCCGTGCACGGAAGTGTCATATTCCGTGTCGACCCGTGTCGACCCGTGTACCTAATCCGCACCGACCCTTATTGACCCGCAGCTGCATATATATATTATATTCAGTCCTACCCGTGTCAACCCGTATCGACCCTTACTAACCCGTACCTTGCTTTCTGAAATCCGTATTGAAAACCCTTATCTTGCCGTATCAACCCGTCGAGTATGCAAATCACCCCCAAATTCCGTAGCAAAACCGTGTACGGTTTATAAGATCTAAAACCGGTTCGTCACCCGGCTATGTGTGACCATAGCATAAGCGTCACTTTATTCAATGAGTGTAGGCGCGCGCTGCAAAACGAAAAGATCGATATCGTGTTAAAATGGGTTTCCGGGTATATTCATTTGAATGCCAATAATTTCAAAACTAATCATTATTTTTCAACCAAATTTTTAACTACTAATAGCAAAATGTCGTTGCTATTGCATATGTAAATTTGGCGGAGAAGTATTACTTGATACATGAGAAATGTACTTTCAAAAATGGGTTCCGTTTTTTTTGGGGGGACACTCTGTATATTGAATGCATGTTCGCCGTCATTGTTTTCTCCGCATTTTGTGGGAACCTCGTTTTGATAATGTCGATTTGTTGCTATATTTAGTAACAATTCTCATGTATACAATGTTAATTTCCCATAAACCCATTTTTGCCATCGGAAGTTAATTCAAGTCTTCTCTGGTGAAAATTCGCTCGTTGATATTTGGATATCGCTATTTACAACAGAGCGCTGTCACATTCAAAAACAAAAGAAAATTCCTACACAACTTTTACCGGGTACGGACTAAAACGATAATGGACAGGGGTCTATTGTTTTAAAAAGCAGCTGATAAAAGTTCTCTGTTTCAAATCAAATTAATTATAGTCAAGTATTAACAAACTTTAAGACGATTTTCAGGAATTATGGTGTTATGTGATTTCCCGCTGTAAAGATAGTGTGAAAATTTTGATGAAAATGTAGAAAATGCTTGTAATCAGCATTTTCTCCCCCTTTTCGATGCTTTTAAAAATTGAAAGACATAAGTGTGCCAAAAATACTGCCAGTTTAGAAAAGGATTAATTTAAAAGTATTATCGAATAGTGGCATAATAATCAAATCCATTCGGAGTTTATACGCAATTGCACGAGTCACTATTGGTGAAATATGGCTTATTAATATTCTGCATAAAGGAGATACTCTTACAATGTAGTATATCAGATGTCATGTGAAGATAAGGACCGCCCCCCCCCCCCCCCCCCAAAAAAAAAAAAAAGTAACAACGACCACACTCATCCCAAAGCACAATCATATACAACTCACTGATATAGCGGACGAGAATTGACCTGGCACTGCATTCAATTCGATAAGCATGGACTACTCTGCCAGGTCATTTATCATGAGGTATACTTCCTTCTTTGTAGAAATAAACATAAAAGCAATGAATTTTGTGATAAAAATAGACCGGGTTTAACGTTGTTTTGATAAACCGTCATGCTGTTAAAAAAATATCGTAACTACGGCTTAAATCAAGCCGTAGTTACGAGGTTTTATAACAGCACGCACGAAATACTCTTTGTCTGAAATTACGTAACAGTATCTGGATAAAATAGTTCACTATTGATGAGGTCATTCAATCATTGACGTTATATCTAACACCTCAACGTTATCGGCGAAGACGTTTTGATGCGACACGATTCATGGATTCCAATGTTTTAAAATAAGATGGTATGCGTTATGTAACGGTACACGTAGAGCGAATGCGACGTCAATAGTCACGTGACGTTATCTTTCGAACGTCGTATCCAACGTCGCAACGGTATTAACGGAGACGTTACCATGACTGGTAAGAACTCATGGATTTCGATGATGTAGATGACGTTTTAAACCAAAAAAGTAAGTATTTTGTATAATACTTCACATGGTGGAGATTGTGCATCATGGGATGAATAATTCTACGGACAAATGCCTCGATTCAGGTAGGACATTGTGCAATAACTTTCTTATTATATTGGATTTCTTGGTAGCCTTGACTCAGCCTACTTGACCTGATCATTGACAAAATCTTACATGTTCTAGATGTTCTCGCATTTACACTTATTGCTTAAGTTTTTAAGGATCTATCTAGATATTTCTAAAACGTATTTTATGGGCCTACAACCCAAAATTTGTACACAAGTAGAGTATACCGGTCCCTATTTACTAGGAAATATTTTAGGGGGCTGCCGCCCCCACACCCCCGCTATATTTTATCTTGATATTATTTATGGGGGCTACTGCCCCCCCCCCCCCGCCGCTCTTTTTCTTCTTTATTGATGAAAAATTACTCTATTTTGTCACTTTACTGGCAGCCATTTAGTTTGGGGACCGGCTAACTAGAAACTTCCCCCAAAATTGATTATCGAGTAGCGGGTATTTTGTACCCGGGCACTCAGACTGGCAATTTTGAATCCTACCCGCGGGTACTCGGTTATTCTTTTCAGTCCTACTTACTTATCGGCCGCGGCCATTGGGTCTTTTCGTAATGCCGGTGATACAGAGTTGTCGTTCCTGTGGGACGGTATGTTTACTTCCATTTGCCTGTAGGACAAGCGGTAACTTTAATATTTTCATTAAATCAATGAGTAATTAAATGAAAATGATTTTTATTGTAACTTAATAATGGAATCTAATAATACCTCTGCACCTTCCAAAATTTTTAAACCATTCGGAGATCTATAACAAAAGAAATTTCCTATAATCCGATGATAGGTTATCATTGAACATATTTATCCCCGTGGAGTGCCTCAAATCAGACCATTGTCGATTTGTGACGTCACGACTTTGCGTTACTTACTCTAGTAATATGACGTCATAGAAATAAAAAGAGGGGCAACTTTTGGGAAAAAGATACATGTATATAGAGATCTATACATGTACGCTGTGAGCGAGTTTTTCCAAACGAATTGTTTGTAATCTCTTAAACATTCCGCTCCACACGGTTTTTCACTGTCGGAAAAAGATTATTATCGAAAATAGAATAAGTGAATGTTAAAGCACAGAAAATATTGAGGTAAGAGGCGATATTTCTGACTATCATCAAATTGCTTCCTTTTACTCGATGTTTTTCCAAACAATCTACTGAGGTCAAATACGGGACTTTGATATTAAGAAAAAGATTTAAAAAATTGAAGAATTCGTTTTTAAATGTGCCGAAAAATATGATCCTTTCCAAATTAAGTCATGCTACTAGTTGTCAGAAATTCGGAATGATACTGATTTTGCTATTTGCGGGTATACATCAAAACAAAGAATTTGTTAGGAAAGGGTTAACATAATAAATCATCATTTCAAATTTAATCCAAATTTGAAGCAGGCTGTTGACTATGATACGTAGATCTACTAAGGAGAACAGTTTGGTGTAGATTGTAGAATAAGAAATATTGAGGGAAAAACAAAGTCAACATGTTTTTCTTTTCTCTCAAAACTTTGCTATTTCGCTCAAGTAGATCTATGTAATTCATTGTCTGTTTGTTAAAGCGTTCCCAAACGAGGCCTGGTTTTGATGAATAAATTATTTAAGAGAAAATACTTTGGGAAACATTTTGGCAAAATTTAAGAGCATCCTGATAACCAGCATTTTCTCCTTCTGTCTCAATAGACTAGATCTACTTTGATATGTAAACGTTTAGTGTGTTGTGACTATGTTGCGATGGGTTCTCTCTTTCTTCTCTCTGCTGAAATTCTCTGTTGGAATCTCCCAACGATCTACGCGTTTCGGCTAACACTGTCTCTCAGACTCGGGCCTAGGCCAGATACGATGTTGTTTGGTTCTAATTCTTGCGACTTATTACACGAATCCAAGCTCGTCTTGTATTTGCCTCTTTCGATAAAGTTAGTGCAGTTCAAAATTTCCAATTCTATCCGCAAAATTATGCCATTCATAAATGCAGTAGCGATTCTTTCCCAATGATAGCGCTTGTTTACATTGACACCGGAAGACGGTATACCGTCCCGCATGAACGACAACTCTGTCACGACGGAATTACGAAAATCCGGAATAGGGCAGTTGGTAGCGCATCCGCCTCTCTCTCGAGAGGTCCCGGGTTCGATACCCGACCGCGGCAAAATATCCTTTCTGACGAAAATGTCACCCACCAATGGTTTGATATCGTTAACATATGAGAACAAGTAGCTGGAGGCACGGTTAGGGTGTTTTGGTAGTACTGGTTTATGAAACAACAGGAATCCATGGTTAGATGATCCAGCCGCCGCGATATGATCATATCAGTTGAAAACGGTGTAAACCACAACACAACCTGCTCACTTATCAAACCCTCCTCGTTATTCCACAGGACATTTCATCGACACCGCGCTAGAGGACTGTAAACATGCCAAGGTTAAGATTTGGCTGTTAGACAATGCGATACGACAGTATACGCCCGTTGGCTTCTTTAAAAAGGTAAGGTGTTAACCCTTCTCCGAACAAGAAAATACGATTCGATGTTTTAATATTTCCTAAGATAACGAACAAGAGCTTCGCAGAGCGGCGCATATACGCCCAAGAGGGGCTTGTCAGTGAAATTGGCCATTTTTCCAATTCAAGGGCAGATAATTCAAAGATTAGATGTTATCAATTTTTTTTGCACAACCAGACACCATAGAGATTCATTTCGGCTAGTTTGATTAATGGGCATTTTTGAGAAACTGGGCATTTTTCCTTAAATTCAAGAGCAGATAACTCAAGAACGAGAACAGTTATCTGAATTCCGTAAGCAAAACTAGACACGATGGGGATTAATTGTGGTAAGTTTTATTAAATTCTGATCAAAACTTTAGGAGGAGTTGCGCACACAAGAAAATGGGTATTTTATATTAATTCAAGGGTCGATAATTCAAGGACGAAAAGAGTTATCTGATTTCCGTAAACGGTGTGCACAACTAAACACCATGGATATTCATTGTGGCAAGTTTGATCTAATTCCGATCAAAACTGTAGGAGGAGTTGCGTACACAAGAAATTGCTAACGGACGGACAGACGGGAACCGTCGTTGTTGTTATAAGATCTCGTAACTAAGGCTTGATTCAAGCCGTAGTTACGAGATTTTATATCAGCACATATTATGAAATCGTCTATGTAAATGCAAAACCTCGTATGTCGATTCTTGCGATTTTTTAAGGTACAAATTTGTGTGCCCAGTTAAGACAATTCTCGCAGGTTTTGAGATATCTTTACTGACCATTTTTAATGTTGCACTATTTGAGAACAATATGTCAAAATTTCAAGTATAACATTTCAGTTTGGGAAAAGTTATTCCACTTTTTTCCCTTCTCTTTAAGATATTTTTAAAACGAGATACGATGTTTTGCATTTACAAAACGAAATACAATTGTTTGACCTAAATTTTATCACGGTAAACTGGATAAAAATCGTTCCCTTTTTGGACACATTTAAAAATTTGATGGTAATGGATTCACTAGAAGAAAATTTAATGATTGCGAAAAAGAAATCATGAAGCACGTGGAAATCGTTTGGCGATCTTCTGAATACAAGTACATGTACATTCATGTTCTAAAAATAGCACAGTTCGGTAAATGCACGTGCATGCACGAAATTCTCGCTGGGATTTCTCGTGCGTCAAACTTTTTATCCAAGAATCAAATATCAAATGCATGCACTTGCATTTTTTAAAAGAATCCGTTATAATTGATTTTTGACTACAAGGCTAACTCGGAATGTCTTAACCCTTTTAAACGGCAATGAATCTTATGCTTAAAATATATTGTCCACCAAAATTAACCCGGGACAGCTTAATTTTCGTGTTTAAAGTCCGTTAGTTGAGCGTCTTAACAAAACATAGGCGAAGTGGGGTCATTACATTATGCAGATGTCCCGGGTTAATCTTGTTGGACAATATAATGAGTAAATATTGACCTGAACCTGTTGAATATGTAATGAGTAATTGTGATGCGAAATAATCAATACTCGCCAGCACTCCTTACTGTCGAGCAGAGTCGATAGTTTCCATAAGCATTGGAACTTTGTATTCTGCACATGCTCTTCGCGTCAATATACGTCGAAGAGTGATTATTTCGCATCTCAGTTACTCATTACATATTCAACAGGTTCAGGTCAATATTTACGGAGTATACCAGACTTTCTGTTATGTATTGATAAACCGTCGTTGTTGTTATAAAATCTCGTAACTACGGCTTGAATCGAGATTTTATAACAACACCTAGGAAATACTATTGATTGCCCGAAATTACGCCATGGCTAACTGAATAAAATCGTTGCCTATTTTTCTTTGCTGAAATGGACTGATTCAATCTTTTTGGGTCGATAGATCGTCGGTGTTGTTATAAGCTCTCGTAACTATAGTTTCAATCAAGTCGTAGTTGCAAGGTTTTAGAATAACATGGATGACAAACTATTTTTGTCCAAAATATACCATGTTTTACCCGATAAAATCGAGCCCTATTTGGAACCATTTGATGTTTTGTCGTCTGGTAATGAATAGACACGAAGAAAGGATTACGAAGGAAAAATCGTGAAGCACGTGCAAATCGTTTGTCGATCTTTTGAATACAAGTACATGTACATCGATGTTCTAAAAATAGCACACTTCGGTAAATGCACGTGCATGCATGAAATTCTCGCTCAGATTTCCCGCGCGTCAAATTTTTTATTCAAGAATCAAATATAAAATGCATGCACGTGAAATTTTCTAAAAAGAATCCGTTATAATTGATCTTTGACTAAAATGCTAACTCGGAATGTTTTAACCCTTTGAAATTGCAATGAATCTTATACTTAAAATAGATTAGATTTTCGGTTATGTATTGATAAACCGTCGGTGTTGTTATAAAATCTCGTAACTACGCGAGATTTTTCAACACCACCTACGAAATAGGTTTGTTTGTCCGAAAATAAATCACGATTAAATGGATAAAATCGTTCCCTATATTTAAGCATTTTTTGTGTTCTAAAATGATTAATTTTTGAACTTACATAGACTGATTTAATCTTTTTGGGTCGATAGATCATCGGTGTTTTTCTAAACGTCTCGTAACCAGCCTAAAATTTCAAACAAGTCGTAGTTGTAAGGTTTTAGAATTACATCGACGACATACTATTGTTTGTCCAAAATAACGTCATGTCTTATTATTGAACCGAAGTAACCTTGCGCTCATTATTGTCAATATTGCAGACGATTACGTTTGTTTATTGTCCAGCAAGATTAACCCGGGACATCTGCATATGTAATGACCTCTCTTCGGCATTGTTTTGTTTAGACGCTCAACTAACGGACTCTGTGCACGAAAATTAAGTTGTCCCGGGTTAATCTTGCTGGACAATATAAATATTCATAGCGCACGGTCACTTCGGTTTAACAATATAAACTCATTGGCTATTGTTGAACCAAAGTTACCTTGCGCTCATTATTATCAATATTGCAGACGATTACGTTTGTTTATAAATATTCACAGCGCACGGTCACTTTGGTTTTACAATATATTGTCCAGCAAGATTAACCCGGGACATCTGCATATGTAATGACCCCACTTCGCCTTTGTTTTGTTAAGACGTCCAACTAACGGACTTTGCGCACGAAAATTAAGTTGTCCCGGGTTAAACTTGCTGGACAATACTATTCCACAAGCAAAAATTGACGGTGACGTAGTTTTGTGTTTACTGTTTCTAAACCAATAAACTCTTCTCATTTTTACCGTTTACAATGTGCACGTGATAAATGAACAGGTTGATTGGTTGTAAACGATAAACACAAAACTACGTCACTCTCAAATTTTGCTTGTGGATTTATAACTGTAGAGTTGTATACAAACACTTTACTTCTTGTTGTTGATAAATGGCCCAAAACAAACACTTCCTCTTTTGGAAATAAAATAATTATAAACGATTCAAAATCTTTTACTAATGAGGGACCATATCCATAATCAGATGTAGGGGAGTCGGGTAGGTAAACGTGACTATTCAAGTGTGTAAGTTGTTTCTATAAATAGATTTTCAATACAGCTATCCTACCCAAAATAAACCAAAATATTTGTATCGATTCTCGTTTAACTTTGAACGTATAATAGGACATTAAGGTTTACAGACCCTGAAAAAATCACCACTTTCTAGCCGTACGAAATGCATCAAATTACACACACTTGTAAATACACTTCATATAAGTTGATTCACCGTGCCGGATTTCAAGACTATGCTTCAAGAAGAAAATAATTTACAAATATTATTTTACTCTATATTCATATGCAAGGCAGGTAATTCTGAACATGTTTGTCAAATATTTCCATATGTATGCACTAATTCAAAATTCTAAACCGTGCAAAATGCTTATGTTTGTATTTGGAATGGAAATGTAACACAGTTTAGAAATTATTTGCACTTTTCGAATTTTGCCTCTGGCTCTTTGGTGCTTTTGAGGGTTTGGATACCTTAATTCGCTCGTATAGCTTACAATAAATGGTTTTGTAAATGTTAAAACTATTTATTTGGTTTTTAGTGTTTGTATACAACTCTACTTTTATAACCGATGAGTTATACTTGAAAAAATCGAGCCTTCCTTGAAACCATAATATTTTGGTAATGGATAGACACGGAGAAAGGATAACGATATAATAGCAAAATCGCGAAGCACGTGCAAATCGTTTCGTGATCTTTATTTTTTTTAATACAACCACATGTACATCGATGTTCTAAAAATAGCACAGTTCGGTAAATGCACTTGCATGCACGAAATTTTCGCCCCGATTCCTCGAGCATGAAACGTTAAAACTAGAATCAAATTCCAAAATGCATGCACGTGCAAATCGCTTTTTATGTTTTTAATGATCTTTGGCTGCATAATATTTTTTATCTCGGAAAGTTTTTAGCCTTTATAATCCAATTTTTTTCACCTGAAAGGTTGTGTCTAAGCAAAGAGGTTATTCGACGAGTTTCCTGCTCGATATTTTGGTTGAGATAAGAGAAAAACGTGCGGCACGAGCATGAACACATTTCGAAATTGAAAGAATGTTCAATTGTAAAATGTGTTGTTATAAAACCTCGTAACTACAGCCTTATACACGCTGTAGTTATAATGTTTTGCAATAATACCGACGATTTACCGCTATGCGGCAAGGCTGTTTCTCCTCAAGCTAAATGTAATGAACCGTTTATTTGGCTCCGCCCTGTCTCCCAAATAAAAACAGAATATACAAAAGATAAAATGTTATTAAATTTGAAAAGGGAACGATTATATCCAGTTAATCATATCTTAAATTCGGACAAGCAAAGAGTATTTCGTGTGTATTGTTATAAAATTGATTCAAGCCGTAGTTACGAGTTTTTGTAACAACATCGACGGTTAATCAAAACATAACGTTTTTTAGTTTTTTAGCACATAATTCTTTGCCATTGATAAATGTTGCAGAAGACAATTTAATTATTGATAAAGATAGGATTTGCGTGTAAAACAGCACAGAAAATACTGAGCGAAAAGGGGAAATGTCTGAACTCAGTATTTTCTTCTTTCGTCTTAATGATTTCTTAGCCATTTTTAATATAAGGGTGTCAAAAGCAGATGTGAACGGTACAGCTTTATTTAAATCCCCCAACGATAAAAGTGCAGTTGGTCTAAATTCAAAGATGCTGTCAGAGCCAACAAAGGGCAATACATATGGATTCTTATTTTCATCACAACACAGACAATATTGCGGGAAAATAAAAAAATATTGGATTTGAGTATTTCATCTTGATCCGCTATTTCCCAAACTTTATTCATTAGGGCCAATTAGGGGGGGGGGGGCGGGGGGGAGGAGAGAGAAAATCCTAATTGTATTCACATGTTAACACTTTCCTAGATTTCTATATTTATTTATATATTTATTTATTTATTTTTGTTCTTTGTTGTTGCCTTTTTAATATAACAAGAGCTGTCCGAAGACAGCGCGCTCGACTTTCTAAGTTGCTTAGTATAAAGGGGGGCATAACTCAAAATATAGTGGAGCCAGGGTCATGGGCCCTGGTAGTATGGTAGAGGGTGTGATGGTGAATAAGTATTCCAAGTTTGAGTTGAATCCCTTTGATAGTATGGAAGTTATTGATGTTTGAAAAAAAAAAACTTTAACCTTTGTTGCAACGCCAACGCCGACGCCAACGCCAACGCTAACGCCGTCGCCGACGCCGACGCCCGGGTGACAGTATAAGCTCTCATTTTTTTTTCGAAAAGTCGAGCTAAAAACACTCGACGTCAAAACATGTTTCGAATCAAGGAATTGTTTATTTTCGGAACATTTTTGTTTATTTACAATGGTTTTCTTCCTTCCAGTTCACTTGAAATTGGAAATTATAGTTACATTGTACTTTAGTACGATCCTCGGATTTACCGGACATGATAATTGCAGGCTACGTTAGGAACAATCGATACTCATTCCTAAAGGACAAAAATTAACTGTCCTAATTGAAAAACGTTTCAGACGACATTTTCGATTTGAGGAAAGTTTGAAATTTTACGGCTTATTGGGTAGAAAACATTGTGGGAAATGAAGAAATTGCTTGTCACAAGCAATTCCTTCATTTTGCACAATGTTTTTCCAATACCATTATCTTGTTGGGCAACAAAATACTTCATTATATGGAGATGGGTTAACATTCAAATTACACGCATTCAATCGATTTAACTATGTAAGGGAGATAACAGGCGTTGTACTAGAGAGTCTGTAAAACACCGATTGCCCCCCTGTGCAAACTAACATTGTACATTTTGTACTATGCCGTCTGATATTAAAAATACGAAACAGCGATTCTGATCTAAAACTGTATAATTCGAGGTCTTAGTGCAAAACTATTGTAACTACATTTTGTAAAATTTTACAGGAGAGGGAAACAACTTATTGACTCTCTCAAAGCTAAAGAGGAAAACTCTTTTTGAAATTCTAAATATCTTTTTAAGTATACAGAATTGAAGCCTAGTATTAAAACACATGATGTATTCCTTCCTAAAAAACTCAGAAAATGCAAAAAAGTGCATTTCTGAAAAATATGTAGTTACAATAGTTTTGCACTGAGCCCTCGATATGTATCCAAATCTGTGTTAAATGCTCTGTTTTTTGACAATAATGAACCGACTTTGTAATTGTTTTTATTTTTGCTTCAACTATTATAGGTCACAAGTACTAGTATAAAGTCGGTAGAAAATAATAAAAGTTACACCATTAGACTTATAACGGCACAAAACATTGAGTCAAAAGAGAACAATAGGCGTTTGGAATTTTACTATGAAATAAGACAGTTAGGCCTATTGCACAATTTGTTACTCTAAATGGAGCTAATCTGGCCATGCTTGTTATCAATCTCATAATGCATAAACCCCACTATGCTCTCAAAATATTTCAGAAGAAGAACTATTTACCAGACCAAGTGTTCAGTCGACCGGGCATGACGGAAGCGGAAATGACGGCAGTGATGGTCGTGCGCGGGGCGAATAGAAATTGTATCCAGTACGCACGTCGGAAGTACGAAGAGGCTCATGAAATAGGTAAGTAAAAAAACAATGATATTAAGGTAGTCTATCCCATTATGAGATTCGCACGACGTCGGAGTTTTTCGGACGCGGCCGAAAACATTCGGCGGTGGAACTTTCCACCGCCGAATGTTTACGAACACGCCCAGATAAATTCGGAATCGTAACGACGACGCTCGAAAAAATCCGATGTTTTAAGAATCTCAAAATGGCTGCATTACGGGTATTCTACCGTAATACCGTGTTAACCAATTTGAAAGAGAAGCCGTAAAGTCGAAATCCAATTCGTCATGTTCAAAATTTTCCAGCCTAGCCCCTATAGCTCAGTCGGTAACTTCGGAGTCTGTCAATCAAGGGGTCGCGAGTTTGACACCGGCTTGGCCAGTATTCATTCTGTCATTGGACAAAATTCATTTGTCTCTCACCAATGGGTGTGAATCCTCTTTGTGGGAGAGCAGCTGGGGGCTCGGTTTGGCTGTTGTGATGGTACTGGTGGTACTTAAGGGATGTCAGGAACCCACGGTTAGGTGCTACAGCCGCTATGATATGACCATAGCAGTTGAAAATTGGCGTAAAACCCCAATAAATCAAATCAAATAAAAAGTTTCCAGTAGCGTAATTATGTGTGTGTTTTTTTTTTTTTGGGGGGGGGGAGAAATAGTTAAATTGACATTTCATAATTATTTTTACATGAATTTTACTTTTATTTTATCTGAAAGGGCGCGTTTTCTAATGAAAATTCTGAAAATTTCAAGCTCAAATATGGAACCGTTTACGAGAAATATATATTTTTGTGCTAAAATTAAACAAATTGTTGTGGACAACAGTTCAGAGTTATATAGAATTTGTCATTTCTGTCTCAACTTTGAAGGCGTATTTTTCGCATATAAATAACAACTTCAAAAAACTGATATCATTTCTCTGCATTAGAAAAAAAATCTTTGCATCGAGACATACTTTTAAAAAATGAAATAAATGTGAAATGTCACTTTAAGGGAAAAAATAAGCTGTACAGTAGTTGTGTTTCCTCTATCCCATAGGTGACGTTCAGCTGCTCCCGCCAAAGGTTCAGAGTTCGAACACTACAGAAGCCACGACCGAGTCGCCTCTCTCAAGCTCGGCGTCCGGATCTTCCTACTTTCGTAAATCATGGAATCGAGTCAAGAAAATGTTTGCTTAAACCAGGACATTTGTTGATATTCGAATAATCAAATGGTCATATACATGTACATTTAGAATTTCTTATCTTATTTCATGAAATACAGACAGAGAAAGAAAGTCCGTTTTTAAACACTTTTTATACGCCCGTCGAAGACGGGACGTATTATGGGATCACCCGTGATGTCCGGCGTCCGGCGTCCGGGCGTCCGGGCGTCCGGGCGTCCGGGCGTCCGGCGGCGTCCACTTCTTTGTCCGGAGCATAACTCTGTCACCTTAAGTCCGATTGACTTTAAACTTGGCAGTTATATTTTTCTTATCATTACGGAGTGCAGTGCACAAGAACCATAACTCTACCTGGCTTATTTTTTGAGTTATTGCCCTTTGTTGTTTTTCATACTTGAATCTTGTCCGGAGTATATCTCTAAAAGTATAATAGCTAGGATCATGAAACTTCATGGGTGTATAGATCTCACCAAGGGGGAGTGCAGTGCACAAGAACCATAACTCTACCTGGCTTATTTTTTGAGTTATTGCCCTTTGTTGTTTTTCATACTTGAATCTTGTCCGGAGTATATCTCTAAAAGTATAATAGCTAGGATCATGAAACTTCATGGGTGTATAGATCTCACCAAGGGGGAGTGCAGTGCACAAGAACAATAACTCTACCTGGCTTATTGTTTGAGTTATTGCCCTTTGTTGTTTTTCATACTTGAATCTTGTCCGGAGTATATCTCTAAAAGTATAATAGCTAGGATCATGAAACTCCATAGGTGTATAGATCTCACAAAGGGGGAGTGCAGTGCACAAGAACCATAACTCTACCTGGCTTATTTTTTGAGTTATTGCCCTTTGTTGTTTTTCATACTTGAATCTTGTCCGGAGTATATCTCTAAAAGTATAATAGCTAGGATCATGAAACTTCATGGGTGTATAGATCTCACCAAGGGGAAGTGTAGTGCATAAGAACCATAACTCTACCTGGCCTATTTTTTGAGTTATTACCCTTTGATGTTTTCATACTTGAATCTTGTCCGGAGTATATTTCTAAAAGTAAAATAGCTAGGATCATGAAACGTCATGGGTGTATAGATCTCATCAAAGGGGGGTGCAGTGCAAAAGAACCATAATTCTAGCTGGCCTGTTTTTTTTGAGTTATTGCCCTTTGTTATTTTTCATACTTCATTTTTGTCCAGGGCATATCTCGAAAAGTATAATAGCTAGGACCATGAAACTTTTACCAATCTGCTCCCCCTGTCGAAATAAGCAGTGTTACGGGCGTATCTTGTGACAGTTTGACACCTTGTTTAGAATGGATAAATGTAAAATGAAATTTCACAAATAGCGAAGACAATAAAATGCTAATACGTAAGGCCATTCTAAATGTGTTATTTCAAAGCCAAATCCTATGTTGTGGGTACTCGATGGAATCGTCTCGATGAGACGATTCCAATGAGTACCCACAATATAGGATTTGGTGAAAACTTACTATAATTTATTTGAAACAAAAGAAAGAAAAAAAGATATCCCCTCTTATCTGCAGTTCTGATCAGTCTTGGAAAGTTGTTTATCTAGACCACAACGTCACGATGTCGACAATTTTAGATAGTAAATTGTCTATGGTCATATTTCGAGGGGGTGGAAATTGCAAAGTTTCTTTTATCAAAGACAAAGAGGCACCTAATTAAGGTATCATCTATGACCTAGATTCGTTCTACTTATAGCATGTCTGATTAAGAAAAAATAACCCTTTCTCAAACGGCTTAGAGTAAGATTGTTCCAGTTCAAAAGCTGCGTTAGAAGATAAAATTGCTATAAATAAAGGTGGAATATGTGTGTATCATACTCCTGAAAATATTGAGACAAAAGGAGAAAATACTGGTTATCAGCATCTTCTTTTGTCTCAATATTTCCCATTTTTTTTCAGTTCTAAATCAATTGTCTAAAGCAAAATTACATTACAAGCCATCTGATTGGACGAGACGTTTTTACGGCTCTGCACGGCTTGATTGTTTCTTGAATTTAAGGAAGTCAACCCCTAATGACATTTACGCGACGTCGGAATTATTCGGGCGCGGACGTAAACATTCGGCGGTGGAACTTTCCACCGACGAATGTTAACGACCGGGCCCGAATAGGTTTGGATACGTAATGACACCGCTCGAAAAAAATACGATGTTATATGAATCACAAAAATGGCTACATTACGGGTATTTTACCTTTAGTTAAATGTGTTCTTGGATTTAGACGGGTTACCACTTCAGGTCTTCAAGATGGTCAATCACGTGACTTAGAATTTCAGAAAATTGTCAATATTTTTGTCAATACTTTTGTCAATACTTGGCCAATTTTAATTCGGTTTGAAGCAGAAAAATAAACTGATGAAAAAAATATTGAAGATAAACCAAAATATTGGTTTATCTTCAATAATTTTTTTATCAGTTGATTTTTGAAAAACCCAACACGTTCATCTAATGCGTGACGTCTGTCCACCTTCTCCTCTTCAAACCGAATTCAAATTGGTCCCGTGTTAACGAAATTATTGAAGATTTTGTGAAATTAGTACATCACGTGATTATTCACCGTGGTCATGTTCTGGAAATGGTTACGGGAAAAAGTCACGCAGAAACCAATATAAGAAAGTTCGTATTTCGAGGGGGCGGCGATTGTATTTTAGTTTATTTTATCAAAGGCAGATAGGCAATTTGATATAGCTCAAATAGGCATTTAATTTTGACCTATATCCGTGTTGCCTTATTATTTGTTCTCATTTCGTTTCCGTCAATTTGAAGGCTTGGTCTCATACACCATTCCACGTCCATATCATGGCCGGAACACGTCTTTAACAGGAAACCATTGTAGTATAAAATTTTAGATGGTATTCTTAAGGTAATATATATAACAAAAGAGCAATTTTTAAAAAATAGCATTGCAGTATAATTTTGACGTGATATGGACGCGCTATGGATGCGGAATCGTACGTGACCGGGCTTTTGAGTTTTTGTTGTCAGTTGAATCGGTTTGGATTGAACGTAGTTTTACATCCCACTCAACAGATAAGCCTGGGCGTAGCGCTCATTACGCATAATACGCACGTGCCTAATGTAAAAAAAATCGCGAATATGTCTTCGGATGCATTGTATCGTTTCTATGATAAGTTTTGCCGTTTAAAATTGTGTCTCAAAATGAACATAGAATGCACGAAAACAAATCTTACAATTCATTTTTTCTCGGGGGAGACATCCGAACCCCATAAAAAGCGGGGATACCCCCTCTAGTGCTCTCCCCCTCTCGGGCCTACGTAATCCTAGTCTTCTCTGATGAAATTCGATCTTTGATATTTGGATGTCGATATTTACATAGCGACATCGAAATATCAAAGAGCGAAGTTTCATCAGAGAAGACTCGGACTAGGGCCTACGGTGCTCGTGCGTAATATAAATAAATTTCTGGCCACGCCCATGATATGGTCATTATTTTGGAGACGGCACCTCACTTTTATCATCCGAAATATTGGTATGGCGGAGGATTGAACCCACGATCCCTGTGTTACAAGTCCAGAGCGTTGCCACTGCATCAAATCCTCACATCTGGTCTATTGCTATCAATAATAGTATTTACAGCCCACTTTATGAACATCTGCTTTATATGTATATTTGTACAGTAAACATCTTTAGATGTTTCTTTTGAGTCTTTAGAAACGCAACTGGACATTGACTATGTATGCCTATGTTTGAACTGGAAGCGCGTTTTTACAGCAGTCTGAATTTATGATTTCTTCGAAATCATTTTCCCTGATTTGTTTTATTCTGAACTTAAGCAGCCATTTTCTGAGTTAAATTTTGCTCACCGGCCTGTGCATACAAAATATTTTATCACATGCTAATTACCACTTTACTTAGAAACATTGTTAGGCCGCGGTCATATCACAAATGGTAATGCATCATACTGTCATTGATGCGGTCCTTGGTTTGATTCCCGGCCGCAACAAACATCCTTTCTGACAAAATTGTCTCCAACCAATGGTTTAACCCTTTCCCAAACGACAGAATTTCAGGGCGACTCACTTCAAAAACTGCTAATAATGACAAAATGGGTGTTAGTAAAGATAGGATTTGTGTAAAATATGGCACAGAAAATATTGAGACAAAAGGAGAAACTGCTGGTTATCAGCAGTTTCTTCTTTTGTTTCAATGTTTTCCTCAGCCTTTTCTTTTAGGGACGTCAAAACCAGGTCTTGTTTGGGAAAGGGTTAATATACCAGTTAGCAGCTGGAGGCTCGGTAAGGATGGTATGGTAGTACTAGTATAAGAGATGACTGGAATCCACGCATCAAAACAACCAACCAACTCAACCGACCCGACCCGACCCGTACCGTACCGAATGGCGAGACCACGCGGAATCCAATGATAATCTTTGGCGTTTTCTTTCTTTCCTCCAAAAGATTTCCTTTGCGGGCATTACAAAACCAGGCATTAATTGGCGAAAAGGTTATATAACCCTTTCCCAAAACAACAAAATCTTAGGGTGGTCCTATCGGAAAGCTGCAGCTGACAACAAAACGGATGTCAGTAAAGTTAGTAAAGTTAGAATTCGAGAACAACATCGCTAAAAAAATATTGAGGCAAAAAGGAGAAAATGCTGATTATCAGTATTTTCTGTTTTTGCCTCGATGTTTTCTCGATCCTTTTCTATTAGGGATGTCAAAATAAAGTGTTGCGTGGGAAAGGGTTAAATAATACTATTTTTTATCAGATGACCGACTTCCGGGAATACGTGACAGATAGCCGAACTTTACGGCGGGGAATCATGAGACAGAACGATTGCAAAAAATCTTCAGGGGCGGCGGTGGTGCAGAGGTAACGCGCTGGACTTGAAACACATGGGTCGCTGGTTTGATTCCCCGCTTCTCCAGTATTTCGGATGTGACTTTTAACCGAGGTCTCGTCTCCATATAACCTTAGCTGTTGGGTGGGACATAAAACTCATTCGAGCAAAAAATCTTCAATAATTTCATTGATACTTGATCAATTTGAATTAGGCTTGAAGCATAAAAGGTGAAAATCTGCAATGGAAATTGGTGGTGGATCTTAAAGAGTTCAGCATGTAGTATCTTTAAACAGTCCCATATTTTTATGTGGCCAAACATAATTATTGAACTGTCTCTGCGATAGTTATGTCAGGTAATTCCCGCTGTGTCCGAAGGGATAGTCTATTTTCTTGAAGTAATTCCTTTTGCTTAACCCTTTCCCAAACGACAAAATTTTAGGTTGATCCACTTCAAAAACTGCCACAAATGACAAAATGGATGTTATTAAAGATAGGATTTATGTAAAATATGGCACAGAAAATATTGAGACAAAAGGAGAAGCTGCTGGTTATCAGCAGTTTCTTCTTTTGTTTCAATGTTTTCCCACACCTTTACTATTAGGGACGTCAAAACCAGGTCTTGTCTGGGAAAGGGTTAACCAAATAGACATCGTCTTTGTGTAAATGGGTGTCTAAATTACGGTGGGAATTGTGCATCATTGGATGGATAAGAAATATTTCCCAGATGTGTGGTTTAATTTTGAACAATCCCTTATGCGATTCATGCCATTCATTAAAAATGATAAAATAAATGAGACAGGATCTGGAAAAAGTCCCTTATAGCATTTGAGAACAACATGGTTCCAGATCAGCCTGCGTATACACGCAGTCTGATCAGAATCCATGTTGTTCTCTAATAGCTTCTTCGTGACCTGTAGCAACTTAAAAAGCGCAGCATGGATGCATATTGGGCTGCATCTTACAATAGACTGATCTTGAAACTCAACTTTTAAAAATGCTATAAAGGAAGTTTTTCCAGATCCCGGCTCAAATATAAACAAACAATCCAAACCACACAAGTGTTGACAAGAGATAGCCAGATAGTGGAACGAAATAGTCAAGGCATTGAGAATGATCCGGATGTAGATACATAGTACGTACGTTCTGATTGGTTAAATACACCCTCCCCTAAAAGCTACCCGGATGTTTATGAATGACAAACATTATCTGATTGGCCTTTCTTTCGTAATTAAATGGATGCACGGTATTTCATGATTTTATATTTTTGAAAAAATACTGATATTTTAGCGAGCCGGAACTTTATGTCAAGGGAGCAAATTCCACAGCCCTAGTGTCAGCGTCGCGTCTTCACTAGACTAGACAGTCCTGGTGGTCTGGAAGCGCTCCACAGGCCTGATTGTTTGTCTTGTTGAAAGCAATTTCAAAGTTTCAGGCTGCGCAAACAAGCAAATGCATGACCAAGCTGAAAATTACAAGCAAGTAAGATCGTATGGTGAGTAAGATTTCTGTGAAAGTTCTGTATTTATTAGTTAATACTAATGGTTGTAAAAGTAAAAATAAAGCCGAAAATGGCAATTATGTCAATAACAGGGGCACATAACACATGTGAAATTCAGATCAAGCTGGAAATTACACCAAAGCAAGATCTTATAGTCACCGACATTCTACACAGGTTTTGTCTTGATTGGTCCATATTTGTAGTTGCTAGAGTGAAAACAAAGTCAATTAGAGTCAAAAATGGCATTTTTGTCAATTTCAAGGGCACATATCTCATGATGTAAAATTCAGATCAAGTTGAAAATTATACCAAGGCAAGATCTTATGATCAGCAACATTCTGGACAAGTTTTGTCTTGGTTGGTCAATATTTGTAGTTGCTAGAGTGAAAACATGAAAACAAAGTCAAAATAGTGTCGAAAATGGCAATTTTGTCAATTTCAAGGGCACATAACTCATGATATAAAATTCAGATCAAGCTGAAATTTATACCAAGGTAAGATCTTCTAGCCACCAAGATTCTGGACAAGTTTTGTCTTGATTGGTCAATATTTGTAGTTGCTAGAGGGAAAGTGATGTCAAAATAGAGCTGAAATGTGATTTTGTCAACATCAAGGGCACATAACTCATGGTGTTAAGTTCAGATCAAGCTGAAAATTATACCAAGGCAAGATCTTATAATTACCAACATTCTATCATAGTTTTGTCTTGATTGGTTAATATTTGTGGATGTTAGAGTAAAATCAAAGTCAAAACCAGCTATTTTTGACATTCAAGAGCAGATAACTCAGGTCATTCTGATTCAATCCAAATTCTTTGAAGGAATCTGAGAGAAGGGTCACCTACGGATCAGTCTTGTGAAGTTTGATTGAAATCCATCCGGTAGTTTCTGAGAAGAACGTTTTTAAAGAAAAAGTTTACGGACGGACGGACGGACAGACGCACAGACGCACGACGGACACACCGCCATGACAATAGCCCGCTGGCCTGTGAGCCATTGGAGCTAAAAAACTTTAACCTGGCCCCGGTTTCTCGAAAAAACTTAAGTACGTTCTCATGCTCAAATCTGAGCACCGTGCTCAAATCGCACGAAATCCACGTGAACTTCAGTCGAATACCCTTCAACGTTGGAGAGTATTCGTTTGAAGTTGAGCATGTTCTCATGAGTATATACTTAAGGTATATGACCCATCATTAAAAACACCACTTCTAGCCATGGGATATGCATCAAATTACACACACTTGTAAATACACTTCAAAAAATTAATTCATCGTGCCGGATTTCAAGATTATGCTTCAAGAAGAAAATAATTTACAAATATCTTTTTACTCTATATTCATATGCAAGGGAGGTAATTAATAACATTTTTGTCAAATATTTCCATAATTAAGCATTAATTCAAAATTCTAAACCGTTCAAAATGCTTATGTTTGTATTTGGAATGGAAATATACCACAGTTTAGGATTTACCGGCACTTTTCAAATTTCGCCTCTGACTCATTGGTGCTAATGATGGGTTGTATACGTTAAGTTTTTTCGAGAAACCGGGGCCTGGTCTATATCTCAGACACTATTAGAAAAACAGCCTTGATATTTCACACATGGATAATTCCCACCAATACCTTTCATTTGGGTTCATGACATTTGACCTAGTGACCTTGACCTTGGAGTGTGATCTACTTAAAAAATAATATGGCCTGTATCGCATGGGCTATTACAGATAGAGCCTTGATATTTCACATAATTATGTTTACCTTATGACCTAGACCTTGAGACCGTGACCTTCGACCTAGAGATCTTGACCATTGACTCGTTTCTTTGCGACAAGCTATCGTATACGCGAGCTACGTTGTTCGCGGACAACTCTTTCGATTGGTAAGCAAAAATCTATAAGTGGATATATACAATTGCGTGCACTTTTAAGGTATTCCATCCATTAAATTGTTTTGTTACATTTTCGATTTTCATCCTATTTTTTCCTGGGCTCAAATGAATGGAACTGTCTGATTGTTCAAAGATGAGTTTGCCTTTTAGCATGAAAAAAATACTTAACGTGGGAGACAAATAAAAGTAACGTTAACTTTGTTTAAATTTTAATTAATAAGAAATGTAATCATTAAAAGACATATAACTAACATGAAATGTCAAGTGGCCTTTAATCAACACATTCCCACACAATGACGTGTTTAACACCTCTCAAGAAAAATACTTTAGAAAACATGATAAAAAAAGAAGAAACTGCATGTGACTAGTTTTTTTTCTTCATTATCCACAATGTTTTTTATTAAGAAAGTCGTAGAAATTTACGATTCAATCAACTGCATTTTTTTTTTTTTTTTGAATTTGGACAAGACTTGCAGTTTGCCGTTTGGTAATGGGTTAATCCTTTTCAAAGAAGCAAAAATGTAGACTGATCAAATTTGAAAACTGATGCTTAATTATAAAATTGATAAAAGGAATGTTGATAAAACGTAAATTGTGTATCACAACACTTTTGAGGCAAATGGGGGAAAATGGTGATTATCAGCGTTTTCCTCTTTTTCCTTATTGTTTTCTCAAAATGTATAAGAGATGTCAAAAGCAGGCTTTTGATTTGGGGGGAAAACCAGTGTTAACTGTATTTTATACAGGGATACCGTTTCGGTGATCATAACAGGCGCATAGATTTCCGTGTATTAGTTCTAAAGATTGACTCCGAATATCAAATGTAACTTCTTGTGTCCTTTCACTGAATGTTTGTTCACTAATACTGTTGTTTAATCTAGAAGTATTTGTAGCAGTTATAAGGACCGAGTCCACGTCCGTTGATTCATTTGAGCTGTTGCTCACACGTAGATTGATGCCGGTCCGATCATCTGGGGAAGAAGGTTGATATTCGGAATTTAGGTCGGATTCTACGTCAAGACTAGATTTGCTTGCTGCCACGTCTTGTTGACTATTGACTAACATTGAAGGCTGTATATGAAGTTCTAAAGTCTCTTTCGGAAATTCTTTGTGATTGTTTAGATTATGTTTCTCGTCTTCGTAGTGATTGGCAATGTTTTTGTTGTCGTAAGGCCGGAGATACCCGAGGTTATTTTTAGACATTTGTAATGGTTTCCCGCGGCTGATCCGGGAACCAACGCATGTGTCTCGCACCAAGTCTTGTTCGCTCTCGTGCGTGTTTTTCATTAGTCTTTGTATATTTAAACAAATATCCCACATGTTTATAACTGCAAAGAAAATTGAACTAAGAAAGAAAACAGTCAGTGGAATGTTGTCCATTGCAAATGGTGTCTGTTTAAATATTGCTATCACAAGGAACGTGAGCGGAATAAGGCCGCGAAAAAAGATGCTATAAATACAACTGATAACAACCAATCGTCGATAGTTTCTGGTGTGACGTTTGTCACTATCTCGATAATAATGCCCGAACTCTTCGAAAATGGAGGTAGATTCGATTATAGTCCCAACTAATGCTAGTAGAACATTTTGGCGATATGCGAGAAGTAATGAATAACAGACTAGGGTTACTGTGTGATGTATTAAAGTTGATCTATACTTCACTTTACTCCGCGTGAAGCTCACAAATAACATCTGAACTATCATAAATATGTAACGTCCAACGTTGACACCGAGTAGCGCTTCTAAAAATAGCTTCTGCCACGCGCTGGCTGTGACGTCATTGAATGGGTAATTGATGACGTCAGTGACGCCGATGGCGATAAAGCTAAATAGCACCAGTAGCCACAACAAACTGTGATCTGTTATTCTGAAACGAAATGACGAATAAATTATGATTAATGCAATTGGTCACATATGAAAACGGTGGGAATTTATACGTGAGAGAGAGAGAGAGAGAGAAAAAGAACAATTGCAGAAGATCTTTAATAAATTTGCTTAAACGTAACCGTTTTAAATTTGATTTTGTCGTTGGTACTTTCTTAAACCAAATTAAAATCGGTAACGTATTTATGAACAGAATTATGACAGATTTTCTGTTATTGTTGTATCAGGAGATTGCCCGCCATGGGAATATTCTTTACATCCAACTTTCATAGACTTTCAACAAAGTTATGAATATATGAATATTCAAAATTTGGGTAATATGTAGATCTACGTGCATATCATTTTAAAGTCAAATTGGGATCCATACGGCTCTGTTATGGCTGCTACATTAAGAAGCTATTGGAGAACAACATAGTTTCCTGATCAGACTGCGTGTATACGCAGGCTGGTCAGGAACTATATCATTTGTCTCAAAAGCATTAAGCAACCCTTTTCAAGATCTTGGCTTTATTAAGTTAAAACTGTATTTCTGATTTATTTCATATTACAAACAGAACCCAAATAAATCTTTATTTAGCATTTCACTGCATTTCCTTATGTCTTGTAAAATTACTTTTCATGTTGGCAATAAATACGATATTTGATATCAAATGACAATTTTATTTTCTTGGAAAAACGTAATAATAACAATACGTTACATTTGTCACGTATAAATGTTGCGCCTAGGATAGCCTTGGTCTTGAAAAGAAATTTCAGTATCACAGGCATAATGTTGTGTCTTGCAAAATTACAAAAAAATTGTTAAATGCCAACTTTTGACAAATTGTCATGACCAATATACTTAAGGTAGTCCATTCGTAATGAGATTCACTCGACGCCGGACTTTTTTGGGGCGATGTCATAATTATTCGGCGGTGGAAAGTGCTGTTTTCTCTTACTAAAACATGTCCTTATAGGATAGAATAGGGGCATACCTAAACGAATGTTTACGCCGTTGTGTATGGGGTACCAAATGGGTCAAAAGTCTATTTTAGAGCGTGCACGCATAGAATATACGCGTCGACGCATAAAATTTACGCGAGAGGTTGGAAATTTATGCATAGACGCGTACATTTTCAACTGCTCGTGTAAATATACGCGTCGACGCGTATTTATCTATTAACGAACCAGATCCTTCGTTTCATCCATCAATTTTATGGTATAAAAGGAAAGGTTTCTAACCGCCTCTTCCATTGGCCAGTCTCGGTTTCACATTTTTACTCCTGCTCGCGTAAAATTTATGCGTCGACGTATATTTTTCCAACTGCTCGCGTAAGTTTTATGCGTCGACGCGCATATTTACGCGTCGACGCATACAATTTACGCGAGCAGTTGAAAATATATACGTCGCCGCGTATATTTTATGCGTGCACGCTCTATATAGACTTTTGACCCGTTTAGTACTTCATAGTTGTGCGTTTCAAGATTCTTACGTTAGGTAAATCTCATTAGGTGTACTCTACCTTCAAGTCATACACGCACTGTTCACGGCCAATAAAGAATACATCTTCTCGAATATCACTGGTGGTGAACTCGGCCAAAGCTAGGGACGTTTTTTTCGCGAATAATGTATTCCGTCGGTGTTGTTATAAAATCTCGTAACTACGGCTTCGATACAGCCGTAGTTACGAGATTTTATAACAACACCGACGGTCGGTCAATACATAACGGTAAACCCGGTATATTTTTAGAGCAAATTCATTGTCATAAGAAAAACATCTTTAAACTCACAGTTAAACGCAAAATATATATACCTTGTTGTAGCGAAAAACGCCCTTCGCTTGGGCCGAGTTCACCACCAGTGAATATCTCGAATCGTAAAAGTATTGTACGTACATTTGACTATATATTTTTACAACGTAGGTTAGTAGGTAATTCCTCGCTTGAAATCTTGTCTTTCTGTGACCACTCCTTTTGCAATATCGAATTGAAAAAATATATTTCCAAGTGTGGTCCCATTTTTTCTTAAAAACTATATGCCTGATTGAAAAGTTAGCATTTGTAAGTGTGTTCCACTATTTTACATGCAAAGACGAAATATATTTTGCTAAGTGAGTTCGCCTTTTCAATTTGTCAATTTAAAAAGCTAATTGAAAAGTTAGCATTTGTAAGTGTGTTCCACTATTTTACATGCAAAGACGAAATATATTTTGCTAAGTGAGTTCGCCTTTTCAATTTGCCAATTTAAAAAGCTAATTTTCTGAAGTACGGCATATTCCCCTTTTTACATGCCATGACGAAAAATGATATTTCTAACTACTTCCTTGTACTAATTCAAAGGTAATAACAATAGTGTTTTGTAATAATTCCAGACATTTCCGTGTTAAGATATATCATTAAACAAAGTTCCCTGTAATTATTTTATTTCTAGAATCGTATTATTTATTTATGCGCACCGTCACGCAAAAAATAGTCTCAATAAGTTACAAGAAGCTAAAATCCTTTACCACACAAGACCTGATTTGACGTCCATAATAGTAAAGACGTGGATAATCACTTAGGCAAAAGAAGAAAATGCTGATAATCAGCATTTTCTTCTTTTGTCTCAATATTTCTAATGGTACATTTTTACACAATGCTATTTTTAGATCCATCTTTGTCAAATGTATTAGCTTTCAATTTCGATCACTCTTAAATTATGTCGTTTGGGAAAGGTACATGTATAACCGATTAGGGTTTTTTCCAGGGTTCACAGAAGATGACTCTTAACGGGTGGGCGTCAGATGTTACTGAAAAGTTTGTATCTACGATTTTTATCAGATTGTGTTGAACCTTTAAAGTGACTTTTCACATTTATTTCATTTTTTTTTAATTTTTGATGAAAAGATTGTATAATGCGTAGAAATGCTAGCAGTTTTTTTTAAAGTTGTTACTAATAAGCGAAAAATACGCCTTTAAAGTTTAGACAGAAATGACAATTTCTATATAAATCTGAACTGTTGTCCACAACATTTTTTTTTTAAATTTAAGCACAAATTATATATTTCTTGTAAACGGTTCAATACTTTGGCTTGAAATGTTCAGACTTTTCATAAGAAAACATGCTCTTTCAGATAGAATAAAAGTAACATTTATGTAAAAATAATTGTAAAATGTCACTTTAAAAGTAAATCATTGAATTTTCATGTCGTCTAAAACTGTGTCTAACTTAGACGGGTCTTAACCCATTCCCGAACGGCGAAATTTTAGACTGGTCCAAATTCAAAGATGTTGCAGACGACAATATCAAATGAATGAAATTTGAGTTTTTGTTATCCTTTTGTGCAGAAAACATTATTTTCCTGAGTCCTTTGCATTAGGGGAGTCAAAAAGAGTGACTGTGTGGTAATGGGATAACCCATTCCCGAACGGCAAAATTATAGGGTGATCAACTTCAAAAACTGCCAGAAATGACAAAATGGATGTTATTAAAGATGGAATTTGAGTAAAATATGGCACAGAAAATGTTGAGACAAAAGGAGACACTGCTGGTTATCAGCAGTTTCTTCTTTTGTTTCATTGTTTTCCCAAGCCTTTTCTGTTAGGGACGTCAAAACAAGGTCTTGTTTGGGAAAGGGTTAAATCAATGCATGCTTTTTTTAGTAAAGATTAAGGGGGAATGCTCCAGTTTCCTAAATTTTTTTCCCAATAATAGAATTTATTTATATTTTGTATGTTGAAATTACATGTTATTACCAATTGAAAAATAGAATAAAAGTGGGTGGTCAGCGATCTTGTTTGAATTTTATAGGTACTCGTATCACATACCCCTACAGCGAAAAAATTCACAATTTCTGGCACCTGTCCAAGGTCACTAAAATGCTAATAAAAAGCTGTATATTCATCGTTTAGTCCCGAAAACGGATTTAAAGTAACGTCTTACATTCAATACGAACAGAAAACCCAAAATATGTGCTATTATAAATGCGTAAAGGTATAAAACACGTGTTCGGTTAGATCAACGAAGCTGGGGTGTTTTATGTCAAAATTTGCATATTTTTGGAAATATTTCAAGTTCTACATAATAGAATTTGATAAAACTCCCTCATTGTATTAAGCAACATGTCCTGGTAATAATTCAAAAAGAAAATGTATAGGTCAGCGCACTAATTGGTGAATTACGGCAATTTTTATCAGCTACACATGAATAAAATGACGCAAAACAGTGGTAACTACATACACACTTACGACTGTCTTGCTCCAAATAATCGATTTCCATCTTAAGAAAATCAGTTTCGCATAATAAATACACCTTTACCGTCGAAAAAGGTAAATTGTAATGATGCGTTTTATTATTGAAAATCTGGTAGCGAAACATATTGGTACGAAACATTTAATTTACTACAGTAATGTCCGAGTGTTCCGAAAAACTGGAGCATTCCCCCTTAAGGAACATTTAAACCCGGAAGTCCAATAGAAAATAATGTAAAAACCAATTTTCAGACGATGCGTTGAACCCTTTCCAAAACGATACCATTTTCAAATGGTCTAACTCTGTCGACAAAATGGTTGTTGATATAAAAATAATTTATATAGCCTACAGTAATACACAGAAAGATTTAAGACACACGCAGTGGTGAATAATAGCAATTTCTTCTTTTCTTTCAATTCCTAAGCATTTTCTATTAGGGAAGTCAAAATCAAGTCTTGCTTTTGAAAGGATCAAATAGGAGAGAGAAAATTCCTGACATCGAGTTATTTCTCGCTAAAAACACACAATTCTCACTAAATTACGGCAAAAACAATTTCTGAGAATAGATCAAATATCAGGAAATCGCGCGAGACTTTCAATTATTCTTTTTTTAATCAAGGCCTAATTTCGACGTCTCCAAGAGGAGATTGTATAGAACTTTTCTAATAGTTAAGTCAAAATCAAGTCTTGCTTTTGAAAGGATCAAATAGGAGAGAGAAAATTCCTGACATCGAGTTATTTCTCGCTAAAAACACACAATTCTCACTAAATTACGACAAAAAAAAAAAAAAAAAACAAACAATTTCTGGGAATAGATCAAATATCAGGAAATCGCAGCAGACTTTCAATTATTCTATTTTTTTTTTAATCAAGGCCTAATTTTGACGTCTCAAGTGGAAATTGTATGGAAAAAAACATTGAAAAAAGAAGTAGTTGATGATAATAAATTTCATTCCCCCTATATACTTTCTATGCCACAACATACATCACTGCTTTTCAACAAGCTGCTGTTACGAGGTTTTTTTTTTTCAATTTTGAACACACTACTTTGTTTTGACATTACTAAAATGTCTCGAGAAAAGAAGAGATTGCTGACAATCAGCATTACGATGCTTTCCGACATAAACCTCGTAACTGCAGCTTGTTTCAAGGAGAAAAAGTTGGTCATCAGCAATGAGGAAGATCAAAACCAGCTGCTGTTTGGGAAATGGTTAAAATAAGCCTGGTGAGTGATCGGTCAAAACGCCTCATGTAATCATTCCTATGACGCACCAAATGGGTCAACCGTCTTATAAGAGCATGTGCGCATAAAATATACGCCTGCACGCGTAATATTTACGCGCACGCGTATTTTTAGGTGACTATACGCGGTCAGCCAAGAAATCTACGCGAGCACGCTAAATATAGACTATTATTTCACACCCGAAAGTAGTAGACCAATCAAATCACCCCATTCGTACCACGTGAGTATACAATACCTAGAGCCGTATTGCACGCACGAGATAATTGCGTGGACGCACGGGATTCTCGATATTCCAAAGCGGCTAGATCGATATTGTACGATGCACCGGTTGAACCGTCCAAATATGCATTGCACTCATTTGAACCCTACAAATATCGATTGAACCGTACAAATATGGATTTTTTCCCAAATCGAGGCTGCGATACAAAATATCCATATTCGCATCAAGAGTAATCTCCCTTAGTAGAGTTCTCGTCTTCAAAAGCAAAATTGTGCTTTAGAGTTGAATGTTTGTTTCAACATGATATTTTGAATTCATTGTCCTAAACAAGACATAGCTTTGATTCTGTGATTGAAAAAACACATTGTGAATACATTAATGCAAAAGGAGAAAATGATTTTAAACACCGCGAAAGAGATTATTTTCATTTCAAAACAGTTATGAATTGTAGCGCATTTAATTTGCAGCAATGATACAAATCACACTTAACCCTTTCCCAAACAAGACCTGAATTTGATATCCATTAAAAGGCTTGACAAAAAAGTTCTAAGAGAAAAGGAGATTTGCCGTTTATCAGCAATTTCTCCTTTTCTGTCAATGTTTTCATTGTTGATTTAGATCTACGCATGACATGATAGATAGTTTATATGACAAATTTCATGTACATTTCACACTATCATATGACGGTCTATTCAATCTTTTGAGACAAACATAAAAATCGATAAAAATAGATTAAATGTCAGATGCCATGTATATTTCACAGTGTTAGAAATATACATGTAGCCTACATTTTTTCATGACATAGGCCTTTGTTGTTTTTCTTCCTTTCTTCCTTTTTTATTTCACGTTGGAATTCTATTTAAAAGTAATTAGATCTAGATCTTAATTTTTATACAAAATTAATCTTTGCTATGTTTTGTGTGAAAAAAATGATGTGAAATAAAGAGGTCATTTAACATGTCTTTGTACAATACCGAATTCTATTGGATTCATACTTTGCAGAACAAGTCTATATTTAGACTCGCCTATCGGCTCGTCCAAATATAGCCTCGTTCTGCAAAGTATTCATCCAATAGAATTCAGTATTGTACAAAGACATGTTAAATAACCTCATATTCCCGCCCCTGAGTATTATGTTATTCCTTTCAAAACAACACAATTTTGGGGCGATCCAATTTGAAAAGCCACTGTAGACGACGACATACATCTTAAAAAGGAAGAAATTTTTGTACAATATAGCACAGAAAAATATTGAGGCAAAAGGAGAAAATGCTGATTTTCAGCATTTTGTAATTTTGTCTCAATGTTTTCCAAAGCGTTTTTTATTAAACACGTCAAAACCAGAGCCTGTTTGGGAAAGGATTACATTCCATTGATTTCTGCATTTTTACCATTATTAATTAGTATAGCTAAAAGTTGTCCAGTCTATGCTACACCCTATTACATACAATAATTCGTTTTGACGCCCATAAAAGAAAAAGCATGTAGGAAAAAATGAAGAAAACAATTGCGGCGGATTACGCCTTGCAGAGGTCACTAAGAAGTCGAATTTCGAAATAGAGCATTAAGTAGAATAGAGAAAACAATTTTAATGAAAAAAAGATGGGTTTGTGAAACACCAATGCCCCGAAATGGCCAATGTTAAGTTTGCACATTAAGTTTTCGGACTGACGGACTGACTGACAGATAAACATATGAACGGACGGACAAACAGACAAACAGACAAAGGTAAAAAATAGTCTCCCGATCTTTCTTTAAGGGGGTAAAAAAATCTAGAATCAAATGTTTCAATCCTAGTCGAGTTTTTCCCGTTTTCAAGATTGTCTCTTTTAGTTGGATGCGTCATAGAAAATGTTGACAGTTTAACACATTACTGCACAGTGACGCATTTAGACTCCCCACTAGATAATGGCTTAGGAAAACATTGTGGAAAATGAAGAAATTGCTTGTGACAAGCAATTTCTTCATTTCCCTCAATATTTTCTACCAAAAAAAGGCCAAAAAATGTAAAATTTCATTCACTAGGAATTGTCGTCTGCATCATCTTTGAATTTGGACAAGTCTAAAATTATTACCGTTTGGTAATGGGTTAATACTTACATTTTTGCTAATAAGAACGGTCTATTCTCATAGTGCCTACAAATCGTTTGTATAGTTTTTAGCCCCTGCATTCTCGGTGACTGACACACCTTCCGACGTAACCTCGGAACGACGTTATACGTTAACGCACACACGTTTATCGTCAATGAAACGATCATAACGTCACTGTAGATTTTGCTCATCGTTAAACGTGTTCCGACGTCTGCACGTCTGCACATTTCCTCTATGGTCCCTTCTTTGTCTTTTTCACACCACCAATATTAAATGTAGAGATTTATTTTCCTTTTTCTTGTCTGTTTCAATTTTAAAACAAAATTTTGAAATTCACCGTCCAATTCTTAAAGTATTTATAGTTTTCCTTTTGTATTTTTTCATATCACAAATGTCAAACGTTTTAAATTTTGTGCTATGATTTGCTTTCCTTTCCTCGCATGTTCTGTTAATAATGTTCAAAACCACATTTTCTAATACATATTTCAATCCTTGGCGTATAAAAGTTCCGCTTTGTCCTGTGCCTATCACCAATATAAAATATTTTATACATTCCACAATGATTTATTTTCTTCCTTTTTTTTCGATTCTGTTTTAATTTTAAAACGACATTTTGCAATTCACAGCTCACCCCTAAACGTTCTTCAAACTCCCGGGTAGTAGTTTTCAGTCCAATAATAAAGTTCGAATATTCTGCTAGGATTTATTTTCCTTGCAATGATTTATTTTTCGTTCCTTGCTTGTTTTGACATTTTGTAATTCACAGTCCAATCCTTAACATATTTATAGTTTTACCCTTTTCCAAATAACACAAATATAAAATGTTTTTAAATTTCTGACACGATTAACATTCCTTTTTCTTGTCTGTTTTATTCTTGTAAAACCACATTTCCTTTTCGCAGTTTAATGTTAATCATTCTTTTTCAATATAGATTTCCCCCTTCTCTGTGATACCATTATAAACTGTTTCAAATCATTTTCCTGTACAGAATTTATTTTCCTCTTTCCACCAGTTTCAATTTCAAAACCACATTCAAAAACCACAATTCAATCCCAAATGTATTTGATATACCCTTTACAATGTCAAACGTCGTCGTTTTTTTTTTGTTGAACTAATAAGATATATTCCTTCTTTTCTTCCGGGTTGTATTATCTAGGGTTGACGGGTTCAACAGAATGAATAACGTCTAACCTGACAAGCTAAATATATATCTAATCGTCAATGCACTCTGCGTTCGTCAGCGCTGCTATATAGACTTCCTGGTATTGGTTTATGTGAGCCGGGATCTGAAAAAAAGGGTATATCGTTAGAAGGAGTTCAAAATCACGTAACTACAGCTTGAAGATGCTGAGTTACGTGGTTTTGACTACCCACAGACGATATGGGAGCCGGGATCTACAAAAAAGGGTATATCGTTTGAAGGAGTTCACAATTTCGTAACTACAACTTTAAAAGGCTCGAGTTATGAGGTTTTGACTACCCGACGATGATATGTGAGCCGGGATCTACAAAAAAGGGTATATCGTTAGTGGAGTTCAAAATTTCGTAACTATAGCTTTAAAAGGCTCGAGTAACGTGGTTTTAACATCCCAAATACGAAATCGTCGAATTTATCGTCGCATTTCGTAAAAACCCTCGTAACTTTAGCTTTTGACAAGCTGCTGTTACGAGGTTTTTGAAGAAAAGCGACATGTTTTTTTTATTCAAACATGGATCCAGATCAGTGTGTTCTTTATTGTAGTCTGATCAGGAGCCATGCTACTCTATAGGATCTGCAATATGTAATAAAGAAGCTGTTAGAGAACGACATAGATCTTGATCAGCCTGTGCATACGCACAGGCTAATCAAGATCTATGTTGTTCTCAAATGCAGTAAGGAGCGGTTTTGTAGACTTCAGTTCCTATTCATTCTATACCGCACCTTATATCGGATTTTCCTGAAAATATGATGGAAAATATATAACGTCGTTTTTCATTTAATAAACATCGTAGCTACGGGTTTAAAGTAAATTTAGTTAAGACGATTTACAAAAGATTTTTAACTCATTACCACACAGTGACTCTTTTTGACTCCCCACGAGAAATTGGCTTGGGTAAACATTGTGGAAAATGAAGAAATTGCTTGTGACAAACAATTTCTTCATTTCCCACTATGTTTTCGTAACAAAAACACAAAAAATGTAACATTCTGTGCACTTGATATTGTCGTTTGCGACATTTTTGAAATTGGACTGGTAAAAAATTGTGCTTTCTAGTAATGGGTTAAATAAGACAAACGATGATAATAAACATAACTGTGCACGTGAAATTGAAAAGGGTTTCTTATAGAATTGACCCCTTTCAACTTTATTTTTAGTCCGTACCTATGAGCCGCTTCCGGTGGCAAACAATGGGTTTATGGGAAATTATTATTGTATACACACAGACATGGTTCCAATTTGTTACTAAAATAGCAACACATCAGTCGGTTTTTTTATGCCAGATCGAGGCTCTGACCCAATTCCGAACAAAGCATCCCACGTGCAATGTCCACGAACGGTGATTGGCCATAATTGTCATCAAAGGACGACTTCCGGTGGCTGGTGTGTATGTGTGTGTGTTGGGAGGGGGGGTCTTAGTAGAAATAAGCTTGTTTGCGACAACTTTGGATCCAGCTCAGAGTTGTGTCTGAATGCAATCTGATCTTTATCCATGTTTTTGTGGACGCCCTCGCATGCAACTCTTGTTTGGTACAGCTCACGATAAATGACCTGGCAGAGAATATCTAGCTTGTAGCTACAGATGCTCTGACACATCATATATCGCGAGCTATAAAGGATTAATTCCTACAGTTTTCATTTGCACAATCAAAGCGGGGAATGCCGTGGCATAACATTTTGGTAATTTTTCAATAGTTTTGTTTTTACATGACTGATTTCAAAACGCTATTGATTTGCTGAACCCAAAGGACTTTTCAAAAGCACCCGATAAAAATGTTATTGAGGACCAACGAAAATTGTGGTTGGTCCTTAAAAACCATGGCTTTTCCTCACATTACTAGTATGTCAAATTTAAGTTAAATAATAATTGTAAGAATTATTTGAAAATATAGAAAATGTAATGTCATATGATTCCCCCGCTTGTGATATTGTAGCTTTTGGTAGATTTCCTCAGTATCCAGCTACACAGACGCATCGCTGCCCTGTGGCTTTATAAATCTTCTTCAGAACAGCAAAATTTTAAAAGAATCCAATCAAGAGGGCTGCTGCAGCGGAGACAACAAAATGGTGTGGAAAAAAGAAAGACTTAGTGAAGAATAATGTTAAAGGGGAAATAACACTTAACATCTTGCAAATTTTTCGAGAACTTCGTACAAAAAAATAAATATATATTATCAAAATATGGTCTTTAAATTGCATATATGCCAAATCTTAGCTTTCTACCTTGTGTATTGGCTTAGATGTCGACGGATTTAAAACCTCATGATTTGTTGTCCCGGGGATAATATTTACAATAATGGAACATATGGGGTTTTAAATCCGTCGACATCCTAGCCAATACACAAGATAGAAAGCTAAGATTTGGCATAGATGTAATTTAAAGGCCATATTTTCATAATACATATTTATTTTGTACGAAGTTCTCGGAAAATTTGCATGATTTTAAGTGCCATTCCCCCTTTAAGAAAATATAATCAGATAAAACGATACCAGAATGTTCATTTATATCGAATATATTCAGAAAGTCGTTTCTTTTAAGATATTCACAAGTCGTTTCTTTTAAGGACAATGGCCCTTAAACCGCAAACACGTGTCAAATTCTAAATCATTTTTTGTGATTCTTTGTCTCTCTGTAGAAATGTGAAATGTCACTTAAATATCGTCTCTTTTCAACGAAAAACCACGTAACTGCAGCTTTAAACAAGCTGCAGTTACTAGGTTTTTGTTAAAAAAGCACATATAATATCTAATATTAATTTTCTTTCCTGGAATCTGTCACAAGTGTACTTTTAACCCTTTTCCAGTACAAAAAATAATTTATGAAGCATACGACAAAAATGTCGATAAATATTATTTTTTATTTCTGTGAATGTATATATTACAGAAAACATTGATACGAAAGAAGAAAATGCTGGTAATCAGCATTTTCTTCATTTTGTCTCAATGTTTTCCCAAGCATTTAGAATACGGAACATCACAACCAAATCTTGTTTGGGAAAATGTTAGGTCAATTTCCTGTTGTCTACGATACAAAAAGCACGACATTCCAAGAAAAATGGTAGAAAATCGTGTCTTTCGTTTTGAAATCTTATACTTGATGTGGGCGAATGCTGCAAAAACGACAGTTCCATTTTTAGCGCATAAACCAAGTTTTTAATCGCATTACTTCCGCTTTGAATGACGGAAGTTTCGTATAATATTTAATTCTTTTTCAAAAATTACATTTAACATTTATTGAAACTGTAATTCGTAGCAATAAAAAGAAAATGTAATAAAAGAAAATGTGAAAAAATGGTGCAAATGAAATATCAAGGGTAAATGTGAAAATAATGTCCAGTCAGCATTCACTTTCCCACGACTTTTACAAAAAGTGTCTTTAACATTGACGTCAAAATCAGGTAAACAGAGTAAATTTGAAAAGTGAATGAATTAAATAAAATTACAATATATTATTTTATCAGTCAAATTTGCTAGACTGGTGAAGAACTGTCTTTTTCGAAAGACAAACTTATTGCTACCGATGGTCGTTTTTTTTTTTTTTTTTTTTTTTCATCTTTATTTTTTTTTTTTTTTCAAAATTATTATTATGCAAAAGGGATATTTTTTCCGGGACAAATCAATAATTTATGCCAATGCTTTTGTAACATTTTTCCATGCCGTCTTTGGATTTATTTAACTCTTTCCCAAACAAGACGTGGTTTTTGACGTCCCTTATAGAAATAATATGGGAAAACATTGAGACAAAAGAAGAAACTGCTGATAACCAGCAGTTTCTCCTTTTGTTTCAATATTTTCCTTGCTATATTGCTCACAAATTCTATCTTAAACAATGTCCATTTGCCATCTGCAACAGCTTTTGAAATGGAAATTTTGGAACTAAAATTTGCCGTTTGGGAAAGGGATAAATACGGATATTATATCAATATCCAATATAACCAATGATATGCCCCGTTCGTAACAGGTAGAAGGAAGCAAATTTTAAAATATTGGAAACTATTTTGTTTAATCTTTTCCCAAACGACAACATTGGACTGTTCAAAATTGAAGGATTGGATTGAACGGAGTTTTACGCCCCACTCAACTACTAAGGTCATATGGAGACGGGACCTCGGTTTAAAGTCTCATCCGAATGACTAGCCAAATTGAAGGATGTTGCAGACAATGGAATTCGGTGTTTCATGTTCTACCGTGGAAAAAATATGCAAAGAAGACCGGGATTTGCTGGATGTAATATATTTTTAAATATTATATGTTGAAAAGTAATTGACGACCGAGTAAATTTTCATTATTTTTTTTGAATATTTTTTGCACTTGTTGTGTAACGTGTATAATATATAATACAAGAAATGAAACGCAACGAACGACCACTCTGCGTGGAGAATGTTTATTTCTATAATCATCCGACATGTCGCCCGCACCACAATTCAAATTGGAACAGTCACAAGTTTTGCCGTTTGAGAAAGGATTAAGGATCATTTTGTCAGGAATGGTTTAGGCATTCAAATGATTAAATAATCTTAATTAAACAAACTTAAAACCACCTGATTACAAATTGCCATTAATTAAAAAAGACGGCAATATTTCAAGTTGAAATTAAGGTAGAATACCTGTTATGTGGCCATTTTGAGATTCATAAAACATCGGATTTTTTTTCGAGCGTCGTCGCTTCTTTTCCGAACTTATTCGGGCGCGCTCGTAAACATTCGGCGGTGGAAAGTTCCACCGCCGATTGTTTTCGTCGTAGCCCGAATAATTTCGACGTTGCGCGAATATCATTAGGGGTAGACTCCTTTAATACCGGGTTTTGATGTTCTGTGTGCAGTTTTTACTTCCTTTGAATCTTTAAATTTAAAAAAAAAATTAGAAAAGTTCCTAAAACAACTCCCTTTAAGGACATTTCAATTTTAATGCTGACTTCTTTTTAATCAATTGAAATATGTTAATGATTTGTTAACGATATAACATGAGCCGTGTGCGATTTAGGCCGGTAGAGCTCTTCTAGAAGAGTCTGGTTCCCGCCTCTGATACACTAAGTAGTAGAAAAAAAATACAACGTAGTGTATCAGAGGCGGGAACCAGACTAGCTCTACCTCTTCCAGAAGACCGCTTCTGGCCTAAATCGCACGCGGCTATGGACAATTCGCAAAAATATTGATTATAGGTGATTGCTTTGCAATGTCCTCTTTTATCCCAAAACATTTGCATGTGTGTGTACGTCAGATCAGGTCGAGTTGTGAAGAAAAGTATCAAAAGCTGCATCAGAAAATATAATGGGTGTTGCTCAAGACTAGACTTGTGGGCTATGTATCAAGGAAAACATTGCGACAAAAGGAGAAAATGTTGATTATAAGCATTTTCCTCTGTTGCCTCAATTTTTCCCAAGTCTTTGCGAACAGGGTTTACAAACCCATTATCTTGTTTGGGAAACTGTTAAAACAAAACAGAAAAGAAAAGGTGAAACAGAAGCACTCGATGAAAGTATTTCAGGAAACAATATTATCATTGTGCACTAACTCAACCTCATGAATAATTTTCTAAATATTTTCACGGAATATTTTGAACACATTGTTGGAAAAAAGACAGTAAAGGAAATACTACCGATACAATTATTATTTCAATTTTCAACCCAATAACAGGAATACTCTTCTATTGTTGGTATTTTGATAAATGTCTGCAATTTTCTTAACCCATTACCAGACGGCAAAATGTTGGACTGTTCCAAATCCAAAGATACTGCAGATGACAATATGAATTGAATGAAAATTCGCATTCTTTGATCTTTCTGGGTGAAACAAAATGTGGGAGATGAAGAAATTGCTTGTTACAAGCAATTTCTTCATTTTCCACAATGTTTTTCAAAGCCATATCTATGATATTTTTAAAGGCAACAGAGTGTCCCTTTCAAAAACAGAATCTGGCTTTGGTTGGAAAACACCGAGAAAAGAAGACTACAGGCTTAACTGACAACATGGTATTCTCAAATGCCGTACCCTTTCCAAAATAGCCAAAGTGTAGACTTGACTAAATTAATGCCATAAGACGTGCGATTGTGTAGAAAAAAGTACAAGAAATGAGGCAAAAGAAAGAAATACCGATGGTTTTCATTTTCGTCTTTTGTCTCGACATTTGTATTCAATGTGATTCTGCCACACTCTATTACAGATTGCAAAAATTAAATGGAACCTACTAAACAATAACCGTAAAAAATAATATTGCCACGTGCATATTGTATGTTCGACAACTTAGCATGGGTCCCTTTACAGATTCAAACCAGCCCTGATCTGCGTCAATAGCGCAGGCTAAGATCGATCTTGTTACAAATGCAACACTTATCTAAAGGGGGAATAACACTTAACATCTTATAAATTTTCCGAGAACTTGGTACAAAAAAATAAATATATATTATTAAAATATGGTCTTTAAATTACATAATGCCAAATCTTAGCTTTCTACCTTGTGTATTGGCTTAGATGTCGACGGATTTAAAACCCCATGATTTTTTGTCCCGGGGATAATATTTACAATAATGGAACATATGGGGTTTTAAATCCGTCAACATCCTAGCCAATACACAAGATAGAAAGCTAAGATTTGGCATATATGTAATTTAAAGACCACATTTTAATAATATATATTTAATTTTTTTTGCACGAAGTTCTCGGAAATTTGTAAGATGTTAAGTGTTATTCCCCCTTTATCTAAACGGCAAAATATGAACTGTTTCAATTTGAAAGCTACATGTACGGAAGACAACAAAATGGCTATTGATACATTTTTCGTATATACAATTTATCACAGGGAATATACGGTCAAAATTAGACTGTTCTTGCCATAAACAATTAAGTAAGTAAGTAAGTAAGTAAATTTTTATTAGGGTGACATGTGTTACACACCATGTTCTCCTTTTGTTTCAATATTTTGCTTTTTTATTCTATATAAGGGAAGTCAAAACGAAGGCTTGAAAAGGTGTTAATTTGTGTACAATTTACGCTTATTCATGCCAAAAGGTATGAAAATAATGTCGTTTCTTAGCAACGCAAGGAATACATGTATAACAGATTACATGTATAAAATCACATAATCCATGGATACTTTAACCTGTTACCTCACAGTAACGTATTTTGACTCCCCAGAAGAAACAGGCTTCGGAAAACATCATGGAGAATGAAGAAATTGCTTGTCACAAGCAATTTCTTCATTTCCCACGATGTTTTCTACCCTAAGAGACAAAAGTATTTAAGATTTCGTTCTTCTGAAATTGTCGTCTGCAATATCTTTGAATTTGAACCAGTCTAATATGTTGTCGTTTGGTAATGAGTTAAGTTTTAGTATCCATAACCAAATGCATCAAAACATGGTGTACAGCACATTTTAAGATTATCACTAATTATTTCTTTCTCCAAAAAGACACTATAATCTGAAAGCTTGACAGTTCAAAGTAAACGACCATTTACAAAAACATGTATCAAAATTATTTATAAATATACATTTACCGTGGTTGGTGTTTTCATTTTCGTCTTTTTTTTTCTCGATATATTAAGTAATTAAGTCCAAAAGATGTCTTGAGACTAGACAAGCCCATACCAAATTTATTTTCCGAATCCCCTTGGTACCGTAAAGTGTCTATTCTCAAGTCAAAATTGTAATGTGATAGGCACATGGGTCTGTAAAATTAGATTTTTTCTCCTTTCTTTTCATAGTCTCAATTTCAGCGAGTAATCGGAGCAACTTTATATCCGTAATTTCATATGAATAACTTTTTACATTGCTTAACAAGAGCTGTCCGAAGACAGCGCGCTCGACTTTCTAAGTTGCTTAGTATAAAGGGGGCATAACTCCAAGTATAGTGGAGCCAGGGTCATGGGCCCTAGTAGTAAGGTAGAGGGTGTGATGGTGAATAAGTATTCCAAGTTTGGGTTGAATCCCTTTGATAGTATGGAAGTTATTGATGTTTGAAAAAAAACTTTAACCTTTGTTGCAACGCCGAAGCCGACGCCAACGCCAACGCCGACGCCCGGGTGACAGTATAAGCTCTCATTTTCTTCGAAAAGTCGAACTAAAAATGCGGCCTGAATTTTTCTTACACGGAGATTTATCTGAAAACAAATTCATTGTGTTGCTCTATTGAAATTATGATATTATAAAAATCAGCCCACGAAAAAGTTAATGACGACCAACCAAAGTTTGGGTCGTGAATAACTTTTTTTATCAGCTGTTTGTTACACATCCAGGATCCTTCAAATTCAGCATGTCCCTGGCATATTCCACTTCTCTGATTCATTTTTTTCAAATCAGCCATATAATGTATTACTAAAAATTGAAATACATGTACGAGGTACAATCGGAGTATTCCTTTTTTAGCATTGTTTTACGTAAGAATACGATAAATTTTGGCATGGGTGTACGTTGACTCTTATTGAGAATTTGCCCGCACATTTTGTCAGCAGATGATTATGCTCCTTCTTTCTTTTTGAAACAATCGTTGTATTTGGTCTGTGAACGAGGTAGGCTACGGCGCAGTTTCAAAAATTCACGTCGCAAATTTTAGGATCCTAGAAAAATCTAAAAAATGGAGTACTAGTATATAAATTGCTGTGATACGTAATTCCCTGCCGTGTATTACGTGACTAACGTTTTATGCACTTTAAATAGATACGAAGTCGTGACGAACATAAACCAGATAAAATCAAACGGTAATTAACTTCTCATTATCGTTTCTAATTATGACAATATATCGTTGCTTTGCAACAAAAACATCGTAACTGCAGCTTAAAACAAGCTTCATTTACAAGATTTATGTTGAAAAGCATCGATATCGTGTTTTAGTACAATGTGGGTATCAGAAGGAGACTATGTCTATGTTATATTTAGACGAAGCTTGACGTACTATGCGCACGAACTTTTAAAGTTGTATCTTCGCAAAAAAAAAATACTCGTTTAAATTAATTTAATATGGCACTGTCCTGTATGTAAGAGGTATTCATTAGGCAAATAGACTATAATAGATTCACTATTAAACGAGAATAATTTCAGTTATTTTGATAAAGCAGTTCAACTCACAAAATCCTTACTTCATGCATATCTACCAATTAATGTGATAACATTGACCAATTTTCAAAAAGATCCAGGCAAAAATTTAGGATGAGTTTTGCTGACAAGAAAAGTGGGCTTACGTACGGATGTGTGGACAGACGGACGGATGGATGGACGGACGGACAGACGGAGATGACGCCAATATACGACCGCCTCTGGCGGTGTATAAAATTCAGTGTGTGATTCATTACGTTAAAAGTTGAGTTGTGCCGGATCAATGAAATCATATGATACATCGCACTGACTTTTTTAACATTTAACTGCACTCGAGTTTCAAGTCGACTGTTGCCTATTTTGCGTTTTTTTGTGTTATTTTTTGTGTGTTTTTTTCTTAAAATATTTCTGACAAAAAATCTTTCTCCCACCAAAGGGGCGATTTTGTTACGAATTACATATATGATAATATGAAAACTAGAAAGACCTGAAGGTCTTGAGTCGCTCCACAGGCCTGAATTTCTTGGGGTTTACTATAAAAAATTTGACAAATTTATCTAAATGCTTAAACTTATATAGTATTAAATTCTTGTGGTTCTTAGAGCAGAAACAAAGTAAAATACAGCAATGTGGTAAAAGAAAAACTAGATTCCTCAAAACTTGTGGTTCTTAGAGCGAAATCAAAGTAAAAAGAGGCAATCATGTGGTCAAAGCGAAAAGAAGGTAAATGATTGACCAATATTTGGGGGATTTTTAGAGTGATGATAAAGTTGAAAACTGTAATTATGCCAAATTCAAGGGCACATAATTTAGTATGTGAGTTTATAATCAAGCTGAAAATTAAAATCGTGCAAGATCTTTTGTTCAGCATCATTCTGTCCAAATTTTGTCATTATTGGTCTATAATCGTGGCCGCAAAAGTGAAAAAAGTGTCGAAAACTGAAATTTTGTCAATTTCAAGGGCACATAACTCAGATTGTAGGGGATTAAAGATGGCGGACCGATAGGACGTGTGTATGTGAGCAGATATGAAAAAGTCACTTTGCAAGCTAAAGCCGCTGTTAAGACAGACAAATTTTGGACTGCTATACCGTGAGTGAATACGTTATATAAAATACTAAAAAACTCTTATGGATGAAGCTGAATAATGCTGCTTTCAACAATTTTATAGAAAACAATAGACTCATATGAATCTAAAAATAGATTATAACCAGTAGTGTACACGAACTTCATACCTAGAGGGCACAATACCTGTGCTGCAAACAATCAACCTATTGTTATACTGCCTTCATATAATGGAACCTACAATAGCCGAACTAATCCCTCTACGCCCGAGGGACAATGCCGATGTACATGTACCGGTAAATTGTGAACAAACTATTGAGAATGACCCTACTTTGCTACCTTCTAGCCAGCTTTGTGGTCAAGATCTCAACGAGAATGAAGACATCCAGCAATATGATCATTTAGTGGAACTTTTTCGTGATTTTCCATATGATTTGTTTGTCAACATAGTTGTGACTGAATATAGTGCCTCAGAATCTTCTCTGGAAATAACCAGGGCAGCATTATTTGACTCATTGAAGGATAGTGATGATTTTCCATACGGATCAGATGCCGAGCTCAAGCGTCGCGTCTTTACACGTAAAGGCGATCCTGTGTACGTTAAGCTAGCTCAGGACATTCACAGTATAATAGCTGTAGCACAGGGTGATGATTATGCAAAATTGAAGGACATGATAAGCTCATCGAGGCGAAAACAGTCGCAGTCGCAGTCAGATCGATCTAAAACCCAGCACCCATCTTATCAGTGTGCGTGTAATAGTGAAATAGAGATTCTGAAAGAAATGATCCAGTCTTTACAAAGTGATATTCTATTGATGAAACAAGAGCGTGTTGTCTGTGAAACAATATGGTCTGATCAAGTTAAATGTGTATCACAATCGCTCAAGTCATTGTCTTCTGATGTTAAAAAGCAAATTGAATCTGTGCAAGGCTCAGTAGACAAGTCATTTCATTCGATGAAAAGTGATGGGATTTTGTGCCAAATGACAAACTTTGAACAGCGCCTGTGTGACGTTGAATCTAAACAGGGTCGTATGCGTTATAATTCGAAAGGCGAAACAAATGGCGCTGCACCTACTCATGAATTCGCATCAGTTTCTGTGTTATCTGGGAACACGAATGACTCTGTAACTAACATAAACCTGCCACAAGATCCACTATTGGCTCTATTATATACGCAGAGAGACAATACAATAATAAATGGCACAGACAGAGAAACAAGTGAGCGCGTGGGTTCTAGTCTAACTTCTACTCAACATACCGGGGATATCCCCGACACTCGTGGAACGGCACCTGTTATCCAAACCCCCGTCAATGTAGAACAACAACCATCAAACCCGAGGGACGATGTCACCGCGGAACAAACCGCGGAGCAATCTGTCACACACGGAGTTGACGATATAGTTCCTGGACAGATAGTCGATAACATTACTTTGCCTGTACCTGTCTCTGATACGGGTATCCAGTCTATTGATAAAAATGAACTAGAACAGTTTTTGAATACGTACGATTTTGTAGATGCCGCAGTTCAGTGCAATTTATCGAGTACACTTAGTGATCATTGTTCGAATAATATTAGTCAAAACCAGCAAGCTTCGGCTAATAATCAAAGTAAAAACAGGATTACGTTTGCAGAAATATACTCGAATCTGGGTCTGCCGTCGCGATCAGATTCTAATACAATTTCTGTTCGTCTCACAAATCGTGACGATAGTGAATATGATGACAAAGATTTCAATGATCACAACCCGTCTCGTAAACGTACATTACGTTATCATGTATCTGGTTACAAAAATGACATGACTGAAGAAAAACTGTACTCTTATGTGTCACGTAGGGGTCCTGAAGTTACCATGGTCAGGAGATTTGTCTCCAAAAGAAACCCCAAATATGTAACTTTTCGTTTTAACGTGAAAAATAATGAGGACAGTGGCCTCTTAAGGGCAAAGGGATTCTGGCCTTTGAACATTACATGTAAACCATGGAACCCACCGGACAACAACAGTCTCACTCGGTCTTATTACAGAAGACGACAACGTAGATTTGCACCAATGATTGGATATTCAAATGGTGAATTCTACGGTGTCAATGAGTCAAATTTAATACACCTGAATCCTTATGCCTGTCTTGAAGAAGCCGATTAGCCCATATATAATTTATCATGAAATTAAACATAATGACATGGAATGTTACAGGAGTTATGTCAAGCTCTTCTTATTTGAGCGATACCCTTGTGGAGCGCTCGATTGATATTTGTGGAATTTCAGAACATTGGTTGGATCCAACCAATGTTACTTTTTTAAATGATATTAACTCAAACTATCGTGCATATGCTACTACCGATAAAGATTTATCTGTAATAAACAGTAACAGGAGAGTGGGTAAAGGAGGTGTCGGCATTATGTGGCACGTGAAGCACAATGATCGTATTTCTGCTCTTTCATTAGACGATGATCGCATTATTGGTATACAATATCAATTATCAGACAAAGATTTTATATTCATTTTTCAAGTTTATCTGCCATGTACGAATCATTCGATCAATAGTTTTCGTGATTACATTGCAAAGCTGTACGACCTGTGGCATGTTTACTCAGATATAGGTACTGTTATTGTAATGGGAGACTTCAATTGTAAGATTGTTTCTGCCCGTGCATCAGCTCAGTCTACAAGACAAAGAGAGATGTTTGATTTATTAGACGTCAATAATGGTTTAGCCGTCAATACACTGCCACTATGTTCCGGCGCGTCCAATACATACGTCTCACATGATAAACGTAATGAAAGCTTTATTGACTATATCGTAATTCCGATAGAAAAGTCCGATTATGTGACTAAATGTGAGATTTTAGATGATAATTGTATCAATGTATCCAATCACAGACCAGTCATTGCGTCATTTTATGTATCGAACTTAGGTCAGTTAAAGGGAGGTAATTTCTCATCAGATAGTGATCACATAAATTGGCGCAAAGTTAATTCGTGTCATATCGAAAATTATCGTAGTATGCTTGAGTTTTCCAACGATTTATTGTCTGCATGTTTCCATCCATTAAACTCCAAAAGTGATATTGACAAAGTATATGATCTCTTTATTAACGGGATATTGGAAGCGTCTGCTAGCTGCTTTCCTACATTTAAGTTTCGTCACTTTTTAAAACCGTATTGGAATGAAACATTATCAAAATTGTCGAAGTTGTCCAAGACAAAGCGGACCACGTGGATCCGCTCAGGCCGCACGATAGACAGTGATGCACATCAAGAGTATAAGCTAGCTAAGAGTAATTTCAGGAGAGAGCATAGGAAGGCTGTAAGGTCTTATTTACGCTTAGCAGATGATGAAATCAATAAACTGCTGAGATCGATAGAAATCGATTTTGGTATCTCATTCGTAATAAGAAGAGAAAAAATACCGACTCGATTAAAACAGAAATGCGTTTTGATAATCAGGTTTACAGAGATCCTGTTAATATTACGCAACAATGGCAAAAGTATTTTACTACTCTATATTCAGAGTACGATTGTCCGTCATATGATGATGGTTGGAAACGTTACATAGATTCCTCCATTTCTGACTTGTTACAGCACAATATAGACGTGGGAAATGTACATTTATCAGTCTCTGATATTCAAGATATTATTCAAACTTGTAAAAAAGGCAAGATGTGTGGCAATGATGAAATATTTTACGAACACCTTATATACGGTGGTACTATGGTCTGTAGGGTTCTAGCGCGGTTATTCTCTGCAATGATTAATATTGGTCACGTGCCGGGTAAGATGAATCGGGGTATTATAGTGACATTACATAAAGGCAATAATAAACGCAAAGATGATCCGAACAATTATCGGGCAATATCTCTAACCTCCACAATACTTAAAACATTTGAAGGGGTTTTATTGAAACGTTGCGAAAAGCAAATTTTACTCTCTTTGAGCCAACAACAGGGTGGTTTTCGGGAAAATCTTGGATGTATGATGACTTCTTATATACTTCGGGAGGCCATTAACTTTGCTACCGAAAATAGAAGCATACTGTATGTTTGTTTTTTAGACGCCAAAAAGGCTTTTGATCGTGTTTGGCATAATGGCCTATTCTACAAAATGAGTGAATGTGGCCTTGATCACTTAACTTTACGGTCTTTCATTAAATGTACGAATCAATGATAAGCCAAGTACGTAATGGTTCATTTATCTCTGATGATGTCCCTATAAAGCAGGGAACCAGACAAGGCGGGAAAAGCTCCCCCATGTGCTATCTCTTGTTTATAAATGGTCTTATTAAGGAGTTAGAAGACTCAAAGCTAGGCCTTTGTGTTTTTAATATGGATGTAAGTAGTCCATCAGTTGCTGATGACATGACTCTTTTAAGCCTTTCCAAATCTGGATTAGATCAGATGATCGACATCTGTTATCAATACTCACTAAAATGGAGATTTGATTATAATCCATCCAAATGCGCTGTTATCGTTTTCGGTGAAAGTAAGCAAAGCCGTTTAAGAGCGAATAGACAATGGTTTATGGGAAATGATCCTATTGACGAAGTTGAACAGTATAAACATTTAGGCACTATTCTAGAACAATCGTGTTCAATTGATGAAAATGTTAATATAGCATGCAGACGACTACGAGGTGAAACTCTTAGCATACTCCAATCCGGAAACTTTAATCCGATAGCTCTACGTACTATGTACAAATCAGTCGTTTTAAATTCTGCATTATACTGTTGTGAGCTATGGAGTGGCATTTCCCGCACAAATAGTCTTAAATTAGAGCGCGCTCATTCATTTTGCGTTAAAACTATTCAAAAACTGCCAAGAAAATGTAATAATGCAGTATCTCGCGCATCTATCGGTGCGATGCCAATTATTGCAGAAATAGATTACAGGAAATTGATTTTTCTTGGTCAATTATGCAGATTATCATCTGATTATCTCGCAAAAAGTATTTTTGTTCACAGATCAGTAAGGTATCTGAATAGTTATTCTTGTGCACAGCGTGGTTTCATTCCCGATATTTGTATAATTCTGTCAAAGTACGGTCTGTTTGGATATTTTGAGCACTTCATGCGCACTTCATATTTCCCGCCAAAATTAGCCTGGCGGTCCATTGTAAAATATAAGGTCCATGAAAAACAGGATTCTATTTTACGCCAAAGTGTAGGCTCAAAGATAACAAACGTACAGTTTGAAGTTTTATTTCCACAAAACGACGTTTCCTGTATTTGGCGTCGTATTCGTGACCCCTATATCTGGAAGGGCTACATGTATTCTGCAAATTATATACTTTGCATGCTTTGTTCTTATGAGGTCCCTCAAATATGTAATAAATGCCAAAAGGTTGTCGATAAATGTACATTTCACAAGCTTATTTTCTGTACTTATAATAACGCCATAAGATTGCAACTCTGGCGCTCTATTTGTCATGTTATGGGACAACGTCAGTACAGAAGCCTACTTCAGAAAACGCCTCAAGAACAGCTGATCGATATGCTTGGTGGACTTGCGCAATATTTTGAAAATACTGCTCAGGTAGACCAAGCGATATCCTATATATATCCTGCATTTCATCAAATGCTATGATCACGAATAATGATAACTATGCATCAATAGCATTATTCGAATGACACAAATTTCTACAGTATGTTATCACAGAATGTTATGTGAATATGAATGTACATAACTACAATTTTCAGTATAAAATGAATAAGCGTTGTTCATAATGACTGGGGTGTCATAACTGGGGTCTATTTAGGCCACAGTTACGACATTTTTGTCATTTAATTAGCAATGTTCCAATAATTGATAGAAGTATAACTTTGCATTCATTCATGCATAGATTGTCCCTTCTTTTTCTTTTCATTTTTTGTCGGTCACTGTAAATTCTATTGTATTTGTTTGTATTGTCATGTCTGTTTGTATGTTTGTATTGTCATGTCTGTTTGTATGTTTGTATTGTCATGCTCTTCTTTTCAAGGAGGAAATAAAAGAATCAATCAATCAATCAACTAACTCAACCTCATGAATAATTTTCTAAATATTTTCACGGAATATTTTGAACATATTGTTGGAAAAAAGACAGTAAAGGAAATACTACCGATACAATTATTATTTCAATTTTCAACCCAATAACAGGAATACTCTTCTATTGTTGGTATTTTGATAAATGTCTGCAATTTTCTTAACCCATTACCAGACGGCAAAATGTTGGACTGTTCCAAATCCAAAGATACTGCAGATGACAATATGAATTGAATGAAAATTCGCATTCTTTGATCTTTCTGGGTGAAACAAAATGTGGGAGATGAAGAAATTGCTTGTTACAAGCAATTTCTTCATTTTCCACAATGTTTTTCAAAGCCATATCTATGATATTTTTAAAGGCAACAGAGTGTCCCTTTCAAAAACAGAATCTGGCTTTGGTTGGAAAACACCGAGAAAAGAAGACTACAGGCTTAACTGACAACATGGTATTCTCAAATGCCGTACCCTTTCCAAAATAGCCAAAGTGTAGACTTGACTAAATTAATGCCATAAGACGTGCGATTGTGTAGAAAAAAGTACAAGAAATGAGGCAAAAGAAAGAAATACCGATGGTTTTCATTTTCGTCTTTTGTCTCGACATTTGTATTCAATGTGATTCTGCCACACTCTATTACAGATTGCAAAAATTAAATGGAACCTACTAAACAATAACCGTAAAAAATAATATTGCCACGTGCATATTGTATGTTCGACAACTTAGCATGGGTCCCTTTACAGATTCAAACCAGCCCTGATCTGCGTCAATAGCGCAGGCTAAGATCGATCTTGTTACAAATGCAACACTTATCTAAAGGGGGAATAACACTTAACATCTTATAAATTTTCCGAGAACTTGGTACAAAAAAATAAATATATATTATTAAAATATGGTCTTTAAATTACATAATATATGCCAAATCTTAGCTTTCTACCTTGTGTATTGGCTTAGATGTCGACGGATTTAAAACCCCATGATTTTTTGTCCCGGGGATAATATTTACAATAATGGAACATATGGGGTTTTAAATCCGTCAACATCCTAGCCAATACACAAGATAGAAAGCTAAGATTTGGCATATATGTAATTTAAAGACCACATTTTAATAATATATATTTATTTTTTTTTGCACGAAGTTCTCGGAAATTTGTAAGATGTTAAGTGTTATTCCCCCTTTATCTAAACGGCAAAATATGAACTGTTTCAATTTGAAAGCTACATGTACGGAAGACAACAAAATGGCTATTGATACATTTTTCGTATATACAATTTATCACAGGGAATATACGGTCAAAATTAGACTGTTCTTGCCATAAACAATTAAGTAAGTAAGTAAGTAAGTAAATTTTTATTAGGGTGACATGTGTTACACACCATGTTCTCCTTTTGTTTCAATATTTTGCTTTTTTATTCTATATAAGGGAAGTCAAAACTAAGGCTTGAAAAGGTGTTAATTTGTGTACAATTTACGCTTATTCATGCCAAAAGGTATGAAAATAATGTCGTTTCTTAGCAACGCAAGGAATACATGTATAACAGATTACATGTATAAAAAAATCACATAATCCATGGATACTTTAACCTGTTACCTCACAGTAACGTATTTTGACTCCCCAGAAGAAACAGGCTTCGGAAAACATCATGGAGAATGAAGAAATTGCTTGTCACAAGCAATTTCTTCATTTCCCACGATGTTTTCTACCATAAGAGACAAAAGTATTTAAGATTTCGTTCTTCTGAAATTGTCGTCTGCAATATCTTTGAATTTGAACCAGTCTAATATGTTGTCGTTTGGTAATGAGTTAAGTTTTAGTATCCATAACCAAATGCATCAAAACATGGTGTACAGCACATTTTAAGATTATCACTAATTATTTCTTTCTCCAAAAAGACACTATAATCTGAAAGCTTGACAGTTCAAAGTAAACGACCATTTACAAAAACATGTATCAAAATTATTTATAAATATACATTTACCGTGGTTGGTGTTTTCATTTTCGTCTTTTTTTTTCTCGATATATTAAGTAATTAAGTCCAAAAGATGTCTTGAGACTAGACAAGCCCATACCAAATTTATTTTCCGAATCCCCTTGGTACCGTAAAGTGTCTATTCTCAAGTCAAAATTGTAATGTGATAGGCACATGGGTCTGTAAAATTAGATTTTTTCTCCTTTCTTTTCATAGTCTCAATTTCAGCGAGTAATCGGAGCAACTTTATATCCGTAATTTCATATGAATAACTTTTTACATTGCTTAACAAGAGCTGTCCGAAGACAGCGCGCTCGACTTTCTAAGTTGCTTAGTATAAAGGGGGCATAACTCCAAGTATAGTGGAGCCAGGGTTATGGGCCCTAGTAGTAAGGTAGAGGGTGTGATGGTGAATAAGTATTCCAAGTTTGGGTTGAATCCCTTTGATAGTATGGAAGTTATTGATGTTTGAAAAAAAACTTTAACCTTTGTTGCAACGCCGAAGCCGACGCCAACGCCAACGCCGACGCCCGGGTGACAGTATAAGCTCTCATTTTCTTCGAAAAGTCGAACTAAAAATGCGTCCTGAATTTTTCTTACACGGAGATTTATCTGAAAACAAATTCATTGTGTTGCTCTATTGAAATTATGATATTATAAAAATCAGCCCACGAAAAAGTTAAAGACGACCAACCAAAGTTTGGGTCGTGAATAACTTTTTTTATCAGCTGTTTGTTACACATCCAGGATCCTTCAAATTCAGCATGTCCCTGGCATATTCCACTTCTCTGATTCATTTTTTTTCAAATCAGCCATATAATGTATTACTAAAAATTGAAATACATGTACGAGGTACAATCGGAGTATTCCTTTTTTAGCATTGTTTTACGTAAGAATACGATAAATTTTGGCATGGGTGTACGTTGACTCTTATTGAGAATTTGCCCGCACATTTTGTCAGCAGATGATTATGCTCCTTCTTTCTTTTTGAAACAATCGTTGTATTTGGTCTGTGAACGAGGTAGGCTACGGCGCAGTTTCAAAAATTCACGTCGCAAATTTTAGGATCCTAGAAAAATCTAAAAAATGGAGTACTAGTATATAAATTGCTGTGATACGTAATTCCCTGCCGTGTATTACGTGACTAACGTTTTATGCACTTTAAATAGATACGAAGTCGTGACGAACATAAACCAGATAAAATCAAACGGTAATTAACTTCTCATTATCGTTTCTAATTATGACAATACAGTCAAAACTGTGTAAGCGGCCACCTGTGTATAGCAGCCAAACTGTCGTATGCAGCCAGTCCAGGTCCTCCCATGCAATTTTACTCTTTAAAGTAACTGTGAATAGCAATTTACTGTCTAATGTGGTCAGTGGCCACCTTTTATTGTCCTAATTGCTCTTTAACTACATCCCCTTAAGCAGCCTTCCACAACTAATTGGTGGCAGGCAATGTGTGAAATATTGATAATACATCTGGCAATTTGCAAAATCATGTGCATAAACCATGAAAAGGTGTGATAAACAGTTAAATGTCATATAAAAGTGTACCCTTTTCCCTTTACAACACTTGCTTTTTCTTCATATTAATAGGGCCAGTCATACAAGTAGACATTTGCATCCAGCATTCAGAATATTTTTGGTGTGGTAAGCAGCCAACTGTCGTATGCAGCCAATTTTGGTGTGTCCCTTGGCTGGCTGCATACGACAGTTTCGACTGTATATCGTTGCTTTGCAACAAAAACATCGTAACTGCAGCTTAAAACAAGCTTCATTTACAAGATTTATGTTGAAAAGCATCGATATCGTGTTTTAGTACAATGTGGGTATCAGAAGGAGACTATGTCTATGTTATATTTAGACGAAGCTTGACGTACTATGCGCACGAACTTTTAAAGTTGTATCTACGCAAAAAAAAATACTCGTTTAAATTAATTTAATATGGCACTGTCCTGTATGTAAGAGGTATTCATTAGGCAAATAGACTATAATAGATTCACTATTAAACGAGAATAATTTCAGTTATTTTGATAAAGCAGTTCAACTCACAAAATCCTTACTTCATGCATATCTACCAATTAATGTGATAACATTGACCAATTTTCAAAAAGATCCAGGCAAAAATTTAGGATGAGTTTTGCTGACAAGAAAAGTGGGCTTACGTACGGATGTGTGGACAGACGGACGGATGGATGGACGGACGGACAGACGGAGATGACGCCAATATACGACCGCCTCTGGCGGTGTATAAAATTCAGTGTGTGATTCATTACGTTAAAAGTTGAGTTGTGCCGGATCAATGAAATCATATGATACATCGCACTGACTTTTTTAACATTTAACTGCACTCGAGTTTCAAGTCGACTGTTGCCTATTTTGCGTTTTTTTGTGTTATTTTTTGTGTGTTTTTTTCTTAAAATATTTCTGACAAAAAATCTTTCTCCCACCAAAGGGGCGATTTTGTTACGAATTACATATATGATAATATGAAAACTAGCAAGACCTGAAGGTCTTGAGTCGCTCCACAGGCCTGAATTTCTTGGGGTTTACTATAAAAAATTTGACAAATTTATCTAAATGCTTAAACTTATATAGTATTAAATTCTTGTGGTTCTTAGAGCAGAAACAAAGTAAAATACAGCAATGTGGTAAAAGAAAAACTAGATTCCTCAAAACTTGTGGTTCTTAGAGCGAAATCAAAGTAAAAAGAGGCAATCATGTGGTCAAAGCGAAAAGAAGGTAAATGATTGACCAATATTTGGGGGATTTTTAGAGTGATGATAAAGTTGAAAACTGTAATTATGCCAAATTCAAGGGCACATAATTTAGTATGTGAGTTTATAATCAAGCTGAAAATTAAAATCGTGCAAGATCTTTTGTTCAGCATCATTCTGTCCAAATTTTGTCATTATTGGTCTATAATCGTGGCCGCAAAAGTGAAAAAAGTGTCGAAAACTGAAATTTTGTCAATTTCAAGGGCACATAACTCAGATTGTAGCAATGCAATCATACTGAAAATTACACATATGCAAGATCTTGTTGTCAACTAGATTCTGTCCAAATATCATCTTGATTGGTTAACAATTATGGTTGTTAGAGTGAAAACAAAGTCGAAAATGGCAATTTTGTCAAATTCAAGGGCACATAACTCAAGATGTAAAATTCCGATTAAGCTGAAAATTACACCCAGGCAGGATACTGTGCTGATATATATTCTGTCTAAGTTTTGTCTTGATTGGTTAATATTTGTAGATTTAAGAGTAAAAATAAAGTCAAAATCAGCAATTTTTGACATTCAAGGGCAGATAACTCAGGTGATTCTGGTTCAATCCAAATTCTTTGAAGGAATGTCAGAGAGGGTCACCCAAGGATCATTCCTGTGAAGTTTGGTTGAAATCCATCCAGTAGTTTCTGAGGAGAAGATTTTTAAAGAAAAAGTTTACGGACGCACGCACGGACGCACGCACGCACTGACGCACGACGGACACATCGCCATGACAATAGCCCGCTGGCCTGAAAGGCCAGTGGAGCTAAAAAGCAAAGCCTCTGACCGGCGTCAACAGCTGTTATTAATTCAATTAACAAAGCATGAGAATTGGGCTTTCGAATTTGTAAGAAATCGTTTAGTTAAGTAAGTCCTACGGTAGAAGTGCCGAGCCCAGATAGCTCTGTAAGTGACGACAGAGTCTTTCAATCCATGAGCCGCGAGTTCGAACCCCTGCTCAGTGCTCGACCAGTATCCTCTCTGACATCTGAAAAAAGTCCTAAATCTTTCAGCCCTAATCTACGGTTAAGCGCTCTCACGGGTGGTAAACGGAGAAACTAGCTCATAAAAGAGTCAACGGTATTTCGTTGCCTCGTGACATATCGGTACTTCCGGGGTAGTTATATCGAAGGAAAATCGGTAAACAAAGGTAGGTGTCGAGCACATGTTTCTTGAATTAATTCATTTATGACGAGTTTTGGAAAAATACGGCGATGCTGTAATATGAAGATATGGTCCAAGTTTGTTGTGCACAATAATAATATACTGTGTTAGTAAGCAGGGTTTTAAAACAATCATTTTAGCATACGTGTTTATCAATCTCCCAAATAATAGCCAATGATATATCGATATAACATGTAATTGACTTGCAACACCCCAAAATACTTAAAATGATAAGAATTTGTATTTTCTAATACGTAAATGTTGAATTCTGGCGTAAATTGGGCGAGTGCAAGTTGCCTCGACGAAAGGTTAGTTGAAATCGAAATTTTACTTTCGATTTGATGATGTTTTTCAATGATTAAATTAAAACCCTGCTAACTAACACCGTATATTCTCGTGCACAACACACTTTGTCCATTTCCTCATATTACAGCGTCGCTGGATTTTTCCAAAAATCTCTGAAAAAGAAATAATTTAAGAAAAATGTTCTCGACGCCAACTTTTGTATACCGATTTTCCATCGATACAACTCCCCCGAGAGTACCGGTATGTCACTAGGCAACAAAATACCGTTGACTCTTTTTGGAGCTATATTCTCCGTTTAACACCCGTGACTCTGGACAGCCTCTGCGACATTACCATATAAGTTGAAAAACGCAAACTATACACATATCACATCTGTATCAACAATTATTTTGTCATCAACGGCAACTTTTGAATTGGACAATCCTAAAATTGTGTCGTTCGGGAAAGGGTCAAATTGAACCAGTCTATACTTCTGCCACTTTGCAAAGATTTAACCCTTACCCTTAGAATTTTGAAAATCCTAGCGGATAAAGCCTAAGAGAATGTGGAGACAAAAGAAATTGCTAATAACTTACATCTCCCTTTTTCCTTTCTTTATAGTATTTATACAGGTCCTATCTTTATCAACAGAGCTCTGCTTTGTAATCTATTATAGACTATAGGTGTAAAAAAATATTCTATGTGTAGCTTGCTTTTTTTAAAATGACATTTCACTTTTATTTTTCACAAATTTTACTTTTTTTTCTATCTGAAAGAGCATATTTTCTTATGAAAATTTTGGAAATTTCAAGCCAAAATATTGCACCGTTTACGAGAAATATATTTTCTATGCTAAAATTAAACAAATTGTTGTAGACAACACTGTTCAGATTTATATGGAATATGTCATTTCTGTCTCAACTTTAAAAGCATTTTTTCGCTTATCACTAACAACTCAAAAAAAACTGATAGCACTTCTACGCAAATAATTAGAATAACCAATCTTTGCATTAAGACATACTAAAAAAATGAAATTGGAATGTTATGTCCCTCTTTCATCAAGTATTTTAAAATAATGAATTTTGCTTGCATTTTCCCTCATTTTAAATATTTCATTCCAAAATATTTTTAACACTACCATTTGTTTGCAAAAGGACCCGCACAATAACGTCGCTTAACGTTCTGATAATGCGTGGGAACGTCAACGTCGCTAGAACGCAGAAAAATAAAGTGACGTCATATCGCCTAGATTTATGACGTCACAAGTAAAAAAGTTGACTGGTTCACTGAACTGGCATAATTTTTGGTTACGGAGCTTCAAATAACGAATGCAATTTACACTAAACCAATTCCTAATCTCAACATCTTGGATAAAGGTCGACAAAAAGACTACCGAGAAATCCGATTGCCGGAAGGAGCTCAGAACGAGGCTAAGACAGCTCAAGCCAAACTCACAAAGTAACAAAATCGCTCAAATCTATACGCCCACAATACCGTAACCCGGTGTAAATTCCATTGACCCCGGTATAAGTAACCAATGGTGTGGTGGTCGTACTTTGTTTGAACAAACACGAGGAATACATGGTAGGTACATGGGCAACCAAAATGTAACCACAAAATTGTTCAAAAGCAATAATATGAAAATAAGGCAGAGCCTCTAACCGGGGTCACGATATAGGTCTAGTAGTTGTTATTTTCTATTATATTCATGCATTTGCAAGGACGGATCCAGGATTTTTTCCCAGGCGGGTCCAATCCCAAGATTTTTTTCAAGGGGGGTCCAAGCCCAAATTATGGCTTAAAATGTAGTAAATATGTAACTTTACATTGATTTTATATAGTCAAAATCTAATTTTTGGCCAATGCCAGGGGGTGGGGTGGGGGTGGGGGGTTCAGACCCCCCGACCCTACCTCTAGATCCGCCCATGCATTTGTAATTCTTTAATGATAATCTGGTAGTAAAAGACAGATTCAGTGACGTGAAAAAAATTAGCTTTTGAATTAGTAAGAGAAGTCGTTTAGTGGTGTAGGTCCCAATTAGCCATAGCCTATTTATTATTGTATTTGGCCAAATGCAAGGGAAAAAAGAAACCTCAAAACCTTGTTTCAATTTGATTCTCAAGACAACACTCTACGTTTGTCTAGTCTTTTTCATTAGCCTTCAGAATTGAAGAAGACAAAGACAGATCTATGATGTATTGGAAAGGGTTTGTTCATGATTGACGTGCAAACTCCTGACATATCAGTTAAAATTAGAATACGTTCAGTTTGGTCTCAATTTTCTTTTCTTTCAAATAAAAATAATAATTAAAAAAAAAAAAAAAAAAAAAAAAAAAAAAAAAAAAAAAAAAAGAAGAAGAAGAAGAAGAAGAAAAAAAAAATGTAGCTTTGCAAAGTTCAATCCGGTCACTCATGACTCATTATTCATAATGTAGAATCACTATTTTTGTCGTCCAAGGTGACTTCTTTGACCCTTTCAAAACAAGACATGATTTTGGTGTCCCTTAGAGACGACAAAACGAAAAAAATCAGACAAAAGATATACTTGTTGAAAATCAAACATTTCTCATTTTGTCTGTATATTATCTGTGCTATATTGTACATTGATCGTATGCTATCTTTATCAACGGCGAATTCGTCGTTTGCAGCAACTTTCAAATTGAACGACCCTCAAATATTGTCGTTTGAGAAAGCGTGAAATTGGACCAGTAGATCTATATACTTCCATTATTTGGCCTAAAAAACGTAACCCTTACTCAATTCAGCGATATTGTATGAAAGCTTAACGGAAAATGTCTATAGTTACTAAAACGTTGAGACAAGAGAAGAAATTTCTGATAACTAGCATTTTCTCCTTTTGTACAAATGTTTCCGAAGCCTTCTCCATCTCCATGATAATCGTCAAGAAGGTCTTGCTTGGGAAAGGGTTGACACGAGATGCTGAGATCTATGTATATTTTGCTGTGAAACAGCATTTAGGCCTAATGAAGAATTCTCAAAATGATTAGATATATAAATCTTTTCCTTCATTTTCCCCCAATATTTCCTTCTAGTCTATATCTAAAATAGTGTTTGGTTAAAAAATGGAAAATCTATTTTCCTTTCAAATTAGCTGGCGCTTCTAGCTCCGATATAAGATAAACGGGTTTGAATAATAATTCACAAATCCTACACCCCGCAGACAGAATTGACGTGGACTAAACAACTTCTAACGTCGTAGTCATTTGATAAACGACGCGCGTTTCCAAACAACGCTACTTGACGTCTGATAACGCGCGGGAAATGGAACGTCGCGAGAACGCAGAAAAATCCATGTTGACGTCATATAGGCTAGTTATATGACGTCACAAAGTCAAAAACTGACTGGTTCACTAAACTCGGATATTTCAATGTCACGGGACCCCAGATAACGGAGGTAATTAGCACTAAACCAATTCACAATCTCAGTATCTTGGATAAAGCCTGGCAAATGGACAACTGAGGGTGTCCGAAAACCGGAAAAAAATTCAGAACGAGACTCGTGCAACTCAACCCAAAAACACAATACAGAGTGTCCCAAAAAAAACGGAACCCTAATTCAAAGTCAAATATTTTAAAGCGTAAGCAAAAAATCTAATTTTTGAATTTGTAGTACTGAACATACATTATTTTTGCATTTGTGTTCCAAATTTCACTTAAAAATATGCATCAGTTCAAAAGCTATAAGCAAATTAATAATGACACTAAAAAACCGATCTGACATGATATTGATTTTTGCGTCTTGTTTGTTCGTGAAAGCGCACTTACGGTCAGCTGTTGAATTCTGTACCGTTGAACATGTGTGTACCGATTTCCTCAAAATTTAATATGTACACGTTCTGTACGTTCAAATTGAGTCCATAGGGCGGTTGTTTGAAGTAATTTCAAATTATTATGTGATTCATTTCATATGGCGCAGTTTTAACTTTTGTTTTCATAAATTACAAGCTTAGTATGCTTCCTAAAATTAGTCCCGCCTTAATTTTCTTGCATAGTATACATTTCTTTGGACTATGATTTAATTCTTTTTGGTGATTTTTTGTGTTATTTGTGTTTTGCATAAAGGTCAGTGTCAGGTCAAATGAAACCTGTAATACTTTTCAATTGAGCGGTGACCGACATGTTGGTCAGAAATAAAATAAGTGCCTATGATTATTATTCATGAGTCTGTAATGCACTTGGATATTTTGTTTGTATACAGTTAAGTTACATCGCAGCTCGCAGCATTAACAGTTTATTTATTAGCAAAAAGTATGAAATGAAAATGCACTATTATGAATATAATGTTTCAAAATAATTTTTGTATTGTATTGAATATATTAACCAATTGTATAGCGTCAATTTATTCAATGAGCGTAGGCACGCGCTGCAAAACGAAAAGATCGATATCGTGTTAAAATGGTTTTCTGGGTATACTCATTTGAATGCCAATATTTTCAAAACTAGTCATCATTTTTCAACCAAATTTTAACTGCTAATAGAAAACTGTCGTTACTATTGCATATGTAAATTTGGTGGAGAAATATTACTTAATACATGAGAAATGCACTTTCAAAAATGGGTTCCGTTTTTTTGGGGACACTCTGTATAACAAGCACTGAAATCTATACGCCCACAATACCGTAAGCCGTGGTCAATTCCATTGACCCCGGTATTAGCGTTTAGCACCATTCGACAGATTCCGTTTCACATGCGTGGGAAATATGGTAGGCATTTGAAACTTCCTGATTTATAAAATCGAATTTAAAAGGCTTTAACCCTTACCCAACAATGCCCAATTTTCACTTCCCCAAAAGATAAGTCTTGAGAAAACATTGACGCTAAAAAAGAAATTCGTAATTGATGGCGTTTTCTTCTTTTCGTTTATCAAACAAAAAGATATTATCTGAGAAGTGCAAAAAAATTATCGACACCAGTCAGTCGGCGGAGACTTGAAATCACTGCTTTTCAACAAAAACCTCGTAACTGCAGGTTAAAACAAGCTGCAGTTACGAGGTTTTTGTTGAAAAGCGATATGCTAACTAGATCAAAACGGTTTACAAGACGATTTTCTGAATCAAGTATGATTTTCCTATCTTATCATATGTTGATTTCTTCAGCCTGACCTCTTTCTCAGATATTATTTTGGCTTCCTTGACGATACCTTTTTAACGTTGCAGATTAAGTTTGACACGAAGATAAGTTCTGATGCACTTAAAACAACGACGAAAAGATAGTCACATGACTGTATTGTATTATCTCACTTATTGTCCGTAAATATTGACCTGAACCCGATGAATATGTAATGAGTAATTGTGACATGGAATAATCAATACTCGCCAGCAAGCATACACTGTCAAACAGAGTCGATCGTTTCCATAAGCATTGTGACTTTGTATTTTGCACGTGCTTTTCGTGTCAATATATGTCGGAGAGTAATTATTCCGCATCACAATTTCTCATTGCATATTCAACAGGTTCAGGTCAATATTTACGGACAATACGAGATTTTAAAATTGATAAAATAAACAAATCAGGAAGTCAAATTACATTCAGGTGTCGAGACAGGGGTAATCTCTCATTTGCATTATTTACAATGAACCCTTTCCCAAACCAGTTTGTTCGTTTATTTTAAAAAAATGTGCATTCAAATTGTGTCTGAAATCTCAAAATGTGTCAATCGGTTAAACCCTAACAGTTAATTAATGAGCCAATATTTATTTTCGTGGAAATCTGAGAAAAAAAGTTCAATTTTTATTTCCAATTTATTCTGTCCATTTTTGGTTCGGGATGAAAGTACCACATTTAAAATAATGAGTAACGTTTACAGGAACATTGCGATGCACATGGAAATACTCGAAATCGTCTTTCATAAATCTATTGTCTCTATAAAATGTCCTTGCTGTAACAACCACATTTTCTCTCAGAAATTCGATTTGAAAGTTTAAGATTATTTCAAAGTATTTTTTTTTAAGAAAAAGTGGCCAGACTGAAAGACTTATGTTCAAGTCCATTTCCAAAAATAATTTTCTTGGCCAATTTTCAATGTAGTATTGTATTTTCATAATTCAATAGAAAATTTTGTCTATTTCAAATGTAATAAAGCTTCTATCAAAGAAAAAATATATGTACATGTACTTTAGACTCTAGAAAATGTTATTCTCTTTGTATTTCAGGCACAATAAAGTTAGCGAAACACCTTTTTTGTGAAATAATTTGCTGAAAGTGCATCGTTACATCGAGGACACATTAGTTATTGCAAGGACAATATTCGCTAATTTATGAAATAAACAGAAATTATTTAATTTCACTATTTCATTAAAACTTCAAATAATTAGGTTCAAAAACATACCAATTTTACCATCAAAAGACATAATTTTTATTGAACCATGATGCAGTTTGTAATAAAAAAAAGTCTGTGTTATTGGAATGACATTTACCATTACTGCGAGGACTTAAATTTAAATATTTTTCCATTTCTTACATTGTATTGACCTATATATGATCATTTACTCTAAAAATCAATGCAATTGTACAAAAATATATACATTTAAAAGTAAAAGTCACTTTGTTGAACCCTTTCAAAAACGTTAAATGTTATGCTATGTTACAACTGCTGATCAAGTCAAATCGATCACCTTGACTGCTCAAATTCGCCCATCATTCCCGACTTAATGACTTTCTCGATCTCTACTCGATCAACCCGACCTCTACTGTCTATTTGATCGAGTGAACAGATCGAGTTGATCGAGATGTGGTTGGGATCCACTTGATTAAAAGGCCATGTGATCGATATAAAGATGTTTATCCGATCACACTCGCTCTCCAGATTTGATTGATTCCTGATCTGGTCGATCGCCTATCCGATCAATACACGATCGCATTTCGATCAACTTTTTACCCAATCGTACACAAATATTTTTTGATATCTAAACAAATAGAGAAAGATGACTAAGTGGTGCGGATAAAGCTCGATCACCACGACCATTTCCGATCACAAATGACGATCGAGTTCGATCTGTACTCGATCGCTTGATTCGGCTTGGTCGAGTTGATTTGATCGGCAGCGGATACCTAGCATATAAATTATACAACTTGAAAGCTGTTGAAGACTACAAAAATGAAGTTTATGAAGATCTAACTTGTGTGTAAAATATAGATGAATGGATATCAAAGTAAACGGAGTCAGAGCTGGTAATCAGCATTTACTTCTCTTACCTTAGTGTTTGTAAATTAGGAAGTAAAAACCAAGTCTTCTTTGTGAAATAAATGAGAAGACGTAAAGAAAGTTAAGCGATTACAAATACGACAAAAAAATAAAAAAAAAAAAAAAAGATATGGAATGTCTTAAACCTTGAAACCGTCAAACCATGAAATATCACATTGTACATTCAAGTAAAAAAGATTCAAGGTATAGTAAATCGTTTAGGAGGGAAAAATCTCGACCATAGTCTAAGTGTAAAGTCTTGACATACTCATTGAGTTCGATCCTTTTAGCAATATGCGCAGATGATTAATTGTTGTTGTTATTTCTTTTTTGGAAGATAGCTCACATAATAACTTAGATACACGGCTGTAAGACATTGAGTGTCCTAAAACTGATTGTCCAAAAAAAAAAAAAAAATAAATAAATAAATAAAAAAAAAAGTAATTTGAAAATGTTTTATTCTTCTTGTTTACCTAGATAAGATAATATTTGACAAAAAACATTACATCTTTTTTTCGGGAGGAAATTTTGTGATTGCAAGATTACATGCACGATCCGAATCTATACATGCAAATCGCATTGAAAATAAAAAAAATCTACTTGTCTTTTCACGGCACCCCTATAGCACCAGGAACTCCTTTACCATTACCGCTTTCAAAAAATGACTAAGTACATGACACACACCCTCGGAGGAGGACTAATCCACGGCCTGGATAAACTAAACAGGATGATGATGATGACATGTAACATCTTCAAAACCCATTGAACAAAGATATACAGATTCATACCTTAAAAGAAATAGTGTATAATGTATCTCCAATATTGAAGAAAGATCATTTAAGTACGATCATTTAGAATTAATCTTGTCAATAAATCTAGAATTATATTCTTCATACAACATTCCAAGGTGATTGGCAAAATATCTCCATTAGACTAGTGATAAAATTTATTGATTTGTGATACCAAGAATCCATAAATGTATAAGGAGTCCTTGCAATAACGATTCAAAGTCCGCTCTGTAACAACTGATCGGTGCACATGTTTGGCAACAGTTATTATATTTTTTCAGCTGAAATACTTCGCTTTCCTATTATAGTTTAAGACAATTATTCATCAAGACCTTTGTCTCTTTGGCAAAGAGTCCATATTACAAAAGAAAACTTATAATGTCTTTGCGGTAACGATTTTTGTACTCCCAGTAACAAAACCGTCGTTATTGCGAGGACAGTTATTGCGAGGAATTCCGCGACCATTTGTTCGAAATTACACACAAGCATAACTAGGGAGAAAATATGTTGCATGTTGTAAACGACATGATTCTATATCTGAATAAGTAAAGCTATACGATTTTAAGATCTTGGCAATATAGTGTGGTTGGTCGCGTTGCAAAGAAAACGAAAAATTAAGTCTACGCAGCCAACGGCCTACCTAATTTGCCTCGCAACTTCAAAACCAAGTATTGCTTTGTCTTCATTTAAACATTGTGGCTTTGATGAGTGTTTCCATCTCCGTTTGGGTTGTATTTAAACAATATCTAACCAAAAAGACTTTGATTACGCACATGTAAGTTATTGCGAGGACATTTCGTATAAAAAATCCAGGGACAGACATATATGGCCAAAAATCTTCGTCGTATTTATATTTTCCCAAAAAGGGTTGACACTATTAATAATGTGAGATATAAAACATTAATAAAATGAAGAAAAATCCGATCTGTACCGATTATTTTATAGTGAGAAACATGTTGGAAATTGATAAGTCTATGCTAGGGACAAGAGAAAATGGTCATTTTCCGGTACAAAAGTGCCATATTTTCAGAAACATTCCATCTGCCAGGCCAAATAAACTGTCTTGTTGTTGGTAGTGATGGTCGTTACACGATGTACCTAAAATGACATGTTTACGAAAAGCCATTTCTGAGAAAATGAGCCAGGACAGCGATTTCCACGAAATAAAATATTGGCTCTAATATAGACCGAACGCCTAACCGTTACGTTTCTACATATCCTCGGTGTTGTTGTAAAATGTCATATGTACAGCTTTAGTCAGGCTGTAGATACGATGTTTTACAATTACAGCGATGGTATTCTCAAGGCACAGTCAGACACAAACCAATGTCCACATACGGTCCGAGACATGCGTGTGGGCGTGTTCTTGACGTGGTTTGGAAGTGGAAGTGTGTTCGATAGTGTTGTAAAAATGGCAGTTTAGTAAGAGTATACCTCACGATAAATGACCCGGCAGAGCAGCCCATGCTAATCGAATGCGATGCTCTGCCAGGTCTTTTATCGTGAGGTATACCTAATAGAAAACAACGCATGAAACATGGAGTATATGAATATAGTTAATGGAGAGGACGCTCGAGTTTTCAGAGCTTACAAAACGAAAAAAAAAAAAACGCCAGGAATTTTCTGGACTGGGGTGGAACATCACCAGAAACAAACATTATTGACAAGTAAACAACATTTTGTTTTACACCAATGTCCTTTTTTTAGGTTTTGTTTAAAAAAGGCCAACCATATTTCATTTAACTAACTTTACATATTACACATATTACACTTTTTCTGATGCAAACCAATCGGATTCAAATCGGCAAAGTTTTTGAAATATTTATTGGAGAATTTCTGCAATCGTTATTTTTGTTGTTGTTTTTGTAGTTTTTTTTATTTACAACTTGTTTCAAATTGTAAACCCATGTCTTGATGTGACTTCCAAACAAAAGGAGTGAATAGAATGGTGGACAAATAGTGAAAACATGATTTGTAGTGCTGATATGGAAATTATCACGTCCACATTTAGAACAACTGCTAGCAAAACAGATAAAGGATGATACTCCAATCAAAACAAACAACATCAAGTTTCCTTATTGCAAAAATAGTACCTGCAAATATTCAGATAATACGTAGGTATTGACAATTTCGAAAACAACAAAACTACAGTATTATATCCCTGTTAGTTTAACTTAATCCTTTCCCAAACGAGGCCTGGCCCCGGTTTCTCGAAAAAAAATAAGTACTTTCTCAGACTCAAATCTGAGCACCGTGCTCAAATCACACGAAATTCACATGAACTTCAATCGAATACCCTTCAACGTTGGAGAGTATGTTATTTAAGTTGAGAATGTTCTCATGAGTATGTACTTAGGTTTTTTCGAGAAACCGGGGCCTGGTTTTGACGTCCGTAACAGAAAAGGCTTGAAAAAACATTTTAAGGTGATCATTTATGGCTACAGAAAATAAGGTAGCTTTGATTATATGATATCCCTTCTTTTTCAGTGTTTTTTTCTCTCTTTTTCTTTTTTTTTCAATTTTCAATTTTCAAAGGCAGATTGTTTGAGGAAACGTTTTATATTGAAACAGTTTGAATGGATAAATTATCTCGCTGGATAAGACAACCGTCACTTTTCAACAAAAACCTCGTAACTGCAGCTGAAAACAAGCTGCAGTTACGAGGGTTTTGTTTAAGAGCAGCACAGTAATTGTTTTTCTCGTACAAATAATGCCAGAAGTATTTCACAGAAATAGTTCCTGATATAATCTAGCATTGACTCTCGAATTTCAATCAAAGTGCTGAGAGCACTGTAATTGGACGTCTCTGATTGATTGAGCGGGATTGTACATGAACGAAAGATATTTTATTCATTCTTCTGTGTTTAATTCTATAAGATCGGTTTCGGACATACGAAATCGGCTTTAATACCAGAAAACCCTTCTCGGGCTTCAAATTGATTTGATTGCCGTTTCAAGACAACTGATTTGTCGCTATGAATAATCACTATTAATTTGATTACCAAATTCAATTAAGGCCATGCGATTAGCACTTTTGTCTTCTTGTTTCGGTTTACTATAAGTATTGTCTGCAGTTATACTTTTCATTGATTTTATAAAGTACGCTACAAAGCAATTTATTCAAAATGTAAGCCAACGCGCTACATAAATGAAAGCCGCGATAGCTCACTTAGCAGAGCACTCACCTTGTACTCTTTACACATGTTATATCCGGAAGGCCCTGGGTTCGTATTCTACTCAGACATTGTTCTTTTTAATCATCTTTTTTATACGCCGCCGGAGGCGGACGTATATTGGCGTCATTTTCTCCGTCTGTCCGTCCGTCCATCCATCCGTCGTCCGTCCGTCCGTACGTCCGTCCACTTTTCTTGTCAACGCAACTCCTCCTAAGTTTCTGGCTGGATCTTCTTGAAACTTGGTCACCTCAATTGGTAGATGTGCATGAAGGAAGGATTTTATGGTTCGTTGATTTTTGCCAGAGTTATGCCCCTTAAAAACTTAGTCTCTGGGGCTTATTGAAATTGCAGCCTTGTCAACGCAACTCCTCCTAAGTTTCTAGCTGGATCTTAATGAAACTTGGTCAATGTTATCACCTCAAGTGGTAGATGTGCATGAAGGAGTTATGCCCCCTTAAAACTTAGTCTGTGGGGCTTATTGAAATTGCAGCCTTGTCAACGCAAGTCCTCCTACGTTTATGGCTGGATATTAATGACACTTGGCCAATCACCTCAATTGGTAGATTTGTATAAAGGAAAGATTTTATGGTTCATTGATTTTTTCTAGAGTTATGCCCCCTTAAAACTTAGTCTCTGGGGCTGATTGAAATTGCAGCCTTGTCAACACAACTTCTAAGATTCTGACTGGATCCTTATGAAACTTGGTGGATGTTATTACCTTAATTGGTAGATGTGCATGAAGTAAGGATTTTATGGTTCATTGTCTTTTGCCTGAGTTATGCCCCCTTCAATCTTAGTCTCTATGCCTTAATTATATTTCAGTCTCGTGAACGCAATTCCTTTCAGGTTTTTGACTGGATATTTATAAAAACCTTTTTGTGAACACAACTTTTTACAGGTTTTTGTGTGAATATTTATAAATCCTTGTCAATGTCATTTTTTTGTCTCAAGTTTTATAAGTGGGGGCGTATATTGTGATCATGGCACTCTTGTTCGACTTCTATCTCCACCATCGTTGGCGAAAAAACGACCGCAGTGATTTAGAATCGATCTTAACACAAATTCAACGAAATAAAGTAATGAAACGCCGATCATTTACATACAATTCCGTTCAATCAATGAGAGGCGTCTAAATATAGTGCTCCACGCACTTTGATTTTTATTCCTGTTTAGAGTAAAAAAGAAAAAAACACGGTAGCAGTTTTCCCTGGTTGTAGTTACAAAACAAATTAAATACATACTTTTCCTGAAACAAAATACCAGATGAATTGGAGCACCTAACCATGGATTCCTCATACAAGTACTACCGCAGCATCCTTACATCTACAGATGTGCATAAAAAGAAGAAATTGGGAACGTGCCGTCGGGAAAATGGCAGTGGAGTACAATAAGCAATTTAAATCTTCATATCACTATCAACGAAAATTTGAGAATAGCAATGTCCCTATCTGTAAATATATTCATACGATCATCCAGGTACCATCTGTTGCAGACCCATTGCTTCATCTTCTTAGCTCAATACACGTAAACGGGTCTCTTAAACGAAATAAATACAGATCGCTGTCACTTAGTCTTATACTAGTAATAATCATTGTTGTCATGATCATCGATCAGTATGTAAATAGGTCATGATACTGTCGAATATCAGTGATACAGATGCTGGAGAAAAAAACTCGTAAGAGCAACTATTTTTCTGAATAGGTGGATTTCACTAGTGTCTCATCTGAGGCTGTTCAGATGGAACCCCGATTTGTCATCGAGTCGAACCCGAGTTGCGAAATGATCTCACTCCCCGATAATCAATTTCAAAACCCTGGTTCCAAAGTACGTCTCGTGGAAACCCCGTTCTTTTAAATGTGTCAAAGACTTAAACAACAATGATCAAAGAAAAGGAACCTATCATACACAATACGTGCATTAAATTGGGTAATTATTCTAAAATGTGTGTTTTCAGTAAACACATTAAGAAAAACAAACGTTTTACAGAAGAAATAATCCGAACTGGTTTTGAACCAACGGTGTTCCAAATTTCAAACTGAAAAAAAGGTTGCGAGGTTAATCCTTTCCCGTTTGAGCTATCGCTGCTGCTGATGATATAGGGTGTCTGTTTACATTATAACCATAGTGTATGCATGTATCGCTTTCTAAAGATCTTACCCTTTACACAATAAATATTACGAAAGTCAAAAAACTACAAGAAAATGATTAAATCGAAAAAAGATCGTAAAGTTGGTTAAGGCGTGGTATGAATTGAATCGGCCAATGAATCTTATAGTATTTGTTAGAGAACGCATAGAAAGTAGGAAAAGATACGACAGTTTTCCTGTATGGTCGCAAAATATATTTTGAATTCTGGTCAGCTGGCAATTGAGTCTGAGAAAGGGTTTTTTGGTAATGAAAACCCATTTCGCCTGTCCAAAAGTGGTTATAAGAATTGTACGTCCTTTCGGACGTCCAATTAAAAACAAATCAACGACGTCATAAGTGATCTTTTTTTTTATCTCGGTACATCCAAAATTAAATAATAAGGCGCAAGAGATGCCATGAAAAGCAACGAATATAATGATTTATCCAAGGGCCCATTAGGGAATGTGGGGTTAGGGAAACTATAACGTGAATAATTTCTTCCTGTGCAGGTATTAATTTTGTCGTCTGCAAGAAGATAGAGAATAAATATTTATGACAAACATTTTTTTTTTGTTTATTGCTTATGTTTATATTATTATTGTGTATTGTTATGAATAATAAAGGAAATATGATAGCATTGCAAGGCTATAATTATATAGGACAGTCTGTAGACACGTAGGGCCTACTTCCTGATTCGAAATCTATATCAAATAGAAGTACTTATCAAATAGAAAAAAATTTCTGACTAAATGAAATAAGTATTGAAATAACACAGTGTTAAACAATTTCCTAAAGAAGACATGTTTGGCATCCAAAGCAGAAAAATAGTTGTAAAACATTGAAACAATAGAAGAAAGTTCTGGATATCAGGAATTTCCGTTTTTTATCCATTTAATCATTTCAATTAATTATTTTATAGGCCATTTTTGTTGTCTGTATAAGCTTTAAGGTAGAATATCCGTAATGTAGCCATTTAGAGATATATAAAACATGCGATTTTTCGATCATCGTCGCTAGGTATCCAAACTTATTCGAGTGCGGCCGTAAACATTCGGCAGTGGAAAGTTCCACGGCCGAATGTTTTCGACGTCGCCCGAATAGTTCCGACGTCTCACAAATCTTATCAGGGGTAGACTACCTTGAAATTAGACAATCTAAAATTTTGCCGTTTGAGATAGGATTGAAATTAACTACCTATTTAGCCTAAATGAGATCCGATCTCCTTTTAATCCTTTCCAAAACAACGGCGCCTTTTGACGACCATACATTTAAGGTATACAATTTAGGAACTACAAAACCAAATACAATGATAAAATGTGTTTTTATAAATAGTACTCAAGCGTTTTGAGTAAAGGAGAAAATGCTGGAAATCAGCATCTTCCTGTCTCCCTATGATAACGTTCAGACCTTTCTTTTTTCTTAGGGACGTGAAGACACAGACTTGTTTGAAAAAAGGTAATCACTTTTTTTTAATTTACATTTGAAATACGAAACCTTACATTTAGTTCAATTTACTTCCTGTAAAAACGCTTATAAATCTTGGACAACGTTTGAAATATACACCTGTCAAATGCAATATCAGAAATTGTCACCCGTCTTCCAAAATGGGACCACACGGAAGTTTTGACGTGTATCAAAACTGGGCACTTTGCGCTCACTCCGAAGCTGATCAAAGACGAAGCTTTCCGCTGTAAGATGATTTTCTGTACTTATGGAAGTCTACCCCTAATGAGATTCGCGCGACGTCGGAATTGTTCGGGACGCGCCCGAATAAGTTCGGTTACGTAACGACGCCGCTGGGAAAAAATCCGACGTTTTATGGATCTAAAATGGTCACATTACGGATATTCTACCTTAATTTTTGATTTGTTATATGCATTTTTTGGAAATGATAATTATATTCCATGGCATGTAGGCCTACAGTGTCTGGTTGGCTGGATTTTTTCATATAGCCTATATAGTGCCTTTTCTAGGTAAAAAGCGACGATGTTATTAATTAATCGTTTTCTTTTCGCTTTACGGTTTACTAAGAAACGGTGAATATTGCACAACGATACCACTCCATGCAGCATACAGAGAAATGCGTTTCTTTCGAAGCCAATTCCTTATTTATGGAAAAACGCAAGTAGACATATGTATATTGCCGACCAAAGGTTCAAAAGTGTCATAATTAAAGCTTATTCAAGCTGTAGTTGAGACATTTTCGAACTCGACCGCCGAAAAGACACACTATAACATTAAGGTAGACTATCCCTAATAAGATTTGCGCAACGACGGAATTATTCGGGCGCCGTCGAAAACATTCGGCGGTGGAACTTTCCACCGCCGAATGTTTACGACCGTGCCGAAATAGGTTCGGATACGTAACGACGATGTTTTATGAATCTCAAAATGGCCACATTACGGGAATTCTAGCTTAACGAATAAACATGTAAAACATTTCCGAATGATACATAGATCGATGAAATAGACAAACCACTTACGTTTATTTTGCATGAATTTCCTTTCAGATAAATGTTTATTTGTCGATCAGGAAGCAAACGTTTGACAATGTTTTGATATACTAACAGCTCCGACGAAACTAACAACACAATTAACACAAACGTACGTCACATTTTCCAATGCACCAAACAGAATACATAGAAGGAAAATAAACTCACCGAACTTCCGTGTTCATTTTTAGCCAATAGAATGTACATGGCATTGGCGAAATATCAGAACCAGGAAGTGCTCAGAAATCAATACGCAGTTTTTGTTCCCGATCGTGTTCGCAGAAAGTAGTTCATATATCGAGACTATTGGATTTTCTGAGAGAGATGAGGGGGGTTTCTAAATATATTGTTTTGCAGTTGTGCCTTGACGATAAAATATCTCCAGTGGTTATTAATATTTAAAAACACATAAAACGCAATTGAATATTTCTGTATGTAATGCTAGGTTCTCACTGTCGACCAAATCAACTCGATCGACTCGGTGGCTTAAATTCCCCGACTGACCCCGGCCAAATGACTTTTACTCGATATCTAGTCGATCAGCCCCACCTTTAAAGTCAATTTGATCGGGTGGACGGATGAAGCAGAGGACTGGTTAATCGGGATATGGTCGGGATTCTCACGAGTGCAAGTCGAGATAATCGACTGTAGGTTGGGTGCAGGTCATGTAAAAGATCTCAAATCGATTACATTCGATTTCAACACACGATCGATTCTCGATCAGGTCGATCTTCTATATGATCAATATACGATCGCTTCCCGATCAAATTTTATAATCGATCGCACACGAAAACCGGCATTTATGACGATCAATGAAAGAAGCCCGAACGATGCAGATCAAGCTCGATCATCCCGACAATTCTCGATTACATATGCCGATCGATATCGATCTGAACTTGCATAAAACTACTACATTTTGAAAAGTTAAGCCTAATAGTAGGCCTAGTTTAAATCGCGTTTTGTAGCCAGTGTCACGTAAAAATTAGCCAATACCAAGGCGTCGTTTCATCTTGATCCTTACCACATGGTTCGATCTATCCGCTTAATCTAAATCTTATAGAAATACAGACAAACATTTTCATCAGTGTCATATATAATAATTGAATTGGCATCTATACAAGTGATCACATATCTGGAAAAAGGTCTCCTATAAGACATCTATGTTTCAAGATCAGCCTGTGCCAAAGTGGAGTCTGACCCGGATGCATGCTTCTACCATACGATTTTTGCCACATGTCCTGAAGAAGCTATTTGAGAAAAACATGGTCCTTGATCAGACTGCGTGTATACGCAGGCTGATGTGGAACCATGTTGGGCTCAAAGACTTTATGAGAGCTTTTTCTAGATCCTGACTAAAATACATATCACCAAACTAACAATTTTATACAAATCTTTATTCAGAGGTATTTTAAAACACACTTGTACAAATAGATAAGATATTAAACACCAACAATTAAAATTACAATTGCAAAAATTGTACATGATCATGAAGGATCGGAATGCGATTTTAACAGACATGTTGCTTAACAAAACAGTTAGTACCGTGATCGAAAGAAAAATATGATGGCAAAATATGTTGCAATACTCTTTTCAACAATGTGTAAATTTTATGTAATTTTATTTGTATTTCTTAAGTGAAAATTCGGTATGACACGACAACTACATGATAAAATGTGGTATAATAATTATTTCCTAAAGACCCGGACCCGGTTTCTCGAAAAAACTTAAGTATGTTCTCATGCTCAAATCTGAGCATCGTGCTTAAATCGCACGAAATCCACGTGAACTTCAATTGAATACCAATCAACGTTGATTGGTATTGAATAGAAGTTGAACATGAACTCATGAGAATATACTTAAGTTTTTTCGAGAAACTGGGGCCCGGTCTCATACACATATTTACAATCAAATCACGGCTGGGGCACATTAAGAAGATTTGATTTATTGGTGTTTAACACCGTTTTCAACTATTAAGGTCATATTGCGGCGGTTGGAGCACGTTACCACGAAATCCTGTCGTTTCATATGTCGGTACTTCCACAACATCCTAACCGAGCACCAAACTGCTCGCCCACATAGGATACGATTATCAAACCATTGGTTGTTAACAATTCTGTCCGAAAGGATTTTAGCAGCGACCATGAATCGAACGCGGTACCTCAAGAGTGATAGACCGATGCGCTACAAACTGTGCAATGACCGCTGCCCCACATTAAAAACAAGCCCACCGGTGAAGTATATTAATTTCTCGCGTAATATGAACCCAAAGTTGTTAGTGACCAGGCATATATTCTCTAGAACATTTTAAACCGATACCAGAAGAGACCTTCCCAAACAGAAAAAGATATACCGAAGATAACGTAAATGTAACAAACAGAAAATAAGATGTACATGTATGTTATGGCAACACATCAAAGGAAATTGAGTAAATGCTGGTTATCAGCATTTTCTTCTTTTCCTCTGAAATTTTTAAGGTGCCTGCTTTCGAAACGTCAGAACCAATCCATTTTCAGAACGGACTAGACAAGACCGGTGATATAATACTTGAACGACAGAGAGCCTGTGACGCTGTTTCATACAATTTTTTCCATTTCAATTTATGTCCAATAAAGTACGCATTTCGTCAAGGGAAACAACTATGTAAATATTATCTCGATGAGTTGAGAAAAGTTCTCTCTTTAATATGTCTAACGTAAACAGAATAAAAGATTTTACAGCAAGTTTCTTAAAATGATTATGAAATATAATAAATCATTTAGATAAAACAACATGTATAGATATAGAAAATCCAACAATTGTCAAACAAATATCACACAGCCCTACATCCGTGTATTAAAGGCTGGGTTAACATGGCTGTTTGTCATTGCTGTTTTCTCGGGTGCCGTATAATAAACATATGCGTGGCCATTTTGTTCTGCAGGGATCTTGTCGTCTTTAACCTGCATTCAGAAAATAGAAATTGTGTTGTTACTGAGAGATCACTAGCTACCCACATTCATAGAGATTGTTACATAACTCTGGCAATTATCGTTCCTTAGCTTTTAAAGCTACTATTTCCCAGATTTGGACCCAAAATTGTCAAATACAAACGAAATGTACACTTTTTAAGCTTTATATGACCTGATTAAATGATTACGACAAACTATTGAAGCAACGACTCATTTTTTCGCAATTTGATACCAAATTCATGAAGCGATGTCGAAAGTAGGTCAAAACAGTAGGACATGCGACTTTCTTAAATGACGTCACAACATACATGATGACGTCATATTGAAATTCAAGTATGAATCTCGTTTGAATCATGGTCCGCGCTGTATGCGCATGCGCAACAATTTCAAAATAATTCTAACCCCATCTGAGACGGGGTTGAATTTAGGTTTGGATTCTCCCTAAATTCAGCTATCTGTCTTGTAATTTCGGCTCATTCTCTGTCTGAATCGCATATTATTAACCATCCCGAGGTGGTCAACACAAAAGTTTTGCATATTTTTTCAAAAAATTTCATTTTTTGCAATTAGACCATCTGTTACCGTCGCCCTTTAAGGTATTTCACCACTCATTCGATGCCAAATACTTCCTGCAACTTCGGGAGTCATCCGTTGCAACGGAAATTGACGATGGTATACCATCATCAATGTCCGTTTCTACGGATGACGCCCGAACTCGCACGAAGTGTTTGGTGTTTAATGTTGGATGGAAAATCCTAAGTCTGATATTCGACCGTTGATGTTGCAGAGACGAAAATAGATGTTGAAAAAGATATGTTTTGACTAAATGATAACTCATGAAATATTGACAAAAAGAGAAAACGTTCTTTTTTCAAACTGGGACGCAAAAAGAATGGTTTACTTTGTAATAAACGGTGAACGGAAATGATTGACTGCAATTTATTCTAAAAAATTCCAGCGCATTTCTTTGCCATAAATATGCACTGGTTTAAGAAATATATCGGTGTACTTGACTAAAATCGGCTTTTTGATGTTGCTGTTGTTGTTGTTCTTGTCTTGTTATCGATTACAACATTCATTGTTTAACTCAATATGAAAGGTTATATAGCCCTCCTCTCGGTTTAGTTCATTTAATTAGATTGAATTGCTATAACAACAAAAGATACAAAAATTTCAAGCACATTGATAAAACATTGATAATAATGCAAGAATCCGATACTTTAAATAGATAAATACGAGTATGAACTACTACAACTACTAAGATAACTGATTTAAATTAACCGTCCAAACCACAAGAAAAATAATGGTCGATCGAAAAATATTGTGAGTAGTTATAATTATGATAGTAGATTAAAAGAAGAAAAAGGCTAAATGACAAATAGTTTCTAAGACTACATAATTATTATCCAAGGTGCGGTTTTATTTCATTTTGGGTACTAGAATACTAGTATTTAATATAAACAGATTAAGCTAAATTATGGGAAAGGAGGGAATATGATATGGTCTGTTTGGTCAGATCTGTTCAATCAGTGTAATCAGGTTTCATTCTACTGGTTTTGATTGGTAAAGAAGTTACAAGAAAATAACAATGATCGTTGCCTGAATCGATGTTGCTATTGAGGACATATGGCCTACTTTAAAACCTCCATTTCCACACCGATTTTTATATTTATACAGGGTATTAACATAAAATACTAGAAAAAAGATAGAAAAAATACATAAAGATACATTGTACATTATTATCTACATAATACCTTGTGAAGCGTTTCAATGTCATTTTGATATGATGCTTACTTCCTCCCGATCGTCGCTTATATCACGCTATATAATATTACGATTAATGAAGTATTTTAAATAAATTCAGTATCACTTGTGGTGAACTCGGCCAAAGTACGGGACGTTTTTTCTCTACAACAAGGTATAGATATTTAGCGTTTAAATATGAATTTAAAGATTTTACGATGAATTTGTTCTAAAAATAGACCGGGTTTATCGTTATGTATTGAAAATCCGTCGGTGTTGTTATAAAATCTCGTAGCTACGGCTTTATCGAAGCCGTAGTTACGAACAACACCGACGGAATACATCGTTCGCGAAAAAACGTCCCTCGCTTGAGCCGAGTTTACCACCAGTGAGTATGTTTTATAACAATAAATTATGACGTGTCTACATGTAATGACTTGAAGTAAAAAGAGTTTGAGCATACATTCGGAACGGAGACAAAATCAAATCATTTCTCATAAGTATCTCAGAACGATAAAAGATGCATGTCGGAGCATTTACATTTGGCACTTGTTATGTCAAAATCGGTTTGGTCAAAATTCTGCATAAGTCGAAATAAAACTCTGGGGCCTGTTTCATCAAAAGATTTAAGTCGTATTTTTGACTTACCGATGATTAAAGCAGTTATAAGCAGTTTCTTATTTTTTTTTCAATGTTTTCCCAAGCAGTATCTATTAGGGACGTCAAACCAGGTCTTGTTTGGGACAGGGTTAATGACCGACAAAATTGGTTTAATATCATTTAAATCAAAACTGAACAAAAAACGGACGAGTAGAACTTCTGATATCTCTAGGTAGAGCGACATTATCTGCGATTTCTAAACAACCAGTGTCAGCTATATTTTACTTACAGTATATTCGGGTTCGTCTTCTTTTATTCGTGAAAAACTGGCAATTTTGTGATATACTGGAGATAGCAACTTCTTGTCTACAGGCTTTCGTCTGGTTCCACCTGCAAAATATCGTGACAAAATAAGTTAATGAATAGATCATGCATGGAATGAAGTAACAAGAACGGTATTGTGTGATAAAACTAATTGAAATTGATTTTCGATTATTTCTTTGAAGAATCTATACAGATAGGTTGAACGTGAGATAGATAAAATTCGACTCGGGGACTGGAAAAATATCATTATAGTGTTATGTTTCTAGAGCATGTTCCTAAGGTCAAGATATATGTCACATTATTTTCTGTTTAACAGAGGCTAACGGAACAACATAGATCTTCATAAGACTGTGCCTAATGATGCTTCCTCGAAGTTTCAGGCGAAATAGTATGTTTGGATTCCAATGAGGGAAGGATAAAGTAAACTTACCCGTTAGAAAGCTGACAAAAACAGCAACAATAATAACAACTGTGACGGCAAAGGCACTGTACCATAGATAGGACAAACTGTAGAACTTGTCTAGGCTGCTCTCGCCTCTATGTAGATAAATGATAGCAATGAAATATACTAGGTTAATATCGAGTTTCGGTGATTAAAAGATTAAAAGATGTTTTTGTTATATCATAGTTATAGTATTTAAACTAATCTTTTTATGGACAAAAAGAATGATTCTCTAATTAATCGAACTTTTGCTAACACTAAGTCCCTTTTTTGACGGGTTAAACATACATGTTTATTCTTATAAAATACTGACCACCCCAGTACCGCCATGGCTTCAATGGTTGTTGTCATCATGTGTTGGTTGCGACATAGTGTGCCATATAACATTTTTACACAGACGGGACATTGTCGAATATTCGCGACATCGCACGAAAAATTTCATAGTTGGCCAAACTACGATAAGCGTACCTTAATACTGACCTCACTGGCCCCATCATGGCTTCACTCGTCGATGCCATCATCGTTGTCATGGCGACAGTTGTCATGTTACCGAGACCTTGGCCTTCTAAAGGACATACCGGTGGTGGCATACTGTTTTTTGAATGGATAAAGTTATGAAAATGCAACGAAATACAAAATACTAACCTGACTGGTCCAATCATGGCTTCGGTCGTAGTTGTCACCATCGTTGTCATGGCAACAGTTGTCATGTTACCGAGGCTTTGACCTTCAACGGGACATACTGATGGTGGCATACTGTTTTGTGAATGGATAAAGTTATGAAAATTCAACGAAATACAAAATATTAACCTTATTGGCCCCATCATGGCTTCACTCGCCGTCGTCACCATGGTTGTCATGGCGTCAGTTGTCATATTACCGAGACCTTGACCTTCTACAGGACATACCGGTGGTGGCATACTGTTTCTGATGTCATTCATCATGATAATAGCCCCGACTGTAATCCACGACGACATACCGAGACCGATGATCAATCCTGCCAGAGCACCCTAAAACAAAGAGAAAAACAGATTTTAATACGAATATTTCAAAAGTCAACGAAGAAACACAATCCACACCAAATTTTGTCAGATTTATGAGACTTGGTTTGATAACACACATGTGGTACGGTTTAAAGTTTCAACATAGAGAATAGAGACCTGTATAGAAAATACAAAATTAACCAAATCAAGTATTTATTACATTTGAAGCCATAATTTGAGCTTTGACCCCCCTGGAAAAAATCTTGGGCTTGGACCCCCTGAAAAAAAATCCTGGATCCGCCCTTGGTAAGGAAGACTTATAAAGATCATCTTCGCAAAAATGAATAAATATTAACTTCAATAACTCGTTACAACATGTTCGTATTTCATCCATATCAATTTATTAGAAAAACTACTGTTCAACGACATACTCACCCATTCGTTGACCATGGGTATAAACATAGCACATATAAACACACCCAGTAACGGTCCACCGATCATACCGTAGATACTCAACCCCACTTGTAGAATTAGATCACCAAATAGTTCAGCTACAAAAGCGATCCCGATCGTTACCCCACCACTGATGAATGCTGAAAAATTGAGAATATTAATTTACATTGAAAACGTTTCCTTACTCATCGCGTTTTTTAATTACCTATTAGCCAATTACTGCCCAATGAGTCTTTTTGATTCCTCACAAGACAATAGCTTTGGAAAACATCGTGGAAAATGAAGAAATTGCTTGTGACAACAATGTTTTATACACAAAAAGACAACAAAAATGTGAATTTCATTCAATTTGAAATTGTCGTCTGCAACATCTTCGAATTCGGATTAACTTAAAATTTCGTCGTTTGGTAATGGGTCAAGACAATCAAGAGATTCTTAACCTGATATTTACAATAGAAAAGACAATATGTTTCTTCAAATTTGGAACGTGTGCGAATGGTAAACCTATCATTTCTGAACATGTAAATTATGACAAATGCGAATATGATATGTCCACAATCCAATTGACTGTACATAAAAGGACAACGACACAATGGTTATCTAACTCACGGGTGGTAAACTTTGGAACGACCTCCAAAAAGAGGTAGTGAATTTCTGTTCCCATAGCACATCCGGGAACTCGCGAGGTCGGTCCAACAGCTACAAACGTGTAAACAAAGGTAGGTGTCGGTGGTTCTTTTGATTGTTTTCTAGGTTTCTAGCGAAAAATGGATAATTATGGCAATGCTATGTCGTGTAAAGATGACTTCTCGACGCATACGGCCCAAAACTGCAGCCGAAACCGAATTAATTTCCGCTTGATCGTTTTTAAAAGTTCGAACACAATGTTTTTTTGTCACAACAGTTTGTCAACAACCCGCGCCTTTTTGCATAATTTGTGGTTTTCCGCGAAGAATGCAGCCCCGGAACGCTCTCACTGGGGAAACGAGCATTCTGTATTACATTTCCTGTTCAAAATGGCAACGGGGCGCATCATTTAAAAAATTATTGAGAAAATTGCAGTAGATGTCGTTCCAATAAGGTGGAGCTTGTTCCAATTTGAATGAGATCGTTCCCTGTGTTCTCCTGTTTTATGAAATTAATATCTGTGATATCAGACCAAACAAACTCATACAGAAATGACGGCGTTTGAAATACTGTAACCAGTGGTCTAGACTCACTCCAAAATCTTACATGTCCATAGGACCAGTACCTTAGAAAATCAACAAGTCCCCCTCAAATTCAGCTGGTCCAAAAATTAGCGAAGTAAAAAACTTGCATTATTCTGAGTATTTATTCTATCCAACGTGAATTTTAAGGTTCCCAACACAATTTCATAAGTACTATAAGTACTTATTAACAATCACCTTGCATCATTCTGAATATTTATTCTATTCAACATGAATTTTAGGTTCCCACTACAATTTTATATGTATCATAAGTACATGTACATAAACAATCACCGATGAAATAATGCAGAAAGTTTATTTTATCAGCAGGGTTCAAATTAAACTGTTTTCACTCGCTCATTTTAGCATGTACATGTACTCATTTTTGTTACTTGCCAAGTCAGAAGGTCTCCTTGGTTTTAAAGAACTGAGCGAAATATCTTCTGTTTGTGTAGAATTTTACAGGTAGATGCATATTTGACTTTGGTCACTGTCTCTAAGTAAAATTTCAACAGTTTAGATCTTTATCAAAACCATTATGGTTGTGTTTTGTTACTGAATTATTACTTTTTTTTTGTTTTATACCTATGATGGACTTAAAAACTATGTTAATTAGCCAACGAATAAAATTTTCGACCTACATCAATGCGAGACATTACAAATATTTGTTATCTTTTGGCGTCAAGTAGTTTCTCATAACCAAAAACAGTCTACAAACATACTAGGTATGGAAACGTTTGGGTACGAAAAGACTATTAAAACTTCGTAATTTTTTATTGAAACACTTGAATGGGGCCACCATAATGTTTATTTCATTTAAGTCTTGGACTCGAGGACTCCCGTTAGTGTCGTATAGACTCCATAAAAGATGCTATGACTCGTTCGTGCTCAGGTGAGCTAAAATGCATTTCATGAGATCCATGCATAGAGTTTAAGAAACATCAGAAACAGATTTTCATGTAAAACAAAGTCACCACACAAGACAAAACGACGCCTCTGATATGACGATAATTCTGATATTTCAAACGCCATCATTTTTGTCTGAGTTTGGCTGGTCTGATATCACAGATATTTATTTCATTGTATAAAAGGCGAAAGCACTGGGAACGATCTCATTCAAATTGGAACAAGCTCCACCTTATTTGAACGACATCTACTGGAATTTTCTCAATTATTTCCTAAAATGGTGTGCCTCGTTGTCCTTTTTTACAGAATATGTAATACAGAGTGCTCGTTTCCCCAGGGCAAGCGTACCGGGGCTGTATTCTTCGCGGAAAACCACAAATTATGCATAAATGTGTCAGTTGTTGACGAACTGTTCTGAAAAAGAAACATCGTGTTCGAACTTTTAAAAACGATCCAGCGGAAATTAATTCGGTTTCAACCCCGGTTTTGGGCCGTTTGCATCGAGAAGTCATCTTTACACGACATAGCATTGCCATAATTATCCATTTTTGCTAGAAACCTAGAAAAAAATCAAAAGAACCACCGACACTTACCTTTGTTTACACGTTTGTAGCTATTGGACCGACCTCACGAGTTCCCGGATGTGCTATGGGAACAGAAATTCACTACCTCTTTTTGGAGGTCGTTCCAAAGTTTACCACCCGTGTAACTGCTTAAGGAGAATTTTTTAGAAATTATAACACGTTATAATTATACGAGGGGTGTTCATTAAATAATGAAAATACACTATCAGTTCAATGTTAAGAATGTGTAATTATATAGTTAATGTTTAATATGCAAGTAATAAGTATGTGAACTTTTTTCAAAGTAACAAGAACCGTGTATGACAACCGTTGCCAAAGGTTTCCACTCTGAAATTCAAGTGATTTCCATAATTGTTTTCCTCTCAAAAACCAAAAAAACAAAATGGAATCATTCTGACCTTGTACTAATTAATTTTGTGTCTCATGTACAAACATAAAATAGCAGTAAAGGTCACTTTGCTCTCTAAAAATAGAAAAAAAATCATTATCAAATACTTTGTATGTGGAAAATCTTGACGTTTTCCCCTGTTCCAAAGTGTGTGTGGGGGGGGTCAACAATGTGACGTCATCACACTTAAAATAAAAGAAATTTAATGTTGTGGCATAGCATATTCAATCACAAGTTCTCTGCACGTTTCAAATCAATGTTTGAAATTAGCAAAGTACATATCACAGAGGAATATATGGTTAAAAAGCGTGTAAACACCTTCGTTCATATCATTGTATTTACCTAATTCCTTTGATCACAATGCCGAATATTTGAGTATTGCCACATACAAGAACCTTATATGTAGTTTTGAAGTAAAAACATAACACCATCAGACAATAATGCTGAATAAACATGTTCTGTATGCAAATTCTAAATAAATACTATGATGCAAGTCTGTTTTAGCGAAAATAACGCGAAAAAACGCCAGACGTCATACCCATTGAGAATGTGACGTCATGCGTTTCCATAGTAACACACTGAACGTTCAGTCTGGATTTTCACAATGAAAGCTTAAACGCAATTCTTTGTAAATGTATAATTATTTCTTAATTATGTTGTGTAAGAAAAGACTGGCAGATATGTTTTCATTTTTTAATGAACGCCCCTCGTACAACTAATCGCGAACGTTTGGAATTTATAGAATGCTGAGAAGAGATGACTACCGATCAGTTTGGAGAGAATGGTTGCCCGTGATTCCCGTATGGGTTTCCCGTAAATCTTCTTGACAGTAGGTTGTATGATGTCAGACATAAACACTAGAGCGACAGCATTAATGCCAGAAGAAACCGTACTGAAATCAGGGAAAGCAAGTCAAAATCATAATTATGAAAAAATAAGTAAAGCTCAATTGCCCGAGAAATTCGTCGGTAAAGGATAAGAAACTGAAAATACAGGTTTTCAAGCTGAAGTTACAAAGGTTATGATCTCATAAAAATGATATAAAGTATTTCATGTGTTATACGAGTATCCAGGTTAAAATGAATTGATTTTTATTTGATTTATTAAATTATAACGAACTTGAAAAAAATGAATAAATATAAAACGTCTATTGGTCGGTTTTGTATGCCTTTGCTAGTTAAATGTAACATTTGGCACCGATAGTTATAAATACATTTATGCTGATTTTTTCCTTCTTCTGTATTTCAGAGGACATCAATATTACCGAAGAACACAGCCTTACCTGAGTGAAGCACTGCAGATGCACGCGAGAAGTAGTCCCGGCAACCCTTTAGCGTCAACCATAACCAGCCACGGTATCAGCTGTGATAAAATACAAGAGGACCCTGATGGTCCTAAATCGCTCACCTGAATTGGGCTTGAATATTACCGAAGTATAGACAACCTTACCTGAGTGAAGCACTGAAGATACAGGCCAGCAGTAGTCCTGGGAACCCTTTAGCGTCACCCATAACATCCATAACCAACCAGGGGATTAACTGTAATAAAAGTCAACAAAACAAAACATCACTCTCTGTCAAAAGAATATAAGATAGGCTACAGCTAAAAGAAGATATAGAAGAAACGAAGATCAAAATGAGAAATGGGTATACCAATATTTTGTGACGAAATGTATTCATAAAACATGTCTCGAAAAATGACCTGGAAAAGCACCTCTAGCTATTAGCTAGAGATGCTCTGTCAGGTAATTTATCATGAGATTTTATTATTTCAGTCATCTAAAGAAATCTGACGATAAAAAAGACAATCAAGATTCTCAATTTCAGAAATATATTCTACCCTCCCCCCCACCGTATCAAGAAGGTTGTTAATTAAATATCGTCGCTTCTCAACAAAAATCTCGTATCTACAGCTTTAATGCGAGATACGAGGTTTTTGTGGAAAAGCAGCGACATGTACCTGATCACCAACAGATATTGTACAATCAGCTACTGGATCTCTGGGGTATTTGGCATACAATACAAGACCAGCGTATGTGAACAGCGTGGTGACAATAATTCCGGCAGGTAACTGTAGGTACAGGGCACTGTAAGTATAAACTGTGTAGTATATGTACATATACTTGATCCCCAACAGATATAGTACAATCAGCTACTAGATCACGAGGATATTTGGTGTACAGTACGAGACCAGCGTACGTGAACAGCGTGGTTACAATAATTCCGGCTGGTAGCTGTAGGTATAGAGCTCTGAAAGTATAAATTGTGTAGTATTTTATTGTAAAATATCGTCACTTTTCAACACAAACCTTGTATCTACAGCTCTAAATGAGCTGTAGATACGAGGTTTTCGTTGAAAAGCAGCCGTAGTTATAGTACAATCAGCTACTGGATCTTTCGGATGTTTGGCGTACAGTACGAGACCAGTGTATGTGAATAGCGCGGTGACAATAATTCCGGCCGGTAACTGTAGGTATAGGGCTCTAAAAGTATAAATTGTGTAGTATATGTACATTATATACTTGATCACCAACAGATATTGTACAATCAGCTACTGGGTCTCTGGGATATTTGGCGTACAGTACGAGACCAGCGTACGTGAATAGCGTGGTTACAATAATTCCGGCCGGTAACTGTAGGTATAGAGCTCTGTAAGTATAAATTGTGTAGTATATGTACATATACTTGATCACCAACATATATAGTACAATCAGCTACTGGATCATTGGGGTATTTGGCATACAGTACGAGACCAGCGTACGTGAATAGCGTGGTGACAATAATTCCGGCCGGTAACTGTAGGTATAGGGCTCTAAAAGTATAAATAGTGTACACTTAAAGACACTTCTAACGCAGCACTTACCTTTTTGATAATAACTTAAAATTTTAGTAGTATTTCGTAGCTTTTTCAACGAAAACCTCGTAACAGCAGTCTGTCTTAAGCTGCAGTAACGAGTTTTTCATTGAATAGCAACGATTTGTACATGTCAAGTGCTTGATATTTTTGTACTTACATAGTTTTAACATTTCAGTATTTTTTTTATAAGGCAGACCATTGCCTTTGCCACATGTTCTAGTTATCTACCCTGAATTTAATTTGAAGTTAGTTAAGTCTTTGTTATGTATACGAATTTGTACCCATAGTATCTCGCTAGATATGATTGCAATGTGAATCAAATTAAGGATCAAACTGCATTTGTATCACTACAACATTCAATTTTTCTAATCGCAGACTTTTTACACCATTGGGCTATACAGGCGTGGTATACATCGTCGCTTTTCAACAAAAACTTTACAACTGCAGCTTGCTTAAAGCTGCTGTTACGGGGTTTAAGTTCAAATCAGAGATATCATACAACTTTACTTATCTCAGCATTTCAATGATATATATATAGCCCTTTGTGACCCAAAATAAATGATCATGGTGCAAAAACTTACATTTGTGCCTTTTTCACAGATTCCATACTAAGATAACGCTGAATCATTGCCTGGTTACCACCGTATACCGTCAACGTTGTTATCCCGCCACCAACAACTAGCGTCCAAAACGTGTGACGTTCCAACGGATTAGGGTCAAAACTGGAAATAAGGGGAAATGTTTATGAATCTTGGTCCTTTTTCACCTTTCTGTTATTAAATTTTCCTTAATAAGTATATTAGTTAAAGCTTTGGTACCACCAAAATTAAGACAAATTGCTTCGTACCTAATATGTTTTCGTACATTTTAGAAAAAAAAGCATCAAAATGCACACGGAGTTGCAATTGATGAATCCGTGTAGGCAGTCAGAGTAATATAAGAGTAATAATTGATCAATCGATTGTTTTCATTAATTTACTTAAATTTCGTACACTTGAAGTTCTTTTGTTGGTACATATTACATATTAAAAAGTTTGGACTTTGAAAGTTCATTGTATTTATGTTTCACTGAACGAACATGAAGACGCCTTACTTCCAAACATCAAGTTTGCCACCATCTCTCGCCCTGTCCCAAACTTCGTTAAATCCCCCGACTTCTTCCGAACCTTTAATAAGGACGGCTATAAATCCTCCCAGAATAATTATCATTTGGAATGTATCTGTCCACATCACGGCTTTCAGACCTCCCTGTATAAAAATCATACATTGTTGCTTCTCTTCAAAAACCTCGTAATTGCAGCTTGTTTTAAGCTGCAGTTACGAGTTTTTTGTTGAAAAGCAACGATTTAAAGATTACCACCACAAAAAGTAATACATATATGAGCTTATATAATTATGCAAATGTTCGGCAGATGACGTATATAATAACATAATTGTAATCACCATCAAGTCAAATCTGGATCATGACACTTTCGTACTAGGGTATATATCATAAATTTGCATGATAAAATGTTGCGCAATTCTCATGAAATCTCATAAAACAAATTTGAAATTTTTTAACAATTTTAACAAAAAACATTTATTTTATTTGAACAGGTCGACATGATTGGTATGGACCTACATTATACCTACATGTTACAAAACGGCGAATTACTTCACCTTCCTTTCGAAAGACCGGCTTTGGAGTTAAAGAATAAAGACTGTTCCACCAATCAACTTCTCTTACTAAAACTGACATTTCACATATCTTCATGAATTTATTTTTTTTTCTGAAAGAGCATCTTTCTATGAAAATTCTGAAAATTGCAAGCTAAAAAAAAAAAAGATGAAATTGGAATGTTATGTCCCTTTAAAATAGGTTAGTCATGTTTGACCTTCTACTTACAATAGCTGTGTAGAACGTACAGACAGCTCCAATAACGAGGATGGATACTAAAAGGTCGATCTCCATCACTGAAATAAGTGATAGACAAAATGGCAATGAATTTTATGATAAAAATAGACTGGGTTATGTTTTGCTAGACCGTCGGTGTTATTATAAAATTTCTTAACTACGGCTTGAATCAAGCCGTAGTTACGAGATTTTATAACAACACATGCGAAACATTATTGTTTGTCCGAAAATACGTCACGATTAATTGGATAAAATCGTTTCCTATTGCTTTACTATTAATAGTGCATATAATGTGTGTGCACTTCGACATGCTTGATTTATACATGTATGATATTTTAATATAAACCAGGGCGAAAATTATCAAAATATTCTTCGTAAAAAAATAGAGAAGTACTTAGCTCACAACGAACAGTTTGCTCCCGTATTTTCTTTTTTAACCATTTTAAAACAACAAAATATAAGGGTGTTCCAATTTCAAAGCTAACGCAGACGACAAATCGAATGTTGATGAACATTGAGTTCGTGTACTATAAAGTCAGGAAAAATTGAGGCAAAAGGAGAAACTGCTGGTCATCAGCAGTTTCTTCTTTTGTCGAAATGTTTTCCAAAGTCTATTTTCATAGGGACATCAAAACCAGGCCTTGTTTTGGAAAGGATTATAACCTGAATCCAAATACATGGAATGCAGGGATTATTTGACAATGAGATGTAGAATGGTTACATCATTCGATGTGTATCTTACCTTGATTTAAAGCAATGGCTGGAGCATACAGGGCGACCGCCATACTTAATGTCTGAAAGGCAAATTCAGAATATGATGCACTATATATTAGATTGAGGCTGTATAGTAGATTCTACGCGAAATAAACATTCAAATGCGCGCAGCGCTTTGAATGTTTATATCGCGTAGAATCTACTATACAGACTCTATCTGACATATTAGTGATCGACCTACTTTTTGGACCAATGAAATTGCAGTATATTTTAAAATTTCACCGCTCTATTTCGCATAAACGAGCTGTCGGCTAGTTTATGTGACGTCTAATACGTGTTCGCTAGCGGTTCATTGCAGACTGGGCGTGGCTATGTGTAGACGTCACATGAACCAGCCGACAGCCCGTTTATGCGAAATATAGTGGCGAAATCTTAAAATATACTGCAATTTCATTGGTCCAAAAAGTAGGTCGAACTCTAAAAACAAATAGCTAGCCAAGCATTCTCGTATCGTTTACTACATGGTTAACATAAAAACTCGTTGAAATGTAGAAGTTTTGGAGACAAAGTAGTGAGTCATACAAGAGAAAGAAAAAATATAAATGAGCCAGGATCTGGAAAAATGTCCCTTACAGCATTTGAGAATATCATGGTTCCATACCAGCCTGCGCATACACGCAGTCTGACCAGGAACCAAGTTGTTCTCCAATAGCTTCCTCGTGGTATGTAGCAACCATATTAGAGTAACGTGGATGCTGGCTAGACTGCATCTAGGCACAGATTGATCTTGAAACATTGCTGTCTCAAATGCTATATGGGATGTTTTTCCAGACCCTGGCTCATTTGATATGTATAGCAAATACCAAACTGAATAGTTTAGAGCATGTGCATCTCACTATCATAGCAAAATCGTGTTTGTACGTTATTCCTCTATAAATGATAATCCATATTCCTTATGCTTATGATAATCTTGCAGACTTTGAAACTAAACAAGAAATCAGTTTTGAATATGACTTTGAAATGCTTTATTAATGCCAGCAGAACACCGACATTTCATTACGTACCATCTGTATCTGGAAGATAATGCAGCCCAGTACCCTCATCAAGGTGTTGAATCTGACTTCTAGATACTGGAATTGAAAAGTGACGTAGCAAACGTTACGTAGTAAACGTAAGAAGTTTTCAAAAGGTTTCAATTTGCATTTAAATTCATGTCTGTTTGAAAATAGATTTTTAATATAAAGTCATCGCCTATGGCTTTTCAAGACTTTGCATGATGCATAATGCTTTTGTTTAACACCACCTTAAAGTCTCATATAAAACTGTTTTGTATAACGTTAGTGCAACGTAATAAATCTTTTGTTTTGGTGCTAAACTAAAAGAATGTCGAGTAAAATCCCTAAAATTCGAGTTTTGTTTTCAATAAGCCTTTACCAAACGCCAACGTTTTAGTGGAGCCAAATTTGACAGGTGGTGCAGATGACAAAAGAATTGTTACTAAAGGTGAAAGGTGTGAATAATATTGTAAAGAAAATATTAAGGCTAAAGGAGAAAATGCTGATTAACAGCAGTTTCTTCTTTTGTCTCAATGTTTTTTTCCAAGCCTTTTCTAGTTGAGACTTCAAAACCAGCTCTTGTTTTGGAAAGGTTTAAGAAGATGCAGATACAGTTTTATGAATATTCATTTAACATTGACGTTACCATACTGATCATTACTTTCTATGGTTTAATCGTAAAGTTTTGATTTTGTCTGCAATATGGGATATTTCATGTCAACGACACCTTCTGCTTCGGCGATTCTCCTCAGCGATCAAATATTTGTTTTTGTTTCTCAAGATTATGTCCCCATTGTTGCCTTATTTGTTTAATAAACAGTTTATATAATCAAGTGCAATATTTCATGTTCGTTTGTTCGTACTTTATTGCACTTTAAACGTACTTAAGATGTAATTTAAGCCATAAAATCTACGCAAAAAGCGCTGTGCTTTAGCTGGATTCAAATTTGAGGATGTCTCTATATTTAGGTTTTTCTGAAAAAATGTACCCCTTTCCCATACATCTTAATTTGGTTTCATTGACAGGAATCGTCTTTCAGTTGGAAAACATACTTGGGAACATACTATTGTATCGAAAACGTTTTTTTGTTTTTGCTGATAAATTGTTTCTCTCCATCGCAGATGACCTTTTTTAAGACATTTTTTTTTGCTTTTCGATATACAAATATCTTAACCTTTTAGCACCAGAATATAAGTTTTGACCGTGTATATGAGATACAATGTAGTGTTGGTTTATCTTGTATTTTGATGCTCGAAGATTGTATGCACTTTTATAAGAAAGAAACGCTAAGATGTTATGGGAGTTAAAACAGCAAGAGAAGTATTCAAAACCTCCATACAGTCTACGAGGCCACAGCTGCGATTGTGATAATGGATATTGCTGACATGCTTCATTTTTTATATCTACTCTAAAGCAATGATGCGGATGCTCATTTGTATAGTAAGGGAGAAAATATTCAGAAGAACTACAATGTACGAGGGCCGTTCAAAAAGTTCGTAGATTTTATGCATAACATCTATATAATTGCACAAAATGCTTCAACTTATTCATATTAATAAATCTGAACAATTCAGTTATCTGAGAAGAGGCTGTGAAAATTTCAACTCTCTATCTTAAATGGTTTATGTTTCATTGACTTTTTAAAACACCCCCTGACGTCAAAGCGGGGCAGGGGTGCAATGACGTTGACATCACGTCAAATATTTCACGATACAAACAAAGTTTCTAGCTCTCAAACACTGTACAACATTCACTGTTGTTGAATACGCATCCTTTTATCTAATACTATGCATGTTGTCTTGAATATTTAGAGATAACATAATCATTTTCATTACTATTTTTCGAGAATGTAGATGATATTCTTACTAGTGCTATAAACGTAATTGACGCTTATATGCATTCAGTTTTTCTTTGAGTCTTACACATGACTGAGCTTATCATAGCCCCTTTCTCTTTCTACCAAAAACCCAAAATGTAACTAAATCAGTGAAAAGTTAATATATACACATATTACATTTTGAAAAGTAATATCACCATCATTTTTGACGTAATATTTGTATTTTTAGGACAAAATGTAGCAAAGCTTACATTTTGGTATCCCCAAAGCGACGTCGGGACGTTAACATTTGTTTACCAAGCAGCTCAATTGTAATGTTGTTTATTTGAATACTTATTTTCAGAATTATGCAATAACTTGTCATTCTGTTGTTTAAATGTGGTGCATCAGAATCCTATTTTTTTCTGATGCTTAAAGTATTGAAATGACATTTAACAGAGTAAAATGTAGAAGACAAGACGTACATTTCACCCCCTGCCCCGGGCTCTGAAAACTGTGTTTCTATAGCAACGCCATATTGGAATTCTGGTTACGCAAAATCTACGAAGTTTGGTTATTCAGACTGGGAAAGGTTTTTTCTACCCCATCATGAAGTTTTATCTACGTATGTTGGAAAACATCGGAGCTATAATAAAAGTCTACGAATTTTTTGAACAGCCCTCGTACTTTGTTAAAGATCATTTGCTTTCAATCTTTGCATAACCATTTAGAATTAGCAAGATTATACTTGTACGAATACATTTGTGCCAGTGGTTACCCAAACTTTGTAGAACGTGTTCGATAAGCCCATCCTAAACTAGGCTTGTTTAGACGTCTCTAATAGTAAACGCTTCGGAAGACAATGAGACACAAGAAGAACAAGCATTTCTCCTTTGTATCAATGTTTTCTTATCCTTTCTAAATCAACACACATTTTACACCTTCTATGGCTTTTAATTGTTCCAACAAATAGCCGTGTGATAAAAGATTAAGTGATTACCTCATAAGCACTCGTAAGGTTCATTTTATGATACACCGGAAGGAATGCGTACGCAGCCACCGGATATGTGATAAAATTTGAAAACAAGATAATCCAGTAGGTGGCGCCATTGTAGTAGACTTCCGACGGAACTCCGAGTAGCATGACGGCGGACAGGAGCGTCGCACTCAGCGACAACGTCACCGGAAGTATACCCATCTGTCGGCCGCCTAAAAGGAAGTCGTCCGAATTTTGCTTCCGGCGGTCCTTCCATGCGAAAAATATCCCGATTCCGGTGGAAATGACGAGTACCAAAATAAAGATGACGTAATCAACCCAGGAGAAGTCGGGACCGTCAGCCATCTTGTTGGTGTCTGAAATGTACAAGAGGAAATTGCTGGTTAATGGTTTGTTTTTCAGTTTCCTATTTGTTTTTCTAAAAAGGATATAAAACATTGGCTCCGTTTGGAAATGGTTTAAACAGGTAGGTAGGTGAGTATAACACAAGACTGCGCGTACTTAGATTTAGGCCGTTACTAACTTTTAAAAATACTCTGCTTGAAATTTAAGTCATGCAATGTGCTACATTTTTATCCTTTTCTGAACAATAAGAATGTTGATTTTCTAATTAGATCAAGGTGCTACAGACTACAAAATTAAGAAAAGGACATGTGAGTATAGTGCGTAAAGTATTGATGCAAAAGGAGAAAATGACATTCTGCCTAAATGGTTTCATAAGCCTTCTTTGAAAGAGAAACCTAAACAGACACGTTTGGGAAAAAGATACATCGTCTTGATTGACTACAGACTATCTTTAGCTCCTTTGCTTTAAAATTCCGACGCTAAGGAAATGGTTGTATTTTTCTTAAAATTATATCTACCTTAAGGGGGTATGCTCCAGTTTTTCGGAACACTTGCTCATTACTGTAGTAAATTAAATGTTTCGTACCAATATGTTTCGCTACCAAATTTTCAAAGATATAACACATCATAACAATTTACCATTTTCGACAGTAAAAGTGTATTTATTATGCGAAACTGATTTCCTCAAGATGAAAACCGATTATATGTATAGAGCAAGACAGTCGTAAGATTGTATGCAGTTACCACTGTTTTGCGTCATTTTATTCATGTGTAGCTGATAAAAATTGCTGTAATTCACTAATAAGTGCGCTGACCTATACATTTTCTTTTTGAATTATTACCAGGACATGTTGCTTAATCCAATGAGGGAGTTTTATCAAATTCTATTATGTAGAACTTGAAATATTTCCAAAATATGCAAATTTTGACACAAATTACTCCAGCTTCGTTGATCTAACCGATCATGTGAGCATGCTGTTTTATACATTTACGCGTTTATAATAGCACGTATTCTGGGCTTTCTGTTCTTATTAAATTTAAGACGTTACTTTAAATCCATTTTCGGGATTAAACGATGTATATACAGCATTTTATTACCATTTTAGTGACCTTGGACAGGTGCAAGAAATTGTGCATTTTTCGATGTAGGGGTATGTGATACGAATGCCTATAAAATTCAAACAAGATCGCTGACCATACATTTTTATTTTCTTTTTCAATTGGTAATAACATGTAATTTCAACATACAAAATATAATTAAATTCTATTATTGGGAAAAAAATTAGGAAACCTTAAGGCAGTCCTTCCCTAGCGATGTCGGAATTATTCGGGCGAAGTCGAAAACATTGGCGGTGGAGCTTTCCACCGCCGAATGTTTACGACCGCGTCCGAATAGGTTCGGATTCGTAACGACGCCGCTCGAAATAAATCCGATGTTTTATGAATTTCAGAATGACCACATTACGGGTATTCCACCTTAATCTTGATTTTATTATCTGTAGTAAGGATAATGCAAACCGGTGAGAGACAAAACGTGATTATGCATAACAATTTACGTTTTATCAAAATGTTTAGCGTAATGCGACACCAAATTTTTGTTGACATAATTCTTACGCGGTCTTAACTTTTTCTTATGTCAATATTTTTAAATACTTCGAAGTTATAAGCTATGATATACATTATGAAGTGTATTTTAATTATTCTTCAATGAAATAGTTGTTAAAGACGCGTGTGAATGTCTTCATTTCAAGGCGAAATGTCTGCCTTTAAAAATACTTTTCATAACCATTTTCTTATATTTAACTTTTACGAGTATTTTTATGTGAATTAGCAAATTTTCTTACAGAAAGTCGGGCTATTGCGCTGTTTACAAGAACTATTTATTTTTCCATAAAAGTTAATTACTTGTGTTAAACCACATTTCATAATTATGTATAATGGAATTTGTCATTTCCCTCTCAACTTTAAAAGTGTTGTTTTGGCTTATCAGCAACAATCCAAGAAAAATGATAGCATTAACTTTACACGCATTACAAACTATGCGTCAAAATCCGTGCTAATATTTAAAAGAAGTAACAAGTTTCAGATATATATTTAGCAAATACGAAATATTGATATGATGTGTGTGTGTTTTTTTTTTTTTTTTTTTTTTTTTTTGTTTGTTTGTTTTTTTTTTTTCAGTACATTACCCGCTTCCTGTGAGGTTGAAGTTCGTAAAATAATGAAATAATCTATAGTGCCATGATATTGAGTTAAATGATTCTTTCCTTTGTCAAAAAAATGAAATGATCACGATTTTTGAGAAAAAACATGTTTTCAACAAATGTTTATTTTCATTCCATATTTTACATGATTCACAGAAAAACCAGTAGTTGCTTCACAGCAGAATAGCCAATACTTGCTTTACAGCATGATTCAACATAAAAAGATAAAAAAAATATTCGAAAGACACGGTCTGTCATAGAAAAAGAAATTAATTCCAACACCACTTCGTTAATAATAATATAACAAATTACCGAAGTAATTGAACAGAATTACAACAGATATTCCAAGTAAATCGTTATTCACGTACCAAATGAACTGCGTACTGATTCTTTAAGACTTGCCGTCTATATTTTATTTTATGTGTTTTTATTTTCACTCTTCAGATTTTAACGATGTATTTATAGCAGTAAATTCGCGTCTGACACGATTTTTTATGTCAACATACCTACTAGAATTAACCATAAATCAAATTTACTTTATTCTACATAAATATACACAAGAAAGGACAAAGTGTTTGGGCACACTATTCCGGCCCCTTTGGTCAGTCAGTGGTCAATTACATGTAAGTTGTAAACTTGGGAGCCTTGGTCTAATGAGTAAGATGCGGGCTTTGGGATCGAGGGTTCAAATCCCGCCAGTGCCATGGGAATTTTTCTGAGAAAAAAACTTACCCCACGTTGCTCCTCTTCACCTAGGTGTATACATGGGTACACGGGAGAGTTGAAAGCCAAAGAGCTGTGGCTGCCGAAAGCGCAGACTGTTAACAGCCGACTTGAGACTCCGTGTTAAGTCGGTTGAATACGTAAGTAAAAATAGACTTTAAATAGAAACTTTAACTTTTTTAAAACATATCTTTGGCATAGACATAGACACATTAATTTTATTTGACAAAATATGTTTCCAGCCTCTGATCTTACAAAAAATGCAACCCTTTCCCAAACGACAGAATTTTCGGGTGTCCCAATGTGAAAGGTGTTGCAGACGACAGTGTCAAGCTGATTATTTTGAAACATTCTTTTCATTTTGGGTTAAGAAATATTTTTCGTAAAATAATGAAATTGCTTGTTACAATCAATTTCTTCATTTTCCATTATGTTTTCCAAAGCATTTCTTAAGAGCCGTCAAAAAGCGAAACTATGCAGGAATGGTTTAAAATCAAGAAAACCATATCATTTTCTGTTGTCACGTAAACGGTGAAAATAGAACGACATTGCACAGTGTTAAGTAAAATGTAGGTGAAATACGTAAAATATGAATATAAATGATAATAAGGTTTACCTCTGAAATAGTATGTTAATTAACTTTCCCTCAATTGGCATTAGGTCGTGGCCATAGGACAGTTGGTATCGCATCTGACTCTCAACCATGATGTCCCGGATTCGCTTGCATATGGTCGAGCTGTTAGTGGTTCGTCGAAATCATGAAAAAATCTAGAGAAGTATTCAACTGAGCGATATTTTAATCCTTTCTCAAACGGCAAGACTTCAGGGTAATCTGCTTCAAAAACTGCTAAAAATGACAGAATGGAAGTTATTAAGGTTAGAATTTGTGTAGAATATTGCATGGAAAATATTGAGACAAAAGGAGAAACTGCTGGTTATCAGCAGTTTCTTCTTTTGTCTCAATGTTTTCCCAAGCCTATTCAATTAGGGACGTCAAAACCAGATCTTGTTTGGGAAAGTGTTAACAGTTCTTAAGAGCGCAAAATTCTGACTGAGGTGTTCTGAATGCTCCATACTTTATGCGAATGACCTAATTGTGACGCTATTTGTATAAAGTATGGAGCATTCGGAATTACGCGGTTTATAAATAATAAACCAATCTGCACAAACTGTTCAATTGTCTCTCATATTGTTTCAACATAATTGTCCAATGGGTTTGGTTAGACATATTTGTATTGGCGTTCCCTATACTGTCTTTAAAAATCTCTCTTCGCTTTAGACCTATCTTTCTTCGCTTGCAAAAGAAATCGCTCTTCAGAACGCACATCGATATTAAGAAAAGATCAATTTTGACATATTTATGACAGTCTATTCTGTTTTAAAGTTTTTATGTTTCAAAGATAAAAATCGGATGAAGTGTATGTTTTCTTTCGTAAGTAATCATAAGTGTTCATTAAGAAAAGAAACCAGTGCACATGAACTGAACGCGTATAAGAAATTCTTTCAATGTGTTAAATGCTTATAAATGCATTTTCCACGCTATTCTTTCTACGAAGGCAGGAAAATATATTTCGGACAATGACTTAGTAGTAATTCAAGAGTTGTTATCTGAAGGAAGGTTGCGATGATATGACCAATAAGCAAAATTGAAAATTAAAAATAAACGAATAGAAATTGTAATTAAATATATCCGCCCCTACCACCATCACCGTATAACAACAAGAATGGGACAACACTGAGATGCATTTTATGATTTATTTTTCTGTTTGTTTTGGTGAGCCCCACAGTTTTAGCGATAATAAAACATTTTATGGAATATTTGTCCAATTTACCAAATTCAAATAGAAAGTCACTTTAACCCATTACCAGACGGAAAAAGTTTGGACCGTTCCAATTTGAAAGAATTGGCAGACGACAATCACGTCAAGTGAATGGGATTTTATTTTTTTATTTTTTTTTTGTCCTGTTGGGTAGAAAACATTGTGGGAAATGAAGAAATTGCTTGTCACAAGCAATTTCTTCATTTTCCACAATGTTTTCCAAAGCCATTATCTTGTTGGGAGTAAAAAGAGTCACTGTGTGGTAATGGGTTAATGTTAGGGTGTCACCAGTTATCATGAATGTGTTTGTGTGTTGTATATTTATTTCAACAGTTAAGCCTTATTACTCGCTATAAATGACCTGGCAGAGCATCTCTAGCTATCTTCTAGAGATGCTCTGCCAGGTCATTTACCGTTCGCTATACCATCACGTGAGACAACAACTTCAGAAAATCGCCAATAATTATTTCAGCACGTGACTAATTTTAATTCGATTTGAAGTACTGCATGGAGCTGGAAAAAATGTCAGTAATTTGCTAGATATGGTCTGTGATATTGTGAAAATGTTTCTTTTTAGATAAAAATTGTTATTTGTCTCTTAGCTTTTCCCCATTTGCATTACTATCTCTATCACAGAAAGTCTGTTAAGGCATGTGTGTGCTTGCTTTTCTTTTTCTTTTTTGTAGAATAACGCTGCCTTAACGAAAACCTCGTAACTGCAGCTTTTTAAAAAGCTGCAATTACGAAGTGTTCGTTGATAACCGGCGATAAGTTAAAAGTTACTGTAGAATGTCCTTTAACGGGCATTTGGTACCTCGAATTGAATATTGTATTTGTTATTATTCGGAGGAAGGAATGCATGGTCCAGTGCACTAATCGCTTTATCAAAAGCCAAAATTTAAGGTAGTCCATCCCTAATGAGATTCGCGAGATAGAATTATTCGGGCGAGGTCATAAACATTCGGCGGAGGCACGTTCCACTGCCGAATGTTTACGACATCGCCCGAATACGCGAAATAGAATTATTCGGGCGAGGTCGTCAACATTCGGCGGTGGCACGTTCCACCGCCGAATGTTTACGACATCGCCCGAATACGTTCAGTCTCTTAGCTTTTCCCCATTTGCATTACAATCTTCATCACGGAAAGTCTGTACGTGCGTATATTTTCACGAAACTTATTCCGGCCGGGTACTAATCCCAGCTTGGCCTTTATCATTGTAGCCTAATTCAAAAGTCACTGAAAACAAGCAATTCATAATCACCTCTACAGGACGAACATTAATTTTGATAGCTCGAATTTTGCACTTGCTTTCATCGGCTTTCACGACGATATCACGTCATGTCATCATGGCAGGTTTTCTCACAAGATTACACATTTGTAATTGGTCCGAGAAAGGAATACATGGTCAAGTGCACCAGTTTTTAACCCTTTTCCAAACAGCAAACGTTTAGGCTCGTATTGCAGAAATTAAAAATTGTTAATTAATACAAATGGGTCTTGATAAACGTTGAATATTTTCCTGGGTATTTTTATCATGGGACGTCTTAATTAAGTGTTGATTCGGAAGGGGTAAATTTTTCCAAAATCTAAATGTATTCAGAACCAATTTGATAAGCCGTATTTTTATGTGATGCGGCATTATATATTCATACGGATCTGACTTATATCATAAATATTGACAACCATGGTTTAACCAAACAGTATTAAAAACTTCTTTAAACATAATTATACTCATCTAAACTCGTGTTTACGTGGGAAATGTCACCATCCCTTTCCAAAACGGCAATATTTCGTCGGTGTAAATTAAAAAGCTCTTAAAATTATGTCGATTTTTGCGATGTTCAAAGTACTTACTAATTTGTATGCACATTACCAGACGGCAAATTTATGGACCTTTCCAATTTGAAAGGTGATGCAGACAACAATTTCAAGATGATGAAAATACAAAAATCTTACCATTTTGGGTTAGAAAACATTGTGGAAAATGAAGAAATTGCTTGTCACAAGCAATTTCTTCATTTTCTACCATGTTTTCCCAAGTATTTTCTTATGAGAGACTCTAAAGGCGTCGCTGTGCAGTAATGGGATTAAAGACACATTATTTGTGAACAATTTTGTCAGAGTTTCAAGTAAAACCCTTTAGTTTCGGGAAACTTATTAAATTCTATTCTTCCCCACTAAAATTTTCCAAAAATACGAGATACGAAGTTTTGCATTTACAACGTCGATTTGAGACTGTACCACACTGAAAAAAAGCTGTAGACGACAAAATTAAAATAATGCAATGTTACTTTAATGGCAAAGTCCGTACATTTTACAATGGAAAGCTAAAGGAACAAAGGAGTGAAAATGAGAGAAAGGTCATCAGTATTCTTTTCTTTTCGCGCAATGATTTTAACATTTAATCATTTTGTTGTTTTTTTAGCGTCTAAAGACATGCCTTATTTGGGAAAAGGTAAACGATTTTCCCAACGGCAAAATCTACACTGTTCCAATAAGAAATCAGTCACTTAAAGGATTTGTGTACAATAGAGATACGAAAACTAATGGACAAAAGGGGAAAGACTGGTTTACTGCATTTCCCCTTCTGTCTCTGTGTCTCAACGTTTTCCTAAACCGTTTCTAAGAATTAGGGACATCGAAAACCGACTATTTATGAGATATGGTTAACCATTTCTCAAACAATCGCTTTTTTTATTCTAACATTGTCAAGGGTTAAAAAAAGAACTATTTTCTCCTTTTCCTGAATATGCATCCGTGGTATAACAATTTCCTTTTACATTTAAGGTTGCAATGGATTTAAATAATCCAGTTTTCCAGTCATCTTTTATTTTCTTGACGACAAAGACGTCCACACAAATAGGGAATTATTTTATCTAGTAAACAATGACGTAATTTCGGACGAACAGTATTAAACATAATGGTAAACACAGTCTATTTTTAGCGCAAACTTCATTGCCATTGGACCTTTGTCAACTTTGGCTTAGGAAGACATTGAAGAAAAAGAAAAAAATGCTGATAATCAGCATTTTTTCCTTTTGTCTGAGCAATATTTTCTGTGTCATATTATACACAAATCTTTTCCTTTTTAACATAAATTTTGTTGTCTATTGAAGCTTTCCAATTGGATCATTCAATAATCGTGTCGGTTGGGAAAGGGTCAAAAGCCCCAAGAAACTCTGAGGCGTCCAGACGGGAAAGGTGACTTCGTCGAAATAGCCCATGACTAAAATAAATGACAGCCCAACAAATTAACAATTAAGAATAGTTAGATACATTCGAAAAAGTCGTAATTACAGCTTATTCAAGCTGTATGTACGATATTTGTGTGAATTGCTATTGAAAATCAAACAGTGCTTCTAAAGATATCAAATGGTCATAATCCGAATGAACTCTATCCAAGGGAAATAATCAATACACAACAAATTCAAATGGTTTAGGAGTTGTCTACCGTCCTATTATCTCTTAATACAGAGGGAAAGCGTATGTTCTATCCTCCGACTTTTTCCTTGTTTTATCGACACTTTAACCCATTACCAGACGACACATTTTTGACTGTTCCAATTTGATAGGTGTTGCAGACGACAATTTCAAGTGAATGGGCTTTTGAATTTTGGGGTCTTTTTTGATAGAAAACATTGTAGGGAATGAAAACATTGCTTGTTCATTTTCCACAGTGTTTCCAAAGCCATTTATTTTTAGGGGAGTCAAAAAGAGTCATTGCGTGGCAATGGGTTAAAAATGAGAAAATAGATAGAGTGCAGTGAAATGTCGTTTACCAAAATAGTATCTTCCATTTCCTGAACTTTTTTTCATCTTCACAAGCCAATGATTCTACCTCCAAATTGTTCCTTACGTTCGTCAGGAACAAAGTGGAGGTAGAACCCTTGGCTTGCGAAGTGAACTTTTTTCTTCTTGGGTGAATTGCAATAGGGAAGGATTTTATCCAGTTAACCATGACGTAATTTCGGACAAACAAATAGTATTTCGTGGGTGTTGTTACGAGGGACGTTCAATTAATTTTGGAACTGGTGTTCTATAATCCATAGTTATGTCGCAATTCAATTTTAAGTTTCTTCAATCCTTCGAAGTAATCCTCTTTGACACCCACACACTTCTAAAGTTTTGAGATCCATTACTTATATGCCAATAAATGGGCCTCTTTTGCAACACCCCGCAGACACTGGAAAATTGCACTGCATATGAACCATGAAGGCTTATACCGACGACCAGAAGCTTTTTTCGTCATCATGGGGAACACAAAAAAGCCACACAGGCTTAAGCCCGGCTGTAAGGGTGATTGAAGACGATGTGCAGGATGTGTCTCTTTCAGGAAGTCTTGGACAAGATGACACCTGTGGACAGCTCCGTTGTCATGGATTTGGTACATACCTCTTAATCAGTCCTAGACCTGCTCTTTTCGTGATATTTCTTTACTTTCGCCGACATACATTTCTTGTATGAAAGACCGGCAATAGTGGTACTATTTGAAACAATTATTTGAACATTACACCCGTTATATTTGAAAATTACCGCGTACAAAACTTTTGCCGCGCTTTTAATTTGTTAGCTATTACGGACCTTGTCTGATCTTTTCGCAACTATTGCTTGCTAATGACACGTCATTGGTGCTTATAATGGTAGATAATTGTTCAATCATATGTATAAAGCTAAGAAAGCCCAAATTTATTGCATTTATTGCATTATTTCAAAGTATATTTTACACGGGTGGCTCTCTGTCCTTTAGGCAGCAGGTGGGGGACCCAATGGGCATAAACCTTTCTGTGTTTCAACCCTTTCGTCAAAATTGTATAACATGTCCCCAATGAAAAACCAACTTTATCTGCTATTTCTTGCACATTGAACCATGCGTCTTGTACAGTCATGTCGGAATCTACAGCAACAATTGCTTTGGTACTAGCTCTACCCGGGTTACCTGAGAGGGGGGCATCATTCAGGCCAGTTTTACCAATTTCATTTTTTATTATCTTCCTAAAAACTGGCTTACATTTAACGTTCGAATGTCCACGAATCTGATATAGTTCATTTCATACATGTGATGCAGATATTTCAAAGCCTATGCGACCTTTAATGTAGACCCGTAAATCCTACTTCAGTTCGTTTTCCATTTTGCGCACAGCGAAATAGCCAGTGTATATGACTGAACCAACTTAAAAGTTCAATAACTTTTGAACGAGTCAACCAATTTGTCTCAAATTTTGACCAAATATAGACAGTATTTGTCCCGTCAAATGGCCGCAAGCACCACTAGTTCTATAGAACCGTGATGTATGGTGGACCATTAGTACCACTTTTAATTGAACGCCCCTCGTATGAAATCTCGTTACTACGGCTTGATTCAAGCCGTAGTTACGAGATTTTGTAACAGCACCGTTTATCAAAACATAACAGTAAACCAAGTTTATTTTTAGCGCAAAATTCATTGCCATTGTAGATAAAATCATGAGTTTGGAAAGAGAATTCTGATTACAAAAATAAAGTCAACCGATATGAGAAATTGTGCACACAAAACCGATGCCTTTCAACTAAAACCTCGTAACTGCAGCATGTTTAACTGCATTTACGAAGTTTTGCTGAAAATAGACGAATTACAGAAATAAAATCGGACAATGAGAGAAATTGCACCCAGCGAACATTATGAGCCTACTGGTGCATCCAACCATGTCTTCCTGATGTTGGCCTGTCATATTAATGATTAATACTAATTTATAATAATGTTTCTGTCTTCATACATTTTTAACGACCCAGATTGCATAAGTTATTTGTCATTGTCCGTGCCCGTAGGAACATGAATCTAGGGAGGGGGCTTAGCCCCCCCCCCCCCCCAAAAAAAAAAAGAAAGTCGGACAAAAATTCCAAATTTCTATTATTTTATACTGAATTTTTTTTGGAAAATCCAATTTTGCCCCCACCCCTCCCAATATTCAGTCAAAGGGGCTTGAGCCCACCCAATATGAAATTGCTCCCTACGGGCCTGTTGTCTATTTGCCACACATTGTGTTAACCCTTTCCCAAACGGCAAACTGTTAGGGCGATCCATTTCAAAAGCTAATACAACCATCAAAGTAGATGTAAAAAAGACTGAATTTGTGTACATTATAGCATAGAAAACATTGAGGCAAAAGGAGAAACTGCTGGTCATCAGCAGTTTCTTCTTTTGTCTCAGTGTTTTCCCAAATATTTTCTATTAAGGACGTAAAAACCAGGCCCCGGGCGGTTTCTCGAAAAAAAAATTAAGTATATTCTTATGAGTTCATGTTCAACTTTTTACCAAATACCAACCAACGTTGATTGGTATTCAATTGAAGTTCACGTGGATTTCGTGCGGTTTGAGCACGATGCTCAGATTTGAGCATGAGAAAATACTTAAGTTTTTTTCGAGAAACCGGGGCCAGGTCTTGCTTGGGAAAGGGTTAAGTAGATGTCCTATACTAATACTTTACAAGCTTTAGTGATATATGAAATTGTTTTAGAAAACATAGAAGAAAAAGGAGCATTGATCTTGATCATACTGTGCGTTTGGGCGGAATGATCTGGATTTATGTTTTCCCTTATGACGAACTAAAAGGGGAAGGTCTTTACCAAACAAAACCTCGCTTTGACGACCCTTACGCCTCTTAAAGGGGGACGAGCTAGGCTGTCGAAAATGCAAATGGCACAATAATTACAAACCAGAAATAACGTATGAAATTACCAACCTGAAGGGGTAGATCACTTACGTCCATTTTTAGCACTCCACGAGCTTTATTAAGTATTAAAATCCAAGTCAATGAATAACATGCTGGTCGTCCTTGTTTTTGTTTTGTAACGGCTACATATGCCCAACCTTCAAAAATCAATTACGTCAGAGATACGTCATTTGTGCTCAGCGATATTTAACACACCGTACAACCGGCTGCGTAGAAAGTCAGCGAAGACAGATTCGGCATCTGATGTCATACGCATGGTAGGTCAAATGAATTTACTTTTATAAATAAACGAAAGGATCTTTGGTATTCTATAGTTGATAAATAGGCTTATAAATGTCCAGTGCTTGTACAAAATAAACCTTTTCACGTATTCCTCGCAAATAAGGTCACAGTCATCCACACAGCCGGTTGTACGGTGTGTTAATATCGCGGAGGTGTGTCTCGTTGGCCTTGACCTTGTCTTGTTTTGAAGTAAAAATAGAATGTGTAAACACGCTTGTAAAGGATTGATCTATAGCAAAGGAAAGATGTTTTTTCGCCGAGATTGAGATTTTTATGCATTGCTAATTGTTTTTCCATGCACAAATATGAGTTCCGGAACAGTTCGGAAGCATAAAAACATAGAATGAGCCCCTTTAAAGAATTAGGGAAATATTGCTGCGAAAGAAGAAAATGCTGGTGACCAGCATTTTCTTCTTTTGCCTCAACATTTTCGAAGTTCTAATGTTCACAACTAGCATAATTATCCATTACCATCAACTTTGTCTTCTAAAACAGTGTCAGAAATGGACCACCCTGAAGTTAATCGTTTGGGAAAGGGTGTGTCTTCGCTCAAATATCAAAAATGTATGAGCATAGTAGGGTTATCTAATAGGACACTGCATGGATCACTGAAGTTCGAGTCATAGATATGGATCAGCAAAATTGATCGATCTATCGATCATTTGAATCGAGCCCAAGCTTTATTACCGGTATTTGTTTCTGGAATTGTCTACTTTTTAAAACATGTAGGGGACTGATTTTTAACCTTTTCCTAGACAAGAACCGATGTTGAAGGTCTAATGTTCTATGGTTTGGGGAAAACTTTGAGACAAAAGAGAGAATTATGAGACTCAGAATTGTTTTCCTTTAAGGACTTGAAGATTTAGAATAATCATTCTTGATTCTGCTTCCCGGCAATTGCTCCAGTAGGCTACTTGCGCCAACTATGTTGGCTACTGATAAGCCCAGGAAATACTTCTCTTACCAAGCATTGAACTCGGAACCTGTAGGTCGCCAGGCCTTTCGACCAAGGACACAACGCGGAACACGCAGCGATGACCTAACCGTGGATTCCTGTTGTTACAAAATATTCCATGATAAACGTGAGTGAATGGAGTTTTACGTCCCACTCAACTGCTAAGGTCATATGGAGACTCGGTTTAAGGTATATGACCCATCATTAAAACACCACTTTCTAGCCATGGGACATGCATCAAATTGCACACACGTGTAAATACACTTCAAATAAGTTGATTCACCGTGCCGGATTTCAAGATTATGCTTCAAGTAGAAAATGATTTACATATATTTTTTTAGTCTATATTCATATGCAAGGGAGGTAATTTATAACATTTTTGACAAATATTTCCATATTTATGCATTGATTCAAAATTCTTAACCGTTCAAAATGCTCATGTTTGTATTTGGAATGGAAATATAACACCGTTTAGGATTTACTGGCACTTTTCAAATTTCGCCATTTGCTCTTTGGTGCTAATGATGGGTTGTATACGTTAAAGTCTCATCCGAAAGACTGGAGAAGCGAGGGATCGAACAAGCGACGCCAGTGTTACAAGTCCAGCGCGTTACCACTGCACCTGCACCATCTCCGTCCCTCATGTTAAAGGTAAAGTCCGGTCAAATCAAACACGATTTCACGTCCATATCGCGGCCACATCACGTCCAAAATTGTATCATACATGTCCCCTGTTTTGGACATGCTCTGGCCGTGTGTGGATCAGGCCTTTAGACATAATATTAGTCAAACCGGGTCTCGGACCCACGAGTCTTGATCCCTGGACCCATGGACCGAACCTGCATTCATCGTTTACTTTGTTTGTACAACAAATTACTTGCTACACCGATTGCGAACAATTACAGTTGTAGTTAACTAAAGCGAAAAGGGAAAGCGTTTGATACAGTTACGTGTATATTGTGAGAGATATTAGTGGCTTTTCGACATGCCGTTAATCAGCTATTGCTCATCAAGCCCTATATTGTTGGCACTCATTCGAATCGTCTCATCGAGACGATTCGAATGAGTACCCACAACATAGGGATTGGATCAGAAATAACGGATTAAGACTGTGAAAACACTGTCTTATCTTGAGCTTCGTTTCCGCAATAACGCAAAATCACGCGGTTGCCAGAGAAAATCTGTTACTTGGGTCATAGCCTAGGAGAGGGCTTTATTCGCACCTTTCCCTTTCGAATAAATAAAAACCAACAACATAGGACCAGCAAGGGACTCTGGCAAGCCGAGCCGATCTACAACGGGAAAATATTTAAGTACGCGAGCGCGGTAAATCGCACGACAGTTTAGTGCTAGTTCGCCGTGCGATGCGCGCGCCATATATGGCGTAACGGTAGATTCCCGATATCAGTTCTATAGAGCGCACGGCGAATCGTTTTCGCATAATTTATTCGCTCCGAAGTTCTCGGTTTTCGCTGTGTTTCGGCTCTATAGTGGTAACGTTTTTTACTCTATCGGATTATCATCAAATTTTACCAAAACACCGAGTCTCATGAAATGTGTTGTTAAGGATCGGATTTGCCCAGCCACCCCCGGGCTTTGGGGTCGGGATTGATTTGTGGATTGAGTAAGGGCGGGGAATATTGAATCTAGGATCTCGATAACAGACTATACTACGAATAGATAGTCAAGTCGCTAGCGCGTTTGGTGTAAATAGTGCTAACTCATTTTTTCTGCCTTTTCTGTCATTTTTGAAGTTATTTTCGCATGAAATATCACCACGTTAGGTCGAACGTCGAGGCTAACGTCAAATGTGCGTTACAATACAAACGTTACGTACAGGTATTTTTGTGATATTTTGAAACATAAAATCGATCGGAAAAATAATTCTGAGTCTGCCTTCAAAAGCTAGTACTCACCTTGGATTTTCTATTATTAATGGATGTCGGAATTCTTTTTCTCGCGCAAAATATTGGATAAATATTTTATGGATTTATGTTCGCTCTAACCCACTACACATTGTGCTCGTTCCACGTAAAATCAAAACTATGGATTAATATTTGATTCTCCGGTTCTGGATTTTGGAATTTACACTATATAGCACTGGATTTTAGACTCACTTTCACGTAGGTTCGGATTTATCTTATCATCTTACCCCACCCATCGATCCCAGCCCATCGGCGTGCAGATGTGCAGACTAGAGAAGTCGGTATCACGAACATTAGCTAGGGTTTCGATTTCGAGTCGATTAGACGCATAGCCAAATGACGCAAGGCGGCGGTCGCTTCGATTTCGATGACGGGGGGACATACTGCGGCGGCTGGGAAGATGGCAAAGCCCACGGTCACGGGGTCTGCACCGGGCCCAAGGGTCAGGGGGAGTATTCCGGGGGCTGGCAGTACGGGTTCGAGATTTCCGGAGTCTACACCTGGCCCAGCGGCAACACATACAGGGGACAGTGGTTCCAGGGGAAGCGTCACGGACTAGGTGTCGAGATCAAGGGTCGCTGGGTCTATAGGGGAGAGTGGACCCAGGGGTTTAAGGGCCGGTATGGGGTCCGGGAGAGCACCACATCCGGGGCTAAGTACGAGGGGACCTGGACCACTGGCTTACAGGACGGTTATGGGTGCGAAACCTATCGGGACGGAGGTAAGGATGTTTTTCTTTCTTATTTAACCCTTTCCCAAACGACAATCTTTTTGATATTTAGAATAGAAATCAGTCGCCGGTTAAAACGTGGGTGTTTTAGTGTACAAAATGTGTATACTATGGTATGGTAAGGAATGATAGAAAAAATGATGTTAATCAGCATTAATTTCTTCTTTTCTTATGCTTTTCCAATGCCTTCATAAGAGACGTCAATCAAGAGGCTTGTGTGGGAAAGGGCTTTAATAAATATACTCGTAATATAACTTTTTTGAGAATCGTACGACGTCGCAACTTTTCGTGCGACATCGTTCACGTATATTTTGTGCTATAATGTATTATCATAATTATCAAAGTCATCATTGTTCTAATTGTCATTTTATTACCTTTTCTTCATTTATCGTGTTTATTTTGTAGGTTGTTTTATGTAGTAAAGCGTATTATATACATCGTATTCAAGTTTTACTGGATTTGAACATTTTCTTTCATCACAATTTATTACTCATCGCAGTGTTGTGACGTAACGTCAAAAGTTGCGGACCAACGTTGTAACACGCATATCGACCGTTTTCCGACGTTAACGTTAGGCGAAGGTGTAAAGAAAGTTATAACTTTCCCCGAAACATGAGAAATGACAAATTTTCAATATTGGCCAAAAGAAAACATTTTCGCAATAATACCAATACATGCATACATGAAAATAGCACCGTACAAAATAAATAATCTCAACTATCAATAAATAAACAACAGAATTATTTCGTAAGTATTGAAAAATCAAGCTCTAATGAATATTGAAAGTGAATATTTTACACCTGTAGGAGAAATGGAGCCGTTTCATAAGCTAAATATAACTTGTCAAGTATGCATATTTTTGTTATTAAGATATTTCTACTTGCGCAAATGTAATAAATAAATAAATAAATAAATAAATAAATAAATAAATAAATAAATAAAAATAAAAAATGTGAAAATACTTACTAAATAATCGTCTTCGAGTTTACTCGTTAGCAGACAAAAGATAGAATATTCTTTTAAATGGGGTCTGCAACAAATGCATTATATGTAGTAAAATGAAACTCCGAGACTAAATGCTGCAACATATTAGATGAAATCAATGAAATGCTTTACTTAAAAAAATGTCTTCTATTATATCAGCGTTTTCTTATGCCTTGGTCAATGCTTTTCTTTCTTTTTTCTGTTACGGGTCTCAAATTTTAACCTTAAGTTGCTTAGACCACAAATAGCAAGATAGCCAAACAAACAACGATAAAACAAGTGGATCTAGAGCATCGATACATGATCGTAAAACGCCATGAATAGTTCTTCACAAATCAACATGACGTCAAATCGTCAAAAACGCGTTTTTGTGACATTTTTAAGACGCTACACCACACTCTATATCTTCGCTAGTTGAAGAGATATTGACAAATGCATTTATTTTTTCAAATTTTATCCGAGATGTATGTCGAAAATCAATTCAAATTCAAAATATTTTGATTTTCTTAGAAAAAAAGCTATATATGAAAAAATCACCCTTGCATTTGGGACCGTTTTAGTGAAAATGTGACATTTTTAAGACGCTACAAACACAATAGAATAATGATTTTCTTCAACCCCAATCAAGACAAAAAATAAACTACAAAAACTAGAGCTCAGATGTATGTCCCAAAATTTTTCATATTGATTTCTAATCGCTATTGGAAAAATAAATTAGATTTAAAAATTAGACATACCGAAAAAATCACCATGACGTCAAATCGTCAAAAACGCGTTTTTGTGACATTTTTAAGACGCTGCATCACACTCTATATCTTCGCTAGTTGAAGAGATATTGACAAATGCATTTATTTTTTCAAATTTTATCCGAGATGTATGTCGAAAATCAATTCAAATTCAAAATATTTTGATTTTCTTAGAAAAAAAGCTATATATGAAAAAATCACCCTTGCATTTGGGACCGTTTTAGTGAAAATGTGACATTTTTAAGACGCTACAAACACAATAAAATAATGATTTTCTTCAACCCCAATCAAGACAAAAAATTAACTACAAAAACTAGAGCTCAGATGTATGTCCCAAAATTTTTCATATTGATTTCTAATCGCTATTGGAAAAATAAATTAGATTTAAAGATTAGACATACCGAAAAAATCAACATGACGTCAAATCGTCAAAAACGCGTTTTTGTGACATTTTTAAGACGCTACATCACACTCTATATCTTCGCTAGTTGAATAGATATTGACAAATGCATTTATTTTTTCAAATTTTATCCGAGATGTATGTCGAAAATCAATTCAAATTCGAAATATTTTGATTTTCTTAGAAAAAAAGCTATATATGAAAAAATCACCCTTGCATTTGGGACCGTTTTAGTGAAAATGTGACATTTTTAAGACGCTAAAAACACAATAAAATGATGATTTTCTTCAACTCCAATCAAGACAAAAAATTAACTACAAAAACTAGAGCTCAGATGTATGTCCCAATTTTTTTTATATTGATTTCTAATCGCTATTGGAAAAATAAATTAGATTTAAAAATTAGACATACCGAAAAAATGACGTTTTTTTAACAGCGTGACGCTACTTATCTCTTTCTTTCCATTCCTCCATAGTTTGTTTACACCATCCAACTGCCGTAAGATTTACGCTATATCTTCTGTGACATCACTGACGTAATTTGCCAAAGTTTGTGCGCTTTAAAAAGTCTTACTTTTTATTCTATTGGGATTCTCGCGAGTTTGTTTGGTAATTTATGTTACACGTGACGACGTCATTTTTTGCGTCAGAGTTTATTTATTTTGTTTATCAAATTGTCTGTATTCAAACAATGTTGAAATTCGACATATATTAATAAATTACAATTCAATATCTTTTATATGATACCAAATACATGTGTGTTTCTCAAATAAAATAACAAATATGCGGTTTTAAACAGAAGTGCATAGCCAATTTTGGCTTGGTCCGCAACTTTTGACGTTACGTCTATATATGTAAGGGTTGTAAAATGTATTTTTTTTCTTTCAAACTGTAATATTTTATGTACCCCTGTGGGGTACTTGAGTACCTACAACATAAGGTTTGGAATACTGAAAGAGCAAAGTTAGAATGTATCTACTTTCACTTATTTGAAGCTCTGGCTTAACTATTTTCATGTTTATCGTGAATTAATGTGGTAATATATCAATGGCATTGAAAGTTGCATGGGAAGTAACACTTATGGACTGAAGGCTTTGATACAGGTTTTTAAACTTTGCATTAAATCGATCACGCAGGCCCGTAGGAACAGAGGGGGAATGGGCTAGGGGGGCGGGGGGCTAAGCCCCCCTAAAAATGCCAAATTATCCTTATTTTACACTGAAAATATAAGGAAAATCTAATTTAGCCCCCCCCCCCCAATATTCAGACACAGGGGCTTCAGCCACCCCAATATGAAATTGCTTCCTACGGGCCCATCACTAAAACATTTTACTTGTAAAAATGGTCTTAGCACCGATAATTATGTTGCTTCAATTCAAATACTTTGAACTCAAAGCGGAAGGTGATTTTTCTCAAGGTCATAACTCAAAGCAGCTTCTTTTTATACGTGTGCATGTGATATTGTCTAATTTTTATTCCTACGATATGACCTTCGATTTGACCTCTGTGAAAACGTCTTAATATTTCAATCCCTTGAGCCTGGATAGGCTTGCAAATATCGAGGCAAAAGATCAAAGGTCTAAAGGGATCGTACGCCCTTTTATCAGACCTGATCATAAAAACATATGTTATTTTGTATCAATGATCATTATCATCTATTAGAAAGATAATGAATTTATCATCTAGCCCCTTTCTTGCGGTGCAAATAGGACTGAGGATAGTTCAATTAGGATGCATATAGTGGCTTTTTTTTTCGAAAACCTCGTAACTACAGCTTGAGTCAAGCTGTAGTTACGAGGTTTTTCAAAGAAAAGCACCGATAATCATATGCATTATTGTATAAACGTATTGTACATATGGATATACAATTTGGACCGATTCCAGGAACCTGTTTAACTTAAGCCTTTTTTCCTCCCCGAATATAATAGTAGAAAATTTAAGCAGTCCGTGCATTGTATTTGATGGGTTTGGATAAAGGGCTTGTTTCTGTTATGGGCTTTTCATCAAAATCTATGTTGTTGGTAGTCATGTGTATCCACACATTGGGCATAGATTCCAGAAAGCACCTACAATGTTGGATTTATTGACTATACTTTTTTTCTTTTGAACATCTTTACATGTATTAACATTATTATCAATAAACACATGAATGTAAGCAGAATATTTGATCGATAATTGATTGATTAACACTTTGACATACAGAGACACATTTCATGCTCTTAAATGTCAAAGTTTTGAAGGAAAAAAACATTGGAGAAAAGGACGAAAGTGGTGATTAACAGTATTTCCCCTTTTCTCCATATCTTCACTCTATAAAAGAGAAATTTCATTGTCAAACTAGATTTATCCCATCCTATACCATTCAAGTTTGAACAGTCTAACATTTTGTCGTTTGGAAAATTGTTGATATTGTCAGTTTCATTATCAGGGCACTGCGCCTTATTGACCTAGTTCCGAGTGTTTGCAAATAGATTCAGACATTTGATAAATACAATATCAACAGACAATTGATAGTAATCAATCGTATCGATGTTTGTCTCATTATCTGTAAAAATGTAGGTCAAAGTCTGATTGATAATTCATCAATTATCAGTGATAAATAATAAGAATCAGGATGTCCATAGTTTCACTAGTTTAACCTTTGTCATGTTCAGTGTTTATCTGTATAAAAACAGTAATTAAACTAGTAACAAGAAATTTCATTTGAAGTGATATATCTCGATCTATAAGATCTTCAAATTAAAATTTTACATCGTTGGTTGTACATGATCGACAGGTACATTTAAAGACTAGGAACTTACATACTTATAAAACACAAATCCACATCACGACCGAGAAACGTTCACAAAAGGTCATTTTGGACGCGATGTGGACGTGACATTGTATGTGAACAGGTCGTAAGATTTGAAAAACTAACATTTTCTATAAACGTTACATGGGTATCATTTTATATTATCAGCCAACTAAAACAAATGACCTTTATATAGATTTACTTGATACGACACATCTTTGCAATGCAAATGAATAACTGTTAAAAGAAGGTGCAAACTTATCTTTTTGCCCATTTTTCACAGACAGAGAGAGTGTACAAGAATTATGATGTTGCACAAAAATGTGGGATAGGAAAAATGCCAAATCCCAAAAGACCCGGTTCTACCGCACCTATTCTTAATTTCTCAAATATTTCAAATCCAAATTTTATTGTTAGGCATGGGATGTCGACGCTTTGTCTTCGATGCTTTAAACACATACCTTCAATATACAATTTGAGAGACATGAAAACATTTGAGAGCAATATTATACAAAATTGTTGCATAAACCGTAACATATGTTGTTTCCTGCGCAACAGACAGCAAGAGTAACGTCATTCTGAAATTTTTATTTCAAATCCAAACCCTATGTTGTGGGTACTCATTCGCATCGTCTCGAAGAGACGATGCGAATGAGCACCCACAACATAGGGTTTGATGAAAGACAAAACAGAAATTTAGAGAAATTGAATGGAATTATTTTCTATTAACTGAAGCCATGTTTTACTGACTACACATCAGCATGAGCGAAGAAACATACCTATCTCATATATATTTGTTATACCTGTACAGAAATCTCGAGTTTAGCCCTTCTTTTAACAGTTTTCTCCGACTTTTACCTCATAACTACAGTTTACACGCATCTTCTGGCCTAAGAAATGCGAGAGAATTTTTCGAAACTGCTGATTCAATCGGCTTAAAATTCCATATTAATGTAAATATAGTGTATAAAATTGTATGTACGGAGGGTTGTACAACGTCAAGAGTTCAAAGAAACTGATTGGCAGACAGACAGACAGACAGACAGACAGGGGTCTAAGCTCAAACAGTATTGAAATTGCTTATAAATGTATGGTGCATGCACATTATTTTGCTTTAACCCTTTCCCAAACATCAAAATTTTAGCGTGATCCACTTGAAAAACTGCCACAAATGACAAAATTGAAGTTATTAAAGATAGAATTTGTGTAAAATATGGCATAGAAAATATTGAGACAAAAGAAGAAACTGCTGATTATCAGCAGTTTCTTCTTTTGTTTCAATGTTTTCCCAAGCCTTTTTTATCAGGGACGTCAAAACCAGGTCTTGTTTAGGAAAGGGTTAAGCCAACCACTGATGATCAGACATATACACACATTCACATTTGATTTGACTTCGATAGGCAAATCTGAAGATACATTTCGTTTAAGCTTCCACCAAGCATCAAAATCGCTGAATTTTTGTAACGCGTGATTTTTAACGGTAAGCTAGAAAGGTAAGAAAGGACAGACAGAAAAACGGACAAAATTATGTTTGACCTTCGGCCATGCACCAAAAACACTTGACGTTTGATAATTGTAAAAATTGGAGACCGTCTATATAAGCCTATATAAAATACAGACAGACGGACATGTAGACATTCAATCCTGTACGAGCGTTGCGGTTTGCATTGGGTCATGCACCCAAACCACTTAAAGTTCTATAATTGCGTGCTACATATTGTGTCGACATGCGGCCAATAGGCACAAATTACAACAATGCATTATTGATTAGCATCTTGTATGGATTTAGGGTCGATTATATCAGAGTACGAATCGCGGTTTACTCAACCACTCGGAATTAACGTTCATAGCAACATGTGCGGCATGCCACTTGAAGAGGGACCCTTACATTCAATCCTTTTTCCAAACGACGAATGAGTAGGCTACCCACGGAATGGGGTTTGGTTTCGAAATAAAAAAGTAGAATTTCATATGGCTGTAACTGATGTTCAGGTCAACTGTATGTTGGATCAGTCATAAAAGCGGACGAATTATGAACGTCGTGAAAACGTGTTCAGAACATCATAGAAATGTAGACTTAAAAGCCAATAAATATCAGATTTGGACCGGTATTGTTTTGATTATTTTAGATCAATTTTTGGTAATCATGTTCATGTTGTGAATGAGTCTTATCACAATGGGATAGACACTTATCTATGTGCACCAGGTGGCTGAGTTGTGACATTAATTGTAAAAAAATCCAATCCAAGCAAATGTGAATCAGATATGTCTTGTTTTTTCTCGCTCTATGTATGGTTGAACATTCGCAAGATCCTTTTGGCTAAATTCTAATCAAAGCCATCGCGGTTACAGAATTTGGCTGTGTCTGACTGCGTTGTAAAGGTGGAACAGCCGCCACATATAGCAATCGACACCACCAGTCAAAAGAGGGACATTGTTGTTTTATTTTTTTTTCTCTTTCTGGTTGGGGGGGGGGGGGGGGCTGTGTCCTTCCCCTCCCTACCCACTTACCCCCCCCCCACCAAGTGGCTAGATTTCAGTCTCTCTCTTTTTTGTGTATTTTGTTCCAGTAAAAACTCCGATTGAAGCAAACGTGGGACATTGTTGTTTTGATTTTTCGCGCTATATGGTTGTCGCGTTCACAAGGTTGCAACTGTGTCAGTCCCCTCCCTGCCCCCTTACTTCCCCCACCCCCACACGCCCCTTCCCCCCAGTGGCTAAGTTTCAACCCCTTTTGAGCAATTGCCAGTAAAAATTCCTATTGCAGCAAGTATGTCAGTGTTGTTTTGATTTTTCTCGCTATATGGTTTTCGCGTTCACAGGATCGCGGCCATGTTTGCCCCTTCCGCCACCCCTTGCTACCTTATGGCTAAGTTTCAACCCCTTTAGAGCATTTTTTCCAGTAAAATTCCGATTGAAGCAAAAGTGGGACATCGTTGTTTTGATTTTTCTCGCTATATGGATGTCGCGTTCACAGGGTTGCAACTGTGTCAGTCCCCTCCCTGCCCCCTTACCCCCCCCCCCCCCCACGCCCTTTCCTCCAATGGGTAGGTTTCAACCTCTTTTTTGGCAATTTTTCCAGTAAAAAATCCGATTGAAGCAAAAGTGGGGCAGTGTTGTTTTGATTTTTCTCGCTATATGGTTGTCGCGTTCACAGGATCGCGGCTGATAGACTACATAACGGATTTTGTATTGATCGTGATGTCGAGGCCAGTGTCAATTTTCTAGGTGGAACGATCGATACCGTGGCACGGGAAAATGTAAAGAGAAAAGCGAATTTTTGTTTCTTGGAACAAACAAATCTGGCACCTCTTAAACAGTTATCAGACTACTCCAAATTCATGATATATTTTAAAAATGTTCGTATTGATCGTGGTGTGGAGACAAATGTTAATGTTCTTAGCGCTAGATTGACACTATGGCAGAGAAAAACGTGTTTCTCAGTAGCAAATAAATCTGGCAATAAATAAATAAAAAATAAAATAAACAAAAGACGAAATTGCTGTTAAGCAGTATTTTCTGTAGCATCAACATTTAATGATTGTGCTTCCTGTGCACATATCTTATAAATCTTTATCAACATTCAGTTTGCTACCCGCACGTAACAGTGCAACTACTTCCAAATTGTTGCTGTCTATTTTTTGCCGTTTGGAAATGGGAAGTGTTGCGCCCAATTTAAAAGTTCCTAGATAGATCCAGATTTAGTTTCCAATTTTATAGGTGATAAATTGGTAAATTGCAGAGTAAAATGTACACACAGACTGCGTTACTCTGTACGGTCATATTTGGCCACAATACTGCAATCTTGGAGTTCCTGTTTTGATGCTTTTGCACACAACAAAATCATGTACGTTGATAAAGACATGTGGTATTGCTGTACAGTTTGGGCCAGAATCTGAAATATAGAGGCAAAAGTAGAAAATAACGGTATGCATTGTTTGCTTCTGCAAACTGTTGCACACAGAGAACCGCATTTCTAAATCCGTCTGCTCTAGATAATTCCTCAACGTCGTCTGCGACATCGCGCGATTAAAAAATGTCGTCTGCACCACAGAATTGCGTAATGATAGCCGGTATTTTGAAACAGATGAACGGTCGTCTGGCACTTTCTGGAACTGATCTACGTCTTTAACCCTTACATAAACGACACAAGTTTAGACTGGGCCAATTATATAAAGCTGTCTTTTTCCTCAATGTTTTCGCAATCCCTTTCTAACATGAACGTAAAAACAAGATCATGTCTGGTGAAGGGCTTTAGAACATTTTCACAGACGATAAATGTTTAGACTTATCCAATTTCAAAGATGTTACGGACGACAATATTGATGTTAATGAGGACGATATTTGTGTAAACTATATCACAGACACCATGGAAAAGGGTCTAGCATGCTGGTTATCAGTATGTGTATCTTTTGTCTCAATGTTTTCCAAAGCCTTTTCTATTAGGGATGGCAATACCAGTGTTTGTCAATAGTTCTCAAGCATTGCGTACAAGACAACACCAAACTATTCTTTTAGGTGTGGGACATGCCAATTCTACAAACATGTTAAAATTAACCTTTTCTCAAACGACAAAGTTTTATGGTGGTCCAATTCGAAAGGAGTTGCAGACTACGAAACAATTGTTCTCAAAAGTAAAAGCGTGTATGTAATAGCTTAAAAAAGATTGAGACAATAGGAGAAACTGCTGTTTATCAGCAGTTTTTTCTTTTGTCTCAATGTTTTCCAAAGCCATTTCAATTAGACGTCTAAAACTAGGTCTTGTTTGGGAAAGGGTTAAAGGAATGATTGAGAAGGGTTAATGTAAGAAATTTTACTTGCATTTTTGTGTTGCATCCAGACAGAGGTTTGGTCATATCAGACTATACAGCGTACTTTAGTCGGTATCTGACAGTCGTATTTGCATGCATTTTCATCAATGAAAAATTGGTTTGTTTTGTTATTTTGGACATTTTGGAACCAAACACAAATATTTTCTAATTGAAAACCACCAGCATTTCCTTTTGAAAACCACCAGCATTCCCTTTTGTTCGGTATTTTTTTTTTTTATGGATTTATTCATGTCGTTGTCGGAAACTTTTCTGTCTGCATGCGCCATCCGAAAATACTTTCGTCCGCGAAAAAAAATCATAATAATTACAATTGTATATTGTGTTCCTAGTTTTCGTCCGTTCGACTATAAACCAGTTTCAAAATTACTATTTTTAGAACAGTTTACCTCATTTGCATGATTGCCCGGCTACGGGAGGCAAAACATTCCACTGATAAGCCATAACTAAGTATAGAGTGTAGTTGAATTAACCACTTTTTGCAATGTTTAACTTATATTGTAACTGATTTTAACCTTTCCAAGTTACAAATGCCAGATTATGCTGCTAATTTAATGGCACCTGATCTTGTAGTTTACTTGGATAATTTAATCAAACATTATCGGATCCATACAGAGTGGCCCGACATAGACTATCTGCACATATATTACTATTTCTTGATAGTGCAATAATTAATGTGTGAAGAGGTCAACTTGTGTATCTGAGAAATAATTAAAATGTTTATAATAAATTCTTACCCTTTTTCTCAAAGTAACAGTACAATCATTTAACAAATACATTCAGTTCAAGAATGCTTTGTAGATTGTCTCCAAGTTGTTTTCATAATCATTGATACAAAAACTAAATTTATTTTTACGAACTGATTCTTTGTAAAATGACAAAATGGTTTATATAATTTGACTGAATATTAATTCAAGTATCCACATAGTCCTTATGTCTAATCTTAATCCTTTCTCAAAATGAAATTAATTTAGGCTACTCAAAATGAAAGCTGTTGCACAAAACAAGTTGGAATATAGACCGGATTTATGTACATTATAGAACAGGAAATATTGAGACAAAAGAAGAAAATACTGTTATCTGGTTTTATTCTTTTGCCTCAATGTTTTCCCACGCATATTTCTGCTAGAGACTTCAAAATCAGGTCTTGTTTGGATCAGGGTCTAAGCTTTTGTTGTTATTTTTATAGCTTAACCCTTTTCAAAATTGCATAATATTAGGGTAGTCCAAATTTAAGGCTGTTGCAGACGACAAAATTGATGTTGATAAAGATAATATCTGTGTTCAATATAGCTCAGAAAATATTGAGACAAAAGGAGAAAATGCTGATTATCTTTTCTTTTGTCTCAATGTTTCCCAAGTCTTTTTCCACCAGGGACACGAAACCTGGTCTTGTTTGGGAAAGGGTTAACATAAAGGAAATATGTATATACCAGCTTTACTTTAACAATATATATTTCATGAAAATGTATGTTGTAGGTACTCAGAGTCCTCCCAGGTACTAACAATATAGGGTGCTAAAATTATAAACGGTAATTGGCTTTGTCACATCACCGGGTCTTGAGATAACAATGTGTTAATTTATGTGTTTTTACTATTGGAGGCATGATAGTAAGGCTCCTTTTGCCTCCTCATGAATAATTCATTAGTGACCTGATATTGTGAAACTGGTCTATTGAAGGTCATCCTTTAAGGCTAGGGTTAAATTGCATGATGAAGATTACGCATAAGTTAGAATACCCATAATGAGATTTGCGCGACGTCAGAATTATACTGGCGCGATCGAAATCAATCGGCGGTGGAACTCTCCACCGCCGAATGTTTACGACCGCGCCCGAATAGGTTCTGATACGTAACAATTCCACTCGGAAAAATCCGATTTGTCTTTAATCTCAAAATGACAACATTACGAGTATTCTGCCTTAAGGAAATCAACGAAGCTCATACTGAAGCATTCATACATTGGTATATTTTGGTCTTTTTATGTTTATACGTGTTTTGGTGGTTTAGCTCCAAAATATGTTTTGTCTAATTTTTGTCGAAACACAAACTAGTTTGCATCATTTACATACAAAAACCTGTTAGCAAGTTTTGTTTGTGCATTATTTAGTAACTTGAAATCCATAAACAAGTTTGTATATTAATATAAACCAGTTATTATTTATAAATTCTGAAATAGAATCCTTGGATTTTGATAATCTCAAATACCCCCAAAATACGAGACGATTTATAAAACAATGCAAGACCTGCCACAATCCGATACATGTATATGTGTGACCCGTCAAGCTAAAAAGGCCCATCTAGGAAGTCCTTACAACCAAATTTCTAGAAACGAATTAGCAGATATCAACCACATGGCACATATAAAAAATTCTATATACAATGTATATCTTGTGAGCAGAGGTATACAAAAACAGAACACACCAAGAAATACATTTCTTGTGAAGTTTCAATCCTAGTCGGTCTGCGAAGCTTAGGGTCAATACCTATCATAATACCAAGCTCTCATGTTCACATGTTTAGTTAGTAATATCGTCGGTGTCAATGCAAAACCTCCAGGCTCGTATGTCGATTCTTGCGATTTTCAAAGTACAAACTTGTGTGCCCAGTTTAGACAATTCTCGCAGGTTTTGAGATATTTTTAATGATCAGTATTAATGACACATTATTTGTGAACGATATGTCCAAATTTCAAGTAACACTTTTCAGTTTTGGAAAAGTTATTACACTCCCTCCCCCCCCCCCCTTAAAATTTTCCAAAAACGAGATACGTGGTTTTGCATTTACAACGACGATATGTAATTAAGAGCAATTCATTTTGATATTGTTGATATTCTGAAATAAACGGATCTTGAAATAGAAGAATTTAAGATAAATGGAACTAAATTATACATGTCAGAATGGCATGTTTTGCTAGACGTTCTGGCCTCTCATGTACACACGTTTAGTTAATAATATGTAATTAAGAGCAATTTGCGTGGAGAGCTCTCTCCAGCCATACATTATTAACCATGTGTGTATTGTTATCCCTTATCCTTTTCTTTAAAAAAAATCAAAATTTCATAGACATTTCAATAAGATTAACTTAACATTTTACCGCACAAATTGAGAAGAAAGCAGGCAGTGTAGGCTAAGATCAGACTGCACGTACGTGCAGTCTGATTTTAGCCTATACTGCCTGCCAAAGCTTTAGTAACAACAGTAAATTTGAGAGGGAAAGTATGAGAAGGGTTATGAAGGAGAGAATTGCGGAGTTTACCTGTGTCTAACGGTGCGCCAGGTAGAAAATGTGTCGGCGCCTTTGATGTACATGATACACAAGCCTGAAGTTTTGTGTATTCCTACTGTAACCCTTGGCATCCTGAAAATTAACTATTTTCTCAAACAACAAAGTATCGGCTGGTCTTATTTGATGTTTTGGGAAATGGTTGGGGAAATGTAGTGTAGAATAGGGTCAGACTATTTGGATTTGTTGGCTGATTTTGCTCTATACTGATTGCCAAACCGTCTTTTATAATTATTCTGGTATCAATGCTGCTAGAAGGGTAGGTAACCGATTGGTTTAGGCCTACGAACGATTTGCTCTTGCAAAATGGGCATAACTTGTATCTTTTTTTAAATGAGTAAACGAGTTATTCAAGACTTTACGAGTTTAGTCCAGCAACATTAACCCGGGACAGCTTGATTTTCGTGTGCAAAATCAGTAAGTTGAGCGTCTTAACAAAAAATTGCCGAAGTGGGGTCATTATATATGCAGATGTCTCGGGTTTATGTTGCTAGACTGTGCTATATTGAATGATACATGCTGTAGATGTCTCGGGTTTATGTTGCAAGACTGTGCTATATTGTACGGAATCCTGTTTCCGCCATCCACTTTTCTAAGAAAATTGAGTTTGTGAAATGTAGAAATGTTGAAGTTTTGTTTGTGACAATTGTCAGAAGTTAGTGTGACTAACTTCAACTTTTCGACTTTTCACAAACTCAATTTTGATAGAAAAGTTGAAATTAGTGCGACTAACTTCCACTTTTCTACCAAAATTGAGTTTGTGAAAAGTCGAAAAGTTGACGTTAGTCACACTAACTTCTGACAATTGTCACTAACTTCTGACAATTGTCACAAACAAAACTTCAACTTTTCGACTTTTCACAAACTCATTTTTGGTAGAAAAGTGGAAGTTAGTCGCACTAACTTCCACTTTTCTACCAAAATTGAGTTTGTGAAAAGTCGAAAAGTTGAACTTAGTCACACTAATTTCTGACAATTGTCACTAACTTCTGACAATTGTCACAAACAAAACTTCAACTTTTCGACTTTTCACAAACTCAATTTTGGTAGAAAAGTGGAAGTTAGTCGCACTAACTTCCACTTTTCTACCAAAATTGAGTTTGTGAAAAGTCGAAAAGTTGAAGTTAGTCACACTAACTTCTGACAATTGTCACAGACAAAACTTCAAGTTTTCTACATTTCAAGGTCAAATTTTGGTAGAAAAGTAGAAGTTAGTCGCCTTAATTTCGACTTTTCGACTTTTCACAAACTCAATTTTCTTAGAAAAGTGGATGGCGGTAACAGGATTCCGTAATATTGAATGATACATGCTGTAAATCTAACAGGAGGTATAGCCCAAATATATTAGAAGTAAAAGTGGTATCATACATTGTACGTACCAACAAAAGTTATGTGCTTATCTTTAGATTATTTTTTTTTTATTTTTCAATACAAGACAAAAATTTTTACCCTTAAAGCGGCACTTTAAAGATGCCAATGATATTCGAGTCTCAATTGGATATATATGAAAATAAATGCCATCAGTTTTAATGTTCCACATCTTTCCACGTTTTCCAAGAAACTCTCTCAGAAAGATAAGTTTGTTATCATTGATGGAAAGAGCTCTAAAGCTATCGAAATAGGTTGACTATCGAGATGCCATTGTATCCTTCTGCATTGTGTAGCATTTATTGTCGATTTATTTCCAAATTATGATTTTTGTATACACTATAAAGTCATATACAAAACTCTAGCCAATAAGTCATCGATGATCAAGCGATGCTTCGAAAATATCACATTCTGGGTAGACGTTTTAAATTTTAGTTTAATACAGCACATAAATAATTATCGCAAGTGTTGATGTGGTTGTCAAATTGCTGGTGTTTACAACTGTACTAATTAATTCCCGTATTTACACGTGTGTTTCCGATTATTCCATTACCTGTAGCTTTTCTCTCTGATCAACCGTGATGCTATAATAATTTGGCAGTGTTTACAGAACAGACAAGATGCCAATTTGTCCAAATGTATAAACATTACGGGATAGGCAATCGAAGATGAGCTTCATTTATTGATAATCTGTCCGCTATATCTTTGAAAATCATAGCCTTATGAACATGGAAAAAATACGAGTTTCGCATACTGTGTCACTCTATTTGTTCTAATAAATGTTATTGAAAACAATATGTATTACATAAATTACCACCAGATAAAGACCCGAAGGCGAATCATGTGAAGATTCAGGCATTCTCCCAAAGGGTGTCCGTTTTTTCAAAAAGGGGGGGGTGTCAACTGCTTTGACGAATGAAAAAATCCTAACAAATCACTTGAATAAACATTTCTTTACACATTCGAGGGCACCGACCCCCGGACCCCTGTCGGGTTACACAAATGCGAATCATATTGATCACGGTGTATAATCACGTGACTTAGAATTTCCAATAATCTTCAATAACTTTGTCAATACATAATCAATTTGAATTCGGTTTAAAGCAGAGAATGGGAAAAAAATATCAGGAATAACATGGACGTGGTGGATTTTTGAAAAATCAACTGATAAAAAAGTTATTGAAGATAAACCAAAATTTTGGTTTATCTTCAATAACTTTTTTATTAGTTGATTTTTCAAAAATCAGCTACGTACATTAAATGCGTGACGTCTGTCCACATTTTATGCTTCAAACCGAATTCAAATAGGTCCGGTATTTACAAAGTTATTGAAGTTTTTTCTGAAAATATTGTATCACGTGATTATCCACCGTGTTGATTGATCAACTAGATCTACTAACATCGTCTTTCTCTCGGACGGTTGAAATAAAACATGGAAAAAACGTAACAAATAAAGTAGCTATCGGGTACATTCAAAGGAATGCGATATATCTTTTTATCAGTACAAAATTAATGTTAATTGATTTAAATGACAGAATTACTTTTTTTGCTTTTTCGACATTCATTATTCGTGTGATCTACCCGTTCATTCAAATAGCAGACCCAATACATGTTTATTATGCACTATTAGCCACCTACGTCATTTCAAGAACTATTCCCTGGCAATTTCAATGAATGAAAAAAATATCAGTTCAAAAAGAAACATCAAACCCGACTCGTTAGGAATATAAACAGAGGCGCTGTCGGAACTGTTCAGGAATTATTTTGATGTTTTATCATAGGTGTTGATTCTTATTGGGATTCCTCGAGGTTTAGAGGTTAACCCTTGTCTTGTTGGATAGCACAATTAAGCAGCATAATGCAGGGTCTGGATGCATGTACATGCACACGTTGGTTACGGTAGAATACCAGTAATGTGGCTATTTTGAGATTCATAAAACATCGGATTTTTTTTCGAGCGTCGATGTTACGTATCCGAACTTATTCGAGCGCGGTCGTAAACATTCGGCGGTGGAGAGTTCCACCGCCGAATGTTTTCGATCGCGCCCGAATTATTCGGACGTCGTCGGAATCTCAATAGAGGTGGACTACCTTAATAAAGCAGGGCCAGGCTGTAACGTATATGCAGACTGGCGTTTCATCCCTGACATTGATCTATATTACATGTTGAAGCGGTCAGAAAATTACCCAGTCAGAATGACAAAATTAATTGATATTTGATGAAAACTTTGGACTTGATTTATTGTAAACCAAAATTCTTTTGTCAAGATGTATCCCGGACGAGAATCGACCTGGCAGAGCATTCCATTCGATTAGCATGGACTGCACTGCCAGGTCATTTATCTTGAGGTATACATGTGTTCAGGGCAAAAAAAAGACTTAAATGCATTCCATTTACCAGTTCATGTTTAAACAAACATCTGAAAGAATTAAATGTACTTGTAGCCAGACTATATATTGCCTTTGAGAAATGGCTTTGGTGTTCCACGGACATTTCTCGAGCTTTTTAGTGTCGATAGTTCTCTTCTTATGGTAAAGAAACAGGTCCATACGAAGCAATTTCGTATTGGGTGGACTCAAGCCCTTGTGTCTGAATATGGGGGGAGGGGGGGGGGAGTAATTGGATTTTACCTAAATTTTCAGTGTCAAATAAGGAAAATTAGGCATTTTTGGCCAACTTTGGCGGGGCTAAGACCCCCCCCCTAGCCCCCTATTCCTAGGGGCCTTAGAAATGAAGGCAAATTATGAATTATATATTTTTTTAAATTACTTTGCAAAAAAAGATTTAACTCTTTTCGCTCAATTAAATAAGCATAACCTCGCTTTTCTTCAAAAATCTCGTAACTGCAGCTTGATTAAGCTGTAGTTAAGAGGTTTTGGGAGACAAGCATCGCTAAACCGTACAGGGCTGACTCCACGTGAATGCCACCTACAGTTGCTAGGTAACTAGACACAGATAAATTCCATCGATTTTTATTTTTGTTTACAATGCTTTCATTAGCGTTTTTCAATACAAACCAATTACGAGGGTTGGAGATTTGGTTTCTGCTTTGCACCGGGGATTCTGTGTCTCTCTTAAATACCGTTGATTTGGCGTTTGGGAATTTAGACCTTTACTCACTTGCGTTTAACTTTTCACAAATGCAATCTTTAAAAGAGAACATTAGTTTTTTTGCCTGTATAAACTGTTTTCTACCCTCTTAAACACCATTAAAACGTTTATACATGTAGTGTACATGTACTAAACGATGCACCGATGAAATGTTTAAGAAATCACGATTTGTTTGTAAAGAACGAAAGATGTTTGGTACGAAACATTTTGGGCACCAATCCCTTCCAGGCGATTGGTTATGAATCATGATCAAAGTATGCAGGGTACTTCATTAACCGCAGTTATCTGTGGATCTCATTTTTTGTTCTCCGGAAAAATATCTGCACTTATAAACAATACATCCTGTAAGATTATTGTAAATATTTAAAAACAAACTGCAGGATGATTGTTTAACTGTTTGCAACACTTTTTCCCTCAGATTATCATGTTTTTAGATGCAGACATTTCAAAGATTATTGTGAATCAGTGGATATTTTTCATTAACCATTTAGCAAACACTTTTGACCTATTATAAAGTGTAGGGAAAAATTGA